>JALGBA010004139.1:332500-375000 GCA_023970755.1 Azemiops feae | reverse complement strand
GGCAGCCCTGCCTTATGTAAAGGCTGGTACCGAGCATGGTGCTGTTTGGACTAAGGCTGGTGGCAACACGTGCCTACATGAAGCAGATAGAGAGATAATCAGGGATAGATAGATAGATAGATAGATAGATAGATAGATAGATAGATAGATAGATGGATGGATGGATGGATGGATGGATGGATGGATGGATGGATGGATGGATGGATGGATGGATGGATGGATGGATGGATGGATGGATGGATGGATGGATGGATGTTTGGGTGGATGTAGTGGTTAAGATACCAGGATTAAAACTGGAAGACGACATGTTCTACTCCTGCCTTAACTCCAAACCTAGTTGGGTGACCTTGGGCCAATCAATCTAAGATCTAGGAAGAACAAAGTGGCAAACTATTTTTGAAAATCTTACTAGGAAAACTGCAGCGACAAGTCCAGGTCATCACCAGGAGTCAAGAGGGTCTCAAAGGCACAATATACCTACACACACAATCATCTTTCACCAGTCTCCTTGTCACACCAGTCAAGACATTCCAGGGAGAATAATTTGCTGAAATGCCAATAATGTTCGTTACAGAGATTGATAGGCCCTGCCATTACCAGCACTATAATTCCCCACCACTGCTTGTTTTCCAAATTTGTTAGAGTTGCTGAGAAGAAAAGTAGTTCATTGCACCTATTTGGGAAATGATTCTAAGTGGCAGGGTCTCTCATACAGAAACTGTACCTATAAAATATACAGTAGGGCTCGCATGGAGAAGTCTACTGATACACAGCCACCTTTCAAACAAGGATCAGCCAGTTTAAACTAGACCCAGTGTGGGAAACTGGTACAACTACATCATAAGCCTTCCGACCACCCCAGACATATTTTGAGATGCAAAGATCTGCTTTCACTGCAAAAGAGGACCATTTTCAACATGGGACCCTTGCTGGACAGGAAGAACCAATATTTCAAACCAAGAGTGTTCGGAACTTGACAAGGAAAACTTTGAGCACCAGCCTTTCAAATGGAGAGTACTCAGTCCAAAAAGCTTTTGCATATTATTCCTGCCTGGTCTACTTTATTCACTATAACAGAATTAGCAGAGTCTAAGGATAATATTCTGCAGAGGAATCATGAATATAAAAAGTATTGAAGTAGCATGAGGGTTAGGGTTAGGAATATCTAACGGCAAACACGAATAGTCAAGGCCATGGTTTTCCCAGTTGCAATGTATGGCTGTGAAAGCTGGACCATAAGAAAGGCTGAGCGCCAAAGAATTGAGGCCTTTTGAACTATGGTGCTGGAGAAGACTCCTGCGAGTCCCCTGGACTGCAAGGCGATCAAACCGATTGGTCCTAGGGGAGATCAACCCTGACTGCTCTTTAGAAGGCCAGATCCTGAAGTTGAAACTCAAGTACTTTGGCCACCTAATGAGAAGGAAGGACTCACTGGAGAAGAGCCTAATGCTGGGACGACAGAGAATGAGGTGGCTGGATGGAGTCATTGAAGCAGTAGGCATGAGCTTCAATGGACTCCAGAAGATGGTAGAGGACAGGAAGGCCTGGAGGAACGTTGTCCACGGGGTCGCGATGGGTCGGACACGACTTCGCAACTAACAACAACAACAACTGCAAACACATACACACACACACAGATGGATAAGTATGGGTTATAAATTTAAATAAAAGGGGGGGGAATCAAGATTTAAAAGAAGTGCATGCGCCCAGTTAAACCCAGTTAAAATGGGAAAGTTTTTGTATGCCAAAATATTTTACCACTCCTGACCGGGAGGATAAAGTTGCTGCAACAGTGAGATAGGCAGCATATAACTTTAATCAATAAAATAATATGACCTCATTTAACACCTCCCTCAAATTTTCCAGACAATATATCAGTTTTCCAAATAATCAGTTCAAGAGCTGACTATCACTCACGATGTCTCTTTCAAGTCACCCGATTCGTCTAAATTAGAAAGGAACCAAGAAACATTTTATAAATAGACAAAAATGTCCTCCAGGGATGATTCCTGCCATTTTGCTTATCCACAGTTTAATTTTCAATGCAGCTGGGTTTTGTTAAGAATATATATATAATAACAACATCTACTTCTTTATTTACAGTGGGGAAAACTTTATCCCAGAATCTCCCAGCTTCTTTCACTAGCTACCAATGGGAGATAACTTCAAACAACATTTGGGGGGTTTGCTTCACAAACAAGAGGCTTAAGCTTCAAGAGTGAATTATGACACCAGGTTTTTTTGGAGCAGAGTCTATTCCATCATACACATCGTTTTTATCTCTCTGTGACATCTACCCACAGGGGAACCTTTTCCACATCTGAAGTTGTGGGTGTCCACAACAAGCTTGAGCAACATCAAGTGCACCTCTGTGCAAGATGCACCCATCGTGTAAGGAAAAACTTTGTTGCCTTATAAGTGGACCCTTCAGCTTGATGGCAAATTCAAGAAAATGAGAACATACTTAAGGAAAACTCAGTCTTTGTGAAACATTTAGCGTCATGGCCCTTTGTTAGTTGACCCGACACACGATTTGATGCACATTGTCAGCCAAGAATGTTTTTTTTTTAAAAAAAGAGAAATGCTTTTGTTTATTTGGTGTTGTGGGCATCTATGAAGTGAGGGAAATTTGCAAGGACAAGGTAATATTACCACTTCCCTCATGGATGGCAGCTTTCAGATGAGATTATGCTCACGAGAGCACTGAAAACTAGACAAAAACTGTATAGCCCAACTACGAAGGAGCCATGGTAATATTTGATTATAGAAATATATAAAGAAATGTGTTTGATGGACTGGAGGGATGGGCTGTCTGCAAGTAAACCACAATCCTAGCATATTAGCCAATATCAGTTTTGTGAATTGACTTACTCTGTCCTACATTTAGGCAGAGAGGGACATACTTATATCTACTTACACTGATTACTCTTTCCCCCTCTTCCACTGTGCCCATCATATAAATTAAGTCAAACTTTGCTTCTGGTCACATGTAACTTGATTGGCAGTTGTATGGAAGGGGTTTGCAATTGCTTTCTTCTGGGCTGTGGTTTAAATGATTCGGTCTACAGGCCTAGGGTTTCATTACTGTCTTGTCTCATAATTAGGTAGTCACCAGGTTCAGCTCCTCTTAGATAACTTCCCCATATCATCCAGCTAAGTTTAGAAGGCAGAGTGATGGAACTAGAACAAAGCTGCTTCAACAGGCCCAGTTCTAGATAGCTACATCTAGACCCAGCCGATGGCATTTTAGAGTTGGAAGATGCCTTCAATGTAGGGTGAAGCCATATCATCTTTGGTTGACTTTGGTTAGACTCGTGCAAGATCAGAAGACCTAGCCCATAGAATTACCAAGCAACATGACTGAATGGATAATAACAATCTTCTTCTTCTTCTTCTTCTTCTTCTTCTTCTTCTTCTTCTTCTTCTTCTTCTTCTTCTTCTTCTTCTTCTTCTTCTTCTTCTTCTTCTTCTTCTTCTTCTTCTTCTTCTTCTTCTTCTTCTTCTTCTTCTTCTTCTTCTTCTTCTTCTTCTTCTTCTTCTTCTTCTCTTCTTCTTCTCTTCTTCTTCTTCTTCTTCTCTTCTTCTTCTTCTTCTTCTTCGTCCTTTCCTTCTTCTCATCTTCTTCCTCCTCCCCCACCTTCTCTCCCCTCCTCTCCTCCTCTCCTCCTCCTCCTCCTCCTCCTCCTCCCTCCTCCTCCTCCCTCCTCCTCCTCCTCCTCCTCCTTGTATTCCAGTGGAGAACCTAACATCTCTGAAGGCCATCTCTTCCTCATCAATTTTTAGGACCATTTCTCAATGTTTATGCAAAAGCTACTTCTGTGTAGTTTCTGGGAATAAACAGATCCTGATCTTTGGAACAAGAAGAGCAAACTGGAACACAGGCCATTTCCCTAAACCACAAAGCGAGGGAACTCACATTCTCACAAGGCTGCAATTCTGCCCCCATTTACTTGGAAGCAAAGTCCATTCAGCACAGGACAAAGGTTTTGAATGGCTTTGCACAAGACCAGCTTATCAACTGACAGTGTTGCATATCCAGAGAATCTGAGGCAATAATCACAGGTTGGGGGGCTGAACTGGAGAGAAGAAGTGAGATCCTAAATTCCCAGCACGACCAGAAAAGATCCTCCTGCCTCATCCCTAATTTTTTAATGGACCAAATTTACTCTGCTTTGCTTCCCCAGAGGCTAGAAGTATTCTACAGTTTTGGTCTCCCTGCTGTTTTTGGAAAATAGTTATCTGACCTTTCCAGGCTTGCTATAAACAGATCAGGCCTGTCAGCACCTGCCAGTGAGATCTCCCCAAAAGCAGAAATGGATGGTCCTGCAAAGAAATTCCAGGGGAATCTGTCTGAGTGTGGCCAACAATAGCAGTATCTTCTAACTCTATGGAGGAGGAGGAGGAGGAGGAGAAGGGAGGAGGGGAGGAGGAGGATGAGAGGGAGGAGGAGGAGAAGGAGAAGAAGAAGAGAAGGGGAAGAGGAAGAAGAGGAAGAAGAAGAAGAAGAAGAAGAAGAAGAAGAAGAAGAAGAAGAAGAAGAAGAAGAAGAAGAAGAAGAAGAAGAAGAAGAAGAAGAAGAAGAAGAAGAAGAAGAAGAAGAAGAAGAAGAAGAAGAAGAAGAAGAAGAAGAAGAAGAAGAAGAAGGTTGTTATTATCCATTCAGTCATGTTGCTTTGTAATTCTATAGGCTAGGCTAGGTCTCCCCACATCTTCTGATCTTGCACGAGTCTAACCAAAGTCGACCAAAGATGATATGGCTTCACCCTACATTGAAGGCATCTTCCAACTCTAAAATGCCATCGGCTGGGTCTAGATGTAGCTATCTAGAACTGGGCCTGTTGAAGCAGCTTTGTTCTAGCTCCACCACTCTGTAGGAGGAAGAGGAATAAGGAGGAGAAGGAGAAGGAGGAGGAGGAGATGATGGAGGTGGTGATGGTGGTAGAGAAGGAAGAGGGGTAAGATAGCTAGTTATTGGCCTGCAACTAAACCCTAATTTACTGTGCTCAGAAAGAGCCAGCAATGATTTCTTGAACCATGTAACCATGTCCTGTTCTAATACCATCCTATCTTCTGAAAAGACCTGAATGGCCAAAACAGTCAAGAAAACTACCAGAAAAGTTTGAAAATAGAAAGACTGGCCATTTGCAAGCCACCTCACTGGAACCTGAGAAGCAAAGTATCACATTTCCTTTCTTGGGCTATATTGAGCCAATTCTTTCCTGAGCCCCATAAAATCATGGCATTTTTTTTCTTCTCTTGGAGCTCAGCTGTGAATCACATCCTTTCACCATTTTTTTTTATTTCCCCTGGCTTTGATGCGAAGAAGGACACTGTATTGTTTGCACCGTCCAAAGTTTTAAGCTGAAGTTTCACCAAGAGATAAAGTAATAGATATGGCAGAACTCAGCCATGAACTCATATCCTGTCTACCTTTCGTACGCAGAATCTGTGAGATGTTATGAGGTTTGCATAAAAACCTGTGAGATCATTAACAAAGGCAATATAAAATATGGTAAAGAAATAAAGTTATTGTCCAAGATATCCTGCACAAAGTAAAACTCCCTTTTTACAACCCTGTAGTGTAATCCCTTAATTCAGGGTAGAATCACAGGGAATGAATGGAGCTGATATTTTTTTCTTTGCGCCCTGGGAGAGAAATATCTGTCATTACCTACATAAAGTAATTTTGCACTTATTGTTGTTAGTTGCGAAGTCGTGTCCGACCCATCGCGACCCCATGGACAACGTTCCTCCAGGCCTTCCTGTCCTCTACCATCTTCTGGAGTCCATTTAAGCTCACGCCTACTGCTTCAGTGACTCCATCCAGCCACCTCATTCTCTGTCGTCCCCTTCTTCTATTGCCCTCCATCTTTCCCAGCATTAGGCTCTTCTCCAGTGAGTCCTTCCTTCTCATTAGGTGGTTAAAGTACTTGAGTTTCAACTTCAGGATCTGGCCTTCTAAAGAGCAGTCAGGGTTGATCTCCTCTAGGACTGACCGGTTTGATCGCCTTGCAGTCCAGGGGACTCGCAGGAGTCTTCTCCAGCACCATAGTTCAAAGGCCTCAATTCTTTTGGTGCTCAGCCTTTCTTATGGTCCAACTTTCACAGCCATAATTTTGCACTACTACATTCAATTACGTGCAGTATGCAAAAGAGAATTGCTTTGGAATGTACTTCCAGCTTCATGAATTCTACAAATTGATGCTAAGTGAGAATAGAAGACCTTGGATTTAAAAAAAAAAAAAAAAGGTGGGAAAGCCAACTCACAAACAAAAATCCAGTTTCTTAGTAGCTTCGTTAAAGTTTCGGGTATCCCAGTTATATTCCCAGGACAATTTGCAGAAAAAGAATTCCAGTCAGTGCACAATGTCATACAAAGAATGCTGTGAAAATCTAAACACCAAATGTGATCAGCCCAACTTCAGTTGAAAAGGTTGTATAAAAGACTGACTGACAAGACAGACTGACTGGAAGAAAGAAATCTAGGCCAACCATAATAGTTATAATGAGCAGCCTTGCTTTGAGGAATTGATTTATAATACAGGTTAATAATTTGATTGCTCCAACACTAAAAGCAGTGGGTGTTTAAACAAAAGTTAGTGAGACATCTTCACTGAGTTACACAGATTTGTGGGTTGTTCCTTGAAAACAGGGCCGCAGCCAAGCAAATAAAAACATTTCATTTTCATGCTTAACGCAGCCACAGCTTTGTAAAACCACACACGTTTCCTTACATAAACATTCTACTGAAAAAGCAGCCAGTTAGTTCTCTATTTACCCTCAATTTGGAGGGAACTGAAAAATGGGAAGATTCGGGGCTAATTTCCATGGCAGTAATTCGCAGATTTGGGTATTTCCGTTCGTGCTGTCTTATTGTTGTTGTAGATTGTATATTCTGCCCAAGTTGTGATCTGCTTTTAAAACTCCTCTGTTTTATGAACTGCTATGAGCAGCTAAATAAGAAACATTTTGTGGATTTTCTCTGGGGCAATGCTCCTCTGAAATGTTTAGCTAAGCATCCTCGACTCTGGAGGACTCCATGGGCAAAGAGTGACCGTCACAGTCTCTTAATAATAATTCCTTGTAGTTCCTTGAAGGACTTTCTGATGATCTGCTCACTTCTCTTACTCCATCTTCTCCATCCTGTGTCTTCTAATTCCTTCCAGGGTTACTAAGGACAGTCATTTTAATAACCCATCATCCACTGGCGTTACATCCCCAAGGTATATGAGTTTCTGCTTGCTAATCATTAGGGAGCATTCAGTCGTTGTTCAGTCTAGGGCTGATGTGTCCGTGGCACTCTTAGTCATCTTTTCCTGTTCCAGAATTCAAAGGGGCCTCTCTTCTTTCTCTCATCTTTCTCAGTCCAGCTTTCACAGAGACTCATTATGTTATGCCAGCAAGCCAGGGCATGATAACGGAAAGGAGAGTCACAGGGGCAGATCACACGATAAAACCGCTTTATTATTTCCAGGCTCAATTATGATTATAAGTCAAGGACTATCCCTAAGGAGTTTTAAAGCAAGAATTAGGAGTAAGACACAGAAACTTCAGACCTGCGATAGGAAACTCCACCCTTTTTTTATTAGTGAGGTCATTAGAATAGAATCCGTTCGAACATTTTTAATCTCCTCTTCGCTTACCACATAGGTGATAAGCTCCTGAAACAGCCTTCTGCTGTTATCTCTAGATAGCCTCCTGTTACATTCTTAGCTTCCTCACAATCTCTCAAACATTTTTACGTGAAAGTCCATTGACTGACAAAGAAACCCATATCCTTCATGTCCCAAAGCAACCTAGAACTAAGGAGAAACTTCCTGACAGTTAGAACAATTAACCAGTGGAACAGCCTGCCTCCAGAAGCGGTGAATGCTCCAACACTGGAGGTTTTTAAGAAGAGACTGGACAGCCATTTGTCCGAAATGGTGTAGGGTTTCCTGCCTGAGCAGGGGGTTGGGCTAGATGACCTCCAAGGTCCCTTCCAACTTTATTATTATTATTATTATTATTATTATTATTATTATTATTATTATTATTATTATTATTATTATTATTATTATTATTATTATTATTGTTATTATTATTATTATTATTATTATTATTATTATTAAAGGTGCTTTTTCAAAGGGCAACTGGACTTTGTTTTTCCTTGAAGGCGTTTTGCTTCTCATCCAAGAAGCTTCTTCAGTTCTAGCCAAGTCCAGTTGCTTTTTGAAAAAGCACCTTTGGAATAACCCTGACCTAGATGACTGAGAATCCCCATCAATCATATCCTTCATTTTTTCCACCGAGGTTTGCTATTGGTATCTTCCTTAGCATTTTAATTTTCACTTCTCCAGAGCATTCTTTTTTTTTAGTTCTCCAGAACAGTCCATCTTTATCCTTTCTGGAGTCCATAAAAACAAATTTCTATTTTATTTGACTACTTCGTTGTCAATTCTACATTTACTAAGCACACTAATTGGCATTACCTTTACCTTCTTAATATATAAAAGTGGATTTTTAACTTTCCGATTTGACTTTCATTAGGAGCTGCCTGTCTCTATTTTCAGCTACCAAAATGGCCTTATCTGCATATTTCAAAATGTTAAGATATTTTGGCTTCCTAGTTTGATTGCAGCTATTATCTCTTCTAATCAATGCTCTTCTTAGAATAGAGTTATCATGTCAGTTAATCATTCTTGGATATATATGAGGTCCTATTGCGATAGTGTGCTAGTAGAAAAATGGTAAGTCTGAGCTTCTACTATCAGTAGGGTTTTATCAATATTCTAAGGATCTGCTATAGCTGCTATAATTAGAACAGATTGTGCTAACCAAACTGGGACAAAGTGCCATTATGAATGGAACTTGAAGGGAGATGATTCTTTGCTCCACATTCTTTCATAAGAAATTAAATCTTCATCAAAAACTTCCCTTACACATCTCTGATCTTTTTCTTTGACTTAAATACTCAACTCTTTCAATGGTCTGTAATTTTCTCCGTCTTTGTTTTCAAGGAGTCTTACCGTTCAGAGGTAAATCTCCCAGCTCCGTCTGTTCCTCTATTACACTTTACATCTGCAGTGATTCACTTAACATGGCCAAAAAAAAAAAAAAGTCATAAAATCAGGTCATTCGATAACCAACCTGCTTAGCGATGAAAATTCTGGTCCCAAGTGATGCTGGGCAGGTGAAATTTACAGAATATGGGATAGAATAGAGAACACGGAATAACAGAGTTGGAAGGGACCGTGGAGGTCTTATTGTCCAACCCCTGCCCAAACAGGAGACCCTACACCATTTCAGACAAATGTCTGTCTAATCTCCTAAAAATCTCCCAGTGAGGGAGCATTCACAACTTCTGAAGGCAAGCCTGTTCCATTGATTAATTGTTCTCACTGTCGTGAGATTTCTCCTTAATTCTAGGTTGATCTCTGTTTGGTAAGCTTCCACCCATTACTTCTTGTCTTGCTTCAGGTGCTTTGGAGAATAGGTTGACCCCCTCTTCTTTGTGCCAGCTCCTTAGGTATTGGAAGTCTGCTATCATGTCACCCCTAATCCTTCTCTTCATTAGTCCTACAACCGTTCTTCATACGCTTTAACCACCAGTCCCCCAGTCATGTTTGTTGCTCTTCTCTCCTCTCTTTCCAGAGTCTCAACATCCTTTTTGTATCGTGGTGACCAAAACTGTCACTAAAACTAAAGCCAGTTTAAAGAAGTTATTTCCTATAGTTCCATGTGGCACAGATTAAGTCGTTGAAAGCTGTGTTGGCTGAGCACCAGAGAGCCACGGGCATTAGAATTCTTGAGCCAATTGCCTTTAAATAAAAGCAAGTAGCGCTATCTTGAGTTCAGCAATCAAGAAAGATCCATTTCGGTGCATGAATTAGAAACAATTGCTATTTTCCCATCTACCCTGGAACGAAAGTTGACAATGACCCCTAATTATGAAAAGCAGGGTCGAGTCCAAATTTGTCAGCTGCCCTTCCCCAAATCAGTGCCTCTGGATGACATCCAAGAATCAAATTACATCCCTCTACACAAATTTGGACACAGATTATTTTGGATGCTGTGTCCCGAAGGCTGAGTCATGAACGAATCAGGAAAAAAAATTCTGCCAGCATCTCATCAGGATTTGTGTGAGCGCTTACTTGCTTGGGAACCCAAGAGTAGGAATTTACAGCCACGATATATTTGGTGCCCTTGAGTTTTAAGCTCTCCTGGTCCTTTAGAACAAAATTGCTTCTCTTTGTGCTTTCTAAGGGCCATTTCACACATTAAGCTTCTAAGCCTTGAGACTTTTCTCACCTAAGGGCTAAAGTTTGAAGACTCATTCAAGAGCATTAACTTTTAAGGCTTTCTTCTTGTAATTGCCAGCTGTATCTGGGTAGGTGCTGCTAGAAACATTTCAATTCAAACGGCCTTTTCAGCCTTACACCAACTCAAAAAACCGGCGGATTGCCTGTAGCTTTTTCTATTTATTCATTCATCAAGTGTGTGTTTGGGTGAGAAAGACGGAATAAATTGAAAAGCCTGTAGGCAGAGCACCGGTCTCACTGGTAAGCTTGAAATGGATAATTTATCAGCCAGATAGTTCAGTTATATATACTTTTACCGCGTAATCCTATTTAGGGCTGACTGGGGCTGAAGATTCAATCTCTAAAAGGTAATAATAATAATAATAATAATAATAATAATAATAATAATAATAATAATAATAATAATAATAATAATAATAATAATAATAATAATAATAATAATAATAATAATAATAATAATAATAATAATAATAAATAATAATAATATAATATAAAGTGGAAGGGACCTTGGAGGTCCTCGAGTCCAACCCCCTGCTCAGGCAGGAAACCCTATACATTTCGGACAAATGGCTGTCCAGTCTCTTCTTAAAACTTCCAGTGTTGGAGCATTCGCCGCTTCTGGAGGCAGGTTGTTCCACTGGTTAATTGTTCTAACTGTCAGGAAGTTTCTCCTTAGTTCTAGGTTGCTTCTCTCCTTGATTAGTTTCCATCTGTTGCTTCTTGTCCTGCCTTCAGGCGCCTTGGAAAATAGCTTCACTCCTTCTTCTTTGGGGCAGCCCCTGAGATATTGGAACACTGCTATCATGTCACCCCTCGTCCTTCTCTTCATTAAACTAGACATACCCAATTCCAGCAACCGTTCCTTATATGCTTTAGCCTCCAGTCCCCTAATCATATTTGTTGCTCTTCTCTGTACTCTTTCTAGAGTCTCAATGTCTTTTTTACATCGTGGTGACCAAAACTGGATGCGGTATTCCAAGTGTGACCTTACCAAGGCATTGTAAAGTGGTATTAATACTTCACGTGATCTTGATTCTATCCCTCTGTTAATGCAGTTCACCAAATGCAAAATTAGCAGTTCACCAAATGCAAAATTCTGCAGAAGCTTACAGTAGGTGCACCTTTTCCTGGGATATACAAAATTGCAGGGTGCCATTCTGCATATTGTACAGACAGTCCTCATGACAATTCATTCAGTGACCTCTTGAAGTTGCAATGGCAGCGAAAAAAGTGACGTGACCATTTTTCACACTTACGACCGTTGCAAGCATCCCCAGGGTCACGTGATACAAATTCAGATGCTTGGCAACTGACTCATATTTACGACGGTTGCGCAGTGTCCCGGGGTCGTGTGAGCACCTTTGGTGACCTTCTGACAAGCAAAGCCAATGGGGAAGCCAGATTTGACTTAGCAGCCACGTTACTAACTTAACAGCTTCAGGGATTCACTTAAACATCTGTGGCAAGAAAGTTTGTAAAATGTTATACAAAATGTTCTATAGACGGCACTTGCCACCAGCAAGATTAGCAAAAGTGTTCAAAAATATGTCAGATAGATGTTGAAAATGCAAACATAAGTCAGGCACGTATGTTTGGTGGACGTGTGATAAAGTAAAGAATTATTGGAAAAAGATACATACTTCGCTAGAACAGATGTTAGGAGAACATGTCGATTTTAAACCTGAACTTTTTCTCTTAGGTATAATGCCAGAAAAGACTAATAAACAAAGCTGATACTTGACTTTGCATGTCACAACTGCGGCAAGAATTATATTGGCGCAACACTGGAAAAATGAAGGAATACCATCAGATGAAGAAATAATTAAAAAAAAATACTAGAATGCGCAGAGATGGACAGATCGACTATGAGACTGAAAGAAAAAGAAGAAATGGACTATTGTCAAACTTGGGATTTATTTTACCAAGAAGAAAGGATTAGGAATTAAATATGTATTAGCATGTAAACTCAGACAGCACGTTGGTTGAATAATTACTATCGTATGTAGGGAAAAAATGAATAATAAAAAAAAGACTTTAAATTTATGTAATATACATAAATTTAAAAATAAAAAAAAACATATATATATATATATATATATATATATATATATATATATATATATATATATATATATATATATATATATATATATATATATATATATATATATATATATATATATATATATATAAAGTAAGTTTGTAAAATGGGGCAAAAATTCACTTCACAAATGTCTCACCTAGCCACAGAAATTTTGGGCTCAACTGCGGCCACGTGTCAAGGACCACCTGTGCTCAAAAGGAAGCCCACCAAATTAACTCATGGGAATTGAGAAGTTTGCTTCCACGTAAGCTGAGCCAGAACGGCAATCTTAATCTTTTATCGGTTTGGGAAATCAACTGATCTCACCATTTTGATCACTGAAAATGACCAAGCTGTGTCATGACATCTCCCTGCTAAGGAGGGAGACGCAGGTGCAATGTTTGAAAACAAATACATATTCTCTGGACTGGAGGCGATTCAGATAGGGGGGCCAGATGCTGTTATCGGTTCTCAAATTCCTTTTTGAATAACCTGTGAGTTTACTAGAGTGCAACCTTTGAATTATGGTGCTGGAGAAGACTCCTGTGAGTCCCCTGGACTGCAAGACGTTCAAACCGGTCAGTCCTAGAGGAGATCAACCCCGACTGCTCTTTAGAAGGCCAGATCCTGAAGTTGAAACTCAAATACTTTGGCCACCTAATGAGAAGGAAGGACTCACTGGAGAAGAGCCTAATGCTGGGAAAGATTGAGGGCAATAGAAGAAGGGGACGACAGAGAATGAGGTGGCTGGATGGAGTCCCTGAAGCAGTAGGCGTGAGCTTAAATGGACTCCAGAAGATGGTGGAGGACAGGAAGGCCTGGAGGAACATTGTCCATGGGGTCGCGATGGGTCGAACACGACTGCGCAACTAACAACAACAACAATAGGAAGATGCTTCTTCCTTTTCCCATATGTGGGAAAGCAGACAAGTTGTCATTAAATCACAGAAAAATGACTTTGTTCTGAGGCCGTTGGCTTTGTAATTTCTTTTTTTTTTTAATTAAAAGCTAGTAAAAAAAACCCTGTTTGAATAACTGAACTATATCAACAATAATCCACCAGGGCAAGTCACGGTATATAGGCAGAGAATAAACCCCCTCGTTTCTACCACTGATGATGCTACCTAGTTGAGTCATGTAATGTCTGCAAGAAGTCATCCAAGCTCAGAGAGCACCAAGGATCCCACAGTATAATGCTGAGGTATAGATATTCTTGTCTATTATTCAGCCAAATAAGCTGCCTTAAGGTAGATGACAAACTGTCATTTATACACAGAAAAATCTGCAAACTGCAGAACACAGGAATCAAGACATGTCTGTCTTGTCTGTCTGTCTTGTCTGTCTGTCTGTCTGTCTGTCTGTCTATCTATCTATCTATCTATCTATCTTATACCTAATTGTCTATCTATTGTGATGACTGCCTGAGGCGCTTCCCCAGATACCTCTCCAGATGTCAGCTCAGAGGAAGATGAACCAGTTCTAGGCATGTCTGGAGGGGAGTTGGTCAATGGCTGCAAGCAGCCATCTGAGAGGGATTTGGCTGAGACACAGCAGCCCTGAGCACAGCAGCCCTGAGGCTTCAGATGGGAAAAGCATGCAGGTGCAGCCAGGAAGATGAGGAAGAGGAACTGCCTTCTGCATCTGATCCAAGAACACGTAGGGCAGTGAAAAGGCAGGAGCAGAGAAGGTCAGCCAGATAACTCGCAAGGAGGCAGCCTCGCCCTTCTTGATGGGCTGCACCAGGCATTGGCTATTTAGCACAGCAGACAAAGATGGAAGCGATGCTGGTAACAACATATTCATTTCCTAGCTGTGTGTTTTCTGGTTGTCGTGATTCTTGCCTTGCTCGCAATTGACACTATGCCTTGACTTGGATTGTGCCTTGTGATCTCTGGATTTTTCTTGCCTCATAAAACTTCTTCTGTTGTGGATTTAATTTTGCCTCGTGGGTTTATCTTGATCGGGAAACTTTCAAGTGCCTTGTGGACTCATTGGACACTGCTCTATGGACCAGCATTGGTCTGCTTGTGGCTGGACTTAATTGGGACAGTTCTGGTTTTTTGGTGAAGGGAATGACTGGGGAATGTTAATAAACCCACTAAACAGTTCTGAGGTTTTGGTGCAGTCCTTAAAAAAACCATTTAGGATCCATATGTATTCCTCAAATCAGAAGAGGAATAATTTGAGAAGACAGATTTCTTTTTCCACTTTTCTTCTCTGGGTTTGGATTGTTCATTGAAGAATTATATTAGTTGAAGTTATATTAGTTAGAATTATATTAGTTGAAGAAAGACCAAAGATTCCAAATAAAGTATCTCACCCCCAGCGAGAATGTCTTTTATTAAGTAAAAAATTAAATAAATATATTTATTTACTTAACACAATAGTTAATAAATATATTTATTATATATATAATACTTAACAAATATATTTATTTATTACCAGAGGTAATAAATAGCCTATTTTCAATCTTGTAAGCTACATAGATCAGGCATATCCAGGACTTTTTCAAAAACAATTGTAAATCCACGTAAATTGAAACTATTTCCTTTCTACAACTTCTTTAGAAATCCTTTCTGTCGTCATTCAGCACTGCTGTTAAAAAGGCCAATATTTCATTTCATTCTCGTAAAAGTCAGGGCCCTTTGGAGACACACAATAAGTATTGTAGCAGGGGTATAACAGAGGATCAAGCTGTCAGGCCTTTACTCTGGTGTGAAGTCACAGCAAATGCTTCCTCAGTCCAACATAATTTCCCCTAGTCCTTCAGACCTCTTAGCCTCAGAGAGAACAGTACAATCTGTGCTAGATCAAATATCAGCGAGGGCTTTCCATGTTAATTTAGGTGGCCTGATGAGCTGGTTAGTTTTGCATCCCTCTGTACGGTATTTAAAGGCTGTCACTCTAAGCCCGCGCTCTGCACTTGGAGGTCTGGGGTCAGCTCCCCAGATGTCTAGTTAGAAAAACGCACATTGCAAGGGCAAAGGGTTTCTTTGTTCTGAGTCTGTCTGAGGCTGCATTGTAAATAATTGCGTGTGACTGGGCAATGGGGATCCAGAAGAACTGGATCATGAATGTAACAACAGTTGAAATACCCAGCGTTTTCTCCTGCTTTGAATTCAGGATGGGATAACTTATCCACTTGCCCTACTCTAGATGTATTGTAAGGATAAAATGAATATAATCAGAGTTGTACGGATTATCCAGGCTTGAGCTCATCTGGAAAAGACTGAGGAACATAATACTGGCACAGATGCTGTTATAAAGATATAAATCTCTTGGGATAGATAATGATTAGGTCAGCATATAACCAACATAAGGATTCCTGATTTGGGCGGGGGGGGGGGTGAGCTAGAAGACCTGCAAGATCCCTTGTAGGCCTAGGATTCTGTGATATCCCTCTTGTTTTTCTTGCAACTATATCAAAGTGGGTTGATATTGTCTTTTTCAGAGGAAGAAGAAAACTTCCCTCAGTGTTTGGAAAAGGAAAGGAAAATAACGTCAGCCCTGGGACATATATCTCACTAGGCGCTCAGCTAAGGGGTAAATCCCCGGTGCCCATTGATATCCGAGGGGAAACAGTAAGTTTTGAATTCTCTGGGATGTATTTGAGAAGGGTCAGGAGTTTCCTGATCCTCAGATAAGGTGTATAACAACTGAAAAGTCTTTCCAATGTCAACTGGAGCATCGAGAAGTCAACGTCTAGATAAGCAGAAGATCTATTCATAGATAACAGCAAATTTCAGCTCAGCAGAACCATAAAGATTGTATATGAAATGGTTCCTTGCTTACAAGGGGTTAGTTTTAAAGATTGAACCATTGTGATGACTTACTACTAAGGGCAAAACTCATCTCGGAATCATCTTCTCATCCAACAGATCTTCGAAAACCCCACCTGAGCAGCTTACAACCCAACTACAATATGTTAAACCACCGCAAACTCTGAAAAGGCAGGAAGGAAAACCCTTGTAGGTCAGCCTGATATTCACGTTTGCCCTCTTTTCCCCAACGGTATCCCAACGTCCTTACTAAATAATTGCAGTGAGGCAGGAATGAAGAAACAAATACCAGGCTGGAGAATGATCTTGTTACCAAATTTAATTTTTAAAAACGTGGGGTGGGAGATGAACACTGTGTTTGGGGCCATGTATGAAAAGCTCTGGACAAAAGCGAGCATCAAAACTATTTTTCACACCTGCTGGCTATAAGAAAATCCAGAATTCCAGACATAGGAAACTGAAGCATGACCTTAAAAACTGATCCAGCTACTAACTTTCCTTACAGCCTTTGCTGGCCACTTATTTTTAGATAAATGACAGGACACTAAGCCCGATGTTCAGTTCTATGGGAACAGGCAGCTATGCCTTCACCTGTCACCCTCTTGATTGACAGGGGCTCCTGCACTGGACTTGCTTGACACTCAACCCAGATGTGATCACCTGGAGTTACAGAGAAGAATTCAGGAGATCTTCCAGACTTCTTGAACAAAACCAAAAAGCTCATTGTTCTTAACTTGCTGTGTACTAGGTTATCAGAAATATGATTTATTGAATTTGTCTGTGGAGATTCTCAGTCATCTAGGTCAGGGGTAGGCAACCTTGGCTCCTTTATGACTCGTGGACTTCAACTCCCAGAATTCCTGAGCCAGCATGGCTCAGCTTGGAAACTTCTCCCTTTCCCCTCAGCATGGCTGGCTCAGGAATTCTGGGAGTTGAAGTCCACGAGTCATAAAAGAGCCAAGGTGGCCTACCCCTGACCTAGGTCATGGCTGTCCCTAAGGCGCTTTTCCAAAGGTGACTGGACTTCCTTGTTTTTTTCCCCTGGAAAACGTTTCGCGTCTCATCCAAGAAGCTTCTTCAGTTCTTCCGTTCAGTTTGTCAGAACTGAAGAAGTTTCTTGGATGTGAAGCTAAACATTCTCCAGGGAAAAAAACACCCAAGGAAGTCCAGTTGCCTTTTGGAAAAGCATCCTTGGGATGATTTGTTGAATTGTAATAAACTTGAGAAGCATCCATAAGCTGGGTTTTAAATAAAACTTTCACTGATTACATTATACAGTATATATTGATTCAGTGCTAGTACTTTTCAATATTAGGGGAACAGAAATGGATCATAGGTGACAGAAGATTCTCTCTCTCTCTCTCTCTCTCTCTCTCTCTCTCTCTCTCTCTCTCTCTCTCTCTCTCCCCCCTCCCTCCCTCTCTCTTTCTCCTATTCTGTTTCAATCTTTGCCCTTCAAAAGCTGGCTGAAGTGGGTTTTAAATGTGATGCTACTTAAAGTGAGAAGAGATTTTATTGCTGTCTGAGATTAAGTTTCATCCCTTTCTCCACCTCTGAACTTAAAACCTTGGCTTTTTAGAAAAAAAAAGAAAATAAGAAGATTAAAGGTAAATGGATAAATGGCACATTTCTGGCCTGTGGAGAAGAGGCCAAATGTGTGGATGGTGGTTACATATTGATTGGCTAATATTTGCAACCGTGTTCAGATTCCAAAGCTAGCAGGGAAGCAGGTTAATACCCTGAGTGAAAAACTCAGCCCTGGAGTCATTCCAGCAGTGCTTATTTTTTTTTTTCTTATTTCATTGTTCCACAGTTTGGGGAGATTAAAAGCAACAAACCTCTATCAGCGGTTTTGCTTTTAATAATAATAAAAAAAAAGGGAAATGAGATTTTTCCATTCTTGTCCTTTGTTGGTTTCTATAGGTTTTCATAACTTGACCATTCAGAATCAAATGTGACAGTCATCTCTTTCAAAGAAGCAGTTGCCTTCCAGAAGAACAGAAGAATCCAACCCTTATTCATAAGTGGGTTGGCCTGTTCGTGAAAACTCTTTTAACGGACAAAACAAGCAACTTTGTGAATAAGTGCCTGCCTGCCTGCCTATCTATCTGTCTACCTACCTGTCTACCTGTCTGTCTGCCTATCTATTGGCCTATCTATCTGTCTATCTGTTTATCTGTCTACCTGTCTACCTACCTGTCTACCTACCTACCTGTTGATCTGTCTGTCTGTCTGTCTGTCTGTCTGTCTGTCTTATACCTAATTGTCTATCTATTGTGATGACTGCCTGAGGTGCTTCCCCAGTGATGGAGCACCCAGAACTTCTGGAGGAAACTTCTGTTTCACTGGTTAATTGTTCTCACCAGTAGGAAATTTCTCCTTAGTTCTAGTTTGCTTCTCTTCTTGATAAGTTTCCATCCGTTACTTCTTGTTCTGCCTTTGGGTGCTTTGAAGAATAGGTTGACCCTCTCTTCTTTATAGTGGCCCCTCAAATACTGGAACACTGCCATCATGTCTACCCTAGTCCTTCTTTTCACTAGACTAGACATACCCAATTCCTGCAACTGTTCTTCATAAGTTTTGGCCTCCAGTCCCCAAATCATTCTTGTGGCTCTTCTCTGCACTCTTTCCATTGTCTCAGCATCTTTTAGATGTTGGGACACTGGAAAGATAACAGATAGGAAAGTTTTGGTTTTGATGTTGATCCGTAATTCAATAATATCTAGGATGCCTTTGACATTGGCCCCAAATCTGAAGGAAACAGCAATTTCAAAGGTGCATCTACATGTCAATTCAGCATTACAGTGAAGAAGACCAGCAATCCTCTTATGCAAAGGCAAAATGGTAGAAATCAGTCACCAAAAATGAATCCACATGTTCCTGATGCTCAGGGGTTTTCCTGGGGCAATGAGATTCTTGCCCTGAATTTCTTGTCAGGGGTTGCCACAAAGAAGAGGGAGTCAAGCTATTCTCCAAGGCGCCTGAGGGCAGGACAAGAAGTAATGGATGGAAACTAGTCAAGGAGAGAAGCAACCTGGAACTGAGGAGAAACTTCCTGACAGTTAGTACAATTAACCAGTGGAACAACCTGCCTCCAGAAGCGGTGAACGCTCCAACACTGGAAGTTTTAAAGAAGAGACTGGACAGCCATTTGTCCGAAATGGTATAGGGTTTCCTGCCTGAGCAGGGGGTTGGACTAGACGACCTCCAAGGTCCCTTCCAACTTTTTTATTATTATTATTATTATTATTATTATTATTATTATTATTATTATTATTATTATTATTATTATTATTATTATTATTATTATTATTATTATTATTATTACTACTATTACTACTATTACTACTACTATTATTATTATTATTATTATTATTATTATTATTATTATTATTATTATTATTATTATTATTATTATTATTATTATTATTATTATTATTATTATTATTCAGCTCTCATCACCTCTGAAGATTGGCCATGCTGGCTAAGGCTAAAGAGAAGTTTAAGATACCCACAGGACCCTGTATGTTACATATTTCTGGTTTAGACAGTATCTTTATTGAGTGTCATATAGCAAGCAGTTCATAAAACCTCATTTTCAATAAAACAGAGGCTGTCTCTTTTATGAGAAGATGGCATTAGAGTGAGATTTTATAAGACTGAAAATTATAGCTCTCTCTGGTATCACCTATTCAAAAACAGTAGCTTCTGAGCATCTTCCTTCCACACACACCTCCCCGTGAGCAAAAAAAAATCAATTTTCATGGTCGGAGAGAATGATGGGAAATAAATGTTTCCCCAAAGCATTCAGGAAGATAAGATCATAAAAGACACCCTATTAAACATTTGCCACACCATTTCTTTCTAAAAATGTACGAAAGGTTAATTTTTTTTTTTAAATAAATGGCGTTATGGATGGTTTCATGTATAGCAACTTCAGCCCTTCTTCTGACACAGTGACTCTGCTCACTGTCACTCATGCTCTCGTGACTTCTCGCTTGGACTACTGCAATGCGCTCTCCATGGGGCTGCCCTTGAAGAGCATTCAGAAGCTTCAACTTGGGCAGAATGGAGTTCATTGATAGTCAATGGTGGTGGACAGTCATCCCATGTAACACCACTAATCCATGACCTGGATTGGCTGCCAGTGTATTTCCAGGTGCAATTCAAGTTGCTGGTTGTCACCTTTAAAGCTCTTCATGGTTTGGGACCATATTACTTGAGGGACCCCCTTGTCCCAGTTGTTTCGACCTGTTGAATTTGTCCAGCTGACTGGGCATGTTACAGGTCCTGTCAGCTGAGAAGGGTTGCCTGGTGGAGATCAGGAGACATGTCTTCTCTTCCGTAACACCTGCCCTATGAAATATCCATCCTCCTGAGATTAGGATGGTCCCAATCCTGTTGGCCTTTCAGAAGGCCTTGAAGGCCAGGCTATGTGCCCAGGCCTGGCATCCTGAATGTTTGAAGGACCCTGATTCCCAGTAATGATTACAGTGACAGATTATAATATCTCTTGGCTGCTATTTGTACTGTTTTAATTTTTAATCTTTAGAAGGCCAGATCCTGAAGTTGAAACTCAAGTACTTTGGCCACCTAATGAGAAGGAAGGACTCACTGGAGAAGAGCCTGATGCTGGGAAAGATTGAGGGCAATAGAAGAAGGGGACGACAGAGAAGGAGGTGGCTGGATGGAGTCACTGAAGCAGTAGGCATGAGCTTAAATGGACTCCAGAAGATGGTAGAGGACAGGAAGGCCTGGAGGAATGTTGTCCGTGAGGTCACGATGGGTCGGACATGACTTCGCAACTAACAACAACAATTATTATTATTATTATTGTTTGCCATCTAGAGACCCTTGTTGGAGATGAATGGTCACAGAAGTTGACTAAAGAAAGATGCTCCTACTATTTATTTCTCCATTAGCTTTATCTTGATATGAACATTAACATTAGCTTCAAGCACATTTTGACCCTGTGTCAGTACGGCATTTTTTCAAATTCTGCAAAAGATTATCACAAAGCCTCAAGGAGGGTTTACAGAAGTTTATTGTTTTGCTTTCTGTCTTGCCTATGCCCTGTTGTGGATGGCCTGTTTACATAGTAAGTAGCCACAATATGGGAGAGTAGCTCATGTGGGAGAGTTTGTGTGTCTCATTCCTAGTACAGCCATGGCAACATATATTAATGATGAATGCTGGACATATCAAGAATAGATGCCTGACAGATCTGCAAATTACAATGTCCCAGGAAGAAATTCAACAGCATTTCAACAGCCAAGCATTTCATACAGACACTTGTAGGTTAGAAACGCCAGTATGACTTTGAGCTGCAGAGTAATTAGATGGATGACCAGCCTGTGTCATTCCAAACAGACTTGAGAAGAATGTGTTTTAAAGCTCTTCTATTGTTGATGTTTGTTTTACTCTCTAATGCAGGGGTAGGCCACCTTGGCTCTTTTATGACTCGTGGACTTCAACTCCCAGAATTCCTGAGCCAGCCATGCTGAGGGGAAAGGGAGAGGTTTCCAAGCTGAGCCATGCTGGCTCAGGAATTCTGGGAGTTGAAGTCCACGAGTCATAAAAGAGCCAAGGTTGCCTACCCCTGCTCTAATGCATTAAAAAATATAGTAGTCTATCAGGAAGAAAGACCCTAAGGTAGCTTGCTTCATGAAATGACAGCTATGAAAAGGAACTATCCTTATCTCTACCTCCTCCTCCTCCTCCTCCTCCTCCCATTTAAATATATAAAAACTGCTCTTCCCAATTTCTGATTTTGCTTATTTGTCCTGCTACTTCCTTCCTTAGCAACTGACTTTGAGGATCCCAGAAGGAGAACTCATAATCTGAACTTCAGAATATATGGACTTCAACTCCCAGAATTCCCCAGTCAGCATATTGATTGGGAGCACTCTGGGAGTTGAAGTCCACACGTCTTAAAATTGCAGTGATTGAGAAACACTGATCCAGGTTAGAAATGGAGGCTACATCCCTAATATGATCCCCGTGATTTCCCCATCAGAAATCAATTCCTTCACTTTTTTCCCCTCAAGGGAATAAAACCAGTAAAGGAATCTTAGTTTGGAATGAAATTTCTGCCTGAGCCTGGCAAAGGAAAGTCATCGGCATGTCTGGAATTTAGGCTCTTGCTTTTAGATCTTCTGCAAACTGACCTCACAGGTTTGAAATTCCAATATGAAGTTTCTTGGGCACATTTCTCCATGGGTATCCATCAACGTCATAAGGTGAATCAGCTCAAGTATTTGAAACACTCCGAATAATGGGTGAAAACATAGACAGAAAGGCTGAGAAAGTTACTAAGCACCTTAGAAGAGAAGATTTAAGAAGATCTTCTCTTAGGATGGACATTAGATGACTTTGGGCTGTCTGACTCCACTTTTTGCCTTCAGAATGATTGGACCTCTGCTGTGACTTCTTAAGAACAACCTTCACGCTTTTGGGGAAGACATTTAAAGTTCCACGCAGCTGCGGTAACTCAAATTATATTGGCCTTCCTATTTTAACCTTCATTTCCCCATCTTTACGAAGCTCAAGCTCGTCATGCACACAACAGAAGGATTAGCAGGCAAGGCGACCTTAAGATGTAATGAGATTGAGAACACATTTAAAAAAAAAAAATTGGAAGAGTAGAAGAAAATGGCCTGGTAAAAATTCCACGGCAGAGAAAATTGCAGTCTGGAGGGAGGAAAAAAAAGGAAGAAAATGGAAACCCGGAGAGAAGCTGGGTGGTGTAGCCACAGAATATGGTGAAAAATATCGAGATAGTGGCTATTGATGGGGTAATCGAAGCTCTACCAATGTTTTATTTGCGTTGTGCAAAATAGACGTTAAAAATAAGCACAGCGTTGATGGTACCATCACGGTTATCATCTTGAGATTTTTTTCACCGTAGCCTGCAGGCACTCAAGAAGTTGGAATTGGAAGTTGGAGAAAGAGGCTGAGACCCGACAATATGCAAAGATATATATATATACCATCTGATTGCCTGGATAGCCCTTTCCTGATTCACTCTCAAAAGCTGATTTAAAACTGAGGGGTCCTTGGAATTCTCTGAACTTGGTTGCTTTCTTGCAGACATTTCATTACCCAAACTAGATAACACATCAGTGCTGAGTTAGGAAACACCTGCAAGAAAACCACCAAGCTCATTTCAACCCTGAACTAGAAATATTCGTCTTTATTGGTGATTTAAACCTTCCCTAAGGACTGAGAAAAGAGTTGCTGACAGACACAAACTGAGATTGGATGCAGCTGGACATATCCAGATGCCAAAGTTGGGGGAGAGGACACCCAAAAATGTTTCTGTGTGAGGTTAAATTTTATTCTGGAGAAAGAAAGCTCAGTATCCAGGGCTTCAGAGCAGGATAGAAGAGGAAGGACAGATATAAGTTTGAAGCACACTGCCCATCGCACACATCTTCGTCTAGAAACTCAGCTTGTCACTCTTGTTCATCTTCAAGGAAAAACAAAGTCCAGTTGCCTTTTGAAAAGTCACCTTTGGGACAACCATGACCTGGATGGCTGAGAATCTCCACAGCCATTCAGCTTATCACTCTAACACCTTGGTGTTTACAGTCACAGCTCTTTTCATCCCGATTCTCCTGCCCTCTGTTATCTACTTTCACTTCTCACTGATATCCCAAGTCCCGATCCCAACAGCAGAAAAGGAGAAAATAAACCTGTGAGTTGTAGGGACCAAGTTTTGAGGTTGATATTTACAACACGCTTATTAAGGGCCTTGCAACATACACCTTCCTTTTAGTAATTCCAGAAAGAAATGAACTACAGTAGCTGGCAAAATGGGAAAATAATAAAGGAATCAAGGCTAATGGCATGTACTAATTATCGCACAGTGTATTATTTGAGATTTAATACAAACGTTTTCCCAAACCCAGCCCATTTAGGGGAAGGCAAACCAGCCCTTAGGGATGTGGAGAGCCTATTGATCTAACATGGGCAAATATGGGCAAATACACCACTTGATTGTGAGATTGGATGGCTGTATAAATACTGCATGATTTATAAAAAAAATAAAATAAATAAACACGAGTGATCACGATCCTCCTGCCCCTCACAAGCGTTTCCTTTCATTCCTTTTCTAGATAAGGCAAGTGCTAAAATAAAATTAAGTTTGAAGAAGGAGGAAGGGGAGAGGGAGAGAAGGAGAAGGAGAAGGAGAAGAAGGAGAAGAGGTGATACGCAGACCGCCGAAACTCATACAGATTTGAGTCACTTGATCAATCTTTCCTCCGCTTAATTGTTGGGGGAATTTTGGGGAGAGTAAGCGAGAGGGTGACGTTCAACCAGTTGCCACAAAGACGAATCCCGCTGTCACAGCTTATATACTTGAGCTACTCTTGTTGTCTACGAATTAGACCTGGCAGAAGAGCAGCATGTAACCCTAACCCTTCCTTCCTTCTCATTTCAGTACTTTTCACTCTGCAAGGATCTCCCTTTAAAAAAAACAAAAACATATCCTGGATCTTATCACCCCTGTCTGCCCTGGCCCCACAGGTCCGAACCCCCCAATCTGAAGAACAAAAACTTCTGAGTATCTCTCTCTTACCCTGGAGATGGTCAGAGGCATGTTGAAGTCCTTTCCTCCTTGCAGACGGAAGCCCCACGGACCAGATCCATTGAGAGTGACGCTGAAGGACATTTTATCTCTCCTTCACAGCAGGAAAATGCTGGGCTCTGTGAGACAGAGGGGTGGGACACAGGTGGGTATGCCTTGTTTTTAAAAAGCAGTGTTCTTTCCCCCCCGCTTCTCTCCGATTAAAGCACGAAATAACCACTCTTTTCCCCCTCTTGCCTGGTCAGTCCAGCCGAAGTGTCATCTAAGAATAGATAGCACTTATAATACGGATACTGATATCCTTGACGAGGAGACCATACATGGCTGGTAACCCAACACTTAGCTATGCGAAACCTCCGTGACTCAGAGGTCTAATATAGAGCCCGGGGAGTTTTAGCAAACCTTTCCGAGCGCCTCGGTTCCCTTGTTCAGGCTCGGAGCCACTTTTCTAAGATAAAAGAGCAGCTTATTTTAAGGGCGAGTTAAAAATAAGAGTTGGAAGGAGCTTTCAGAGTCTGAAACTCTGGTCCGCTCGTTGCCTGATTCCCTCAGGACGCACCGATGAGTTCTCCCCAGGTTTTACGTATATCAATATATAAGCTGTCCATTTGACCATTTTATACACACGTACACAGTATATATATATATATATATATATATATATATATATATATATATATATATATATATATATATATATATATATATAGTGACAATTTTAGGCCAATCGATTTGGTGTAAATAAGTTTTTCTTAAGTCTTAAAGGTTTTTAAAGAAATAATGAGGAAATGTTTGCCAGCTTAAAACATAACTAGCTTGAATTAGTAAATTATATCACTATAGCAATGAGATTATTGATCCTCCTCCTCCTCCTCTTTTTCTTCTTCTTCTTCTTCTTCTTCTTCTTCTTCTTCTTCTTCTTCTTCTTCTTCTTCTTCTTCTTCTTCTTCTTCTTCTTCTTCTTCTTCTTCTTCTTCTTCTTCTTCTTCTTCTTCTTCTTCTTCTTCTTCTTTCTCTTTTTCTTCTCCTTCTCCTTCTCCTTCTTCTCCTTCTTCTCCTTCTTCTCCTTCTTCTTCTTCTTCTTCTTCTTCTTCTTTCTCTTTTTCTTCTTCTTTCTCTTTTTCTTCTTCTTTCTCTTCTTCTTCTTTCTCTTCTTCTTCTTCTTCTTCTTCTTTCTCTTTTTCTTCTTCTTCTTCTTCTTCTTCTTCTTCTTCTTCTTCTTCTTCTTCTTCTTCTTCTTCTTCTTCTTCTTCTTCTTCTTCTTCTTCTTCTTCTTCTTCTTCTTCTTCTTCTTCTTCCTCCACGTTTGCAAAGAGGATGAGTAGACACTTAGATTTCTAGATAATCAGAGAAAGCTCCTGTCTTTACAGATTTAAAGCCCTCCACACAAAAAGGGCAGGTGTCCACAGTGATTTCTTTGGTACTGAAAAAAATGAATACATTTTCCCCCCAAATAACTACTGAGAATACCTTTTAATTTAACAGAAGTATACATGTGCATATTTTTCTCCCACCCCCTTAACTGTGCCTTAGCTGTGCCAACTGAGGTGGAGTGGGTTATATTTAGCCTTAACAGATCCAGTTTTGCAAAGGTTAAACTAATTCCTTTGATCAACTCTATTGTAAGCATGGATGATTGTTAACACATTAAATGACTCCATAGGGATGGCTCTGTGGTAATTTTAGCTTTCACGCTCAAAAAATTGGAATGAGATAATAGTATGAGACCCTTCCCACTGTAAAGAGAGAAGGAAGGAAGGAAGGAAGGAAGGAAGGAAGGAAGGAAGGAAGGAAGGAAGGAAGGAAGGAAGGAAGGAAGGAATAACCCCACTGAGAAGACTAGAAAGCACACAGGAACTCAGCCTCATTCATCCCAAATGAAATTTACTACCACAAGATAGAATTATGACCATAGACCAATCAATGAAGGATAAGATTATATTCCAGCAGCTGAATACAGCTGAATATCAATTGTTATTTATCATCAGCTGAAATATTATCTGTATTATCTCATATTCAGCTGGTTGGCTACTAAGAAAACCAGAATGGCAGCTCAACATCTTATACATTTGTATACTGAAAAAAATATATGATGATGATTTTTTTTGGTCGTCGTGATATTAAAAAAGAAGTTGAGACTCTAGAAAGAGTGCAAAGAAGAGCAACAAAGATGATTAAGGGCCTGGATGCAGGAACTGGGTATGTCTAGTTTAATGAAAAGAAGGACTAGGGGTGATATAATAGCAGTGTTCCAATATTTGAGGGACTGCCACAAGGAAGAGGGGGTCAACCTATTCTCCAAAGCATCAGAAGTCAGGACTAGAAGCAATGGAGGGAAACTAATCAAGGAGAGAAGCATTTCCCTGACAGTCAGAAAAATTAACCAATGGAACGGGTTGCCTCCAGAAGTTGTGGGTGCTCCATCATTGGAGGCTTTTAAGAAGAAATTGGACAGCCATTTGTCTGAAATGGTATGGGATCTCCTGCTTGAGCAGGGGATTGGACTAGAAGACCTCCAAGGTCCCTTCTAACTCTGTTATTCTGTTACCGTTATTATTACTGTTACTATTATCTATAATGTTATTCTGTTACTGAAACCAGTATTTTACCTACTTGTTCCAGCTACTTGTTCCAAATACTTTTTTTTTTTTTTTACATTTCAGCTATTTTCCTCAAAAGTGTCACTCTGTTTCTGCTTGTTGTTTCTAAGGAACATAATTTTCCTAATGGTTTTGAATGCAAACTGTTGAAATGATTTGGTTCTTTTGGCACAGACTAATTAAAATGTTAAAATAAAACAGTTTTATGCTGCGTGCATTGCAAATGGTCTTTTATTTCCTGCAGAAATTAAGCAGATCCAGCAACAGACAAATGGGAGAAGCACACAATAACTTTGCTGCTTAGTCATGCAAACGACATAATTCTCAGAAAATGTACATGAATTCATGAACAGTCATTAAGAATATAAATGTTTGATGGAGCAAAATTAGAACTTGTCGTTTGAGAATTAGAAACTGGCTAGATACAGGAAATAGAAAATGAGAGGGAGAGGTCCAAATGGCAAAAAAAAATAAAAAAAAATAAAAATTGGCGTGCACATTTTATATTTGTTTTAGTATGCTTTCTGAAACTCACAATGATGTTCAGTGCTGAAGCATTCAAAATTATAATAAAATTATAAGAAAGTGTTTTTTTAAAAAAAGCCACTGGAAGTATAGCAAAAAACCCCCGCAAAGAAACAATTAAAAATGATATTATGAAAGGCAAACATGAGTATACACAGTGATGTATTTAACTGGCAAAGGTTCCTGTATTTTTGATGGCACAGTAAACTTCACAACCATGTCCAAAACACAGAAGTGGATCACTTTAATAAGCCTTCTTTCAACTGATAGCACTACACCACAAAATCTCCATCAGTCAATTGCAAAAGGCAGCTTTACTTAGAAGTGGATCACTTTAATAAGCCGATTAAAAACTTGGCATACATCCCATCAGAAAGTGCAATTTCTATCTTATCCAGAACATCCTATCAAATCCAAATGTGTCCAACACAATAAAGTAAAAATTCACCAGGCCCATCACATCCAAAACTATACAGACAGTCCTTGACGTACGGCCCCCTTTGAGCCCAAAATTTTCATTGCTAAGTGAGACCATTGTTAAATGAGTTTTGCCCCATTTTACAACCTGCCTTGCCGCAGTTGTTACGTGTATCACTGCAGTTGTTATGCTAGTAACCCAGTTGTTCAGTGAATCTGGCTTTCCCATTGATTTTGCTCATCAGAAGGTCGCAAAAGGGGATAACGTGACCGGGACACTCTAGTTTTGGTCATCACGATGTAAAAAAGATGTTGAGACTCTAGAAAGAGTGCAGAGAAGAGCAACAAAAATGATCAGGGATTGGAGGCTAAAACATATAAGGAACGGTTGCTGGAATTGGGTATGTCTAGTCTAATGAAGAGAAGGTCGAGGGGGGACATGATAGCAGTCTTCCAATATTCTCCCACAAAGAAGAGGTAGTCAAGCTATTCTCCAAAGCACCTGAGGGCAGGACAAGAAGCAACGGATGGAAACTGATCAAGGAGAGAAGCAATCTAGAACTAAGGAGAAACTTCCTGATAGTGAGAACAATTAACCAGTGGAACAGCCTGCCTCCAGAAGCAGTGAATGCTCCAACACTGGAAGTTTTTAAGAAGAGACTGGACAGCCATTTGTCTGAAATGGTATAGGGTTTCCTGCCTGAGCAGGGGGTTGGACTAGATGACCTCCAAGGTCCCTTCCAACTTTATTATTATTATTATTATTAAACACTTGGTTAGAGAGTGTTGGGAATAAGGACAACAAATTTGACTGGCGACTGACTTTAGAGATTATGTTGTGAGAAAAATGCCCACTTTCTCCAGGAGTTATAGATGCAGTTTGAGGCACCTATGAAGCCTTTAAGGTCTTATTCCCAGGATCATCCAGAAGTTCTGCTTAGGGTATCGCCTCAACTCAAAAACTGAGGAAATGAGAACTGCACATTTGGATGAAGAAAGGGGAGGAAAACGAGGCTATTATATTCTTATTAACAAGATGGGACTACATACAATAGAGTAAGTCTTATTCATTTTCCTATTATTTTGCTTGTGAGATCTCCATTATGGCTTGTAAAGTATTCTTATACACTGTTTAATTTTTTTTAATATGATGGTTAGGTCTCTTGAAGATTAAATGTTAAGGATAGAAAGATTTGGAAATGTCTTTTCTTTTCTACAGAGATTTCTCCATTTAATCCTTCCAGATGTGGAGTGAAAAAAATCTTGTAGACCACCAAGTGGCAGCAAGAATAAACAATCCCTGTAACACAACGATACCACCATCTCCACCATTAAAAACAGGTCAGCAATTATCAATCCCATCCACTATGAACTAAAGGAGAGCCGCAACCATCAACCAAAGATATGGACATTTCAAAATACCAGAAACACAATTTAGCTCCTTAGCATTCTTCTGTAAGCTAGAGATGGGACTGTATGGTATCATCAGAGGATCTGGGATTATCGGTGCAGCAAACAACAAAGTTGTGCCTCTGAGCAAGAGAAGCCCGATGTGTTGAGATCCTTGGGGATGCAAGAACTGGTACTAAAGAGAAGGTAGAAGTGGTGGACTTTTGTATCCTCTTTTTTTAATTTCAATGCTTTGAGTTATTCTTAGTATTTGTATACTGTAGCATTCATTCACTGGAGAAGAGCCTAATGCTGGGAAAGATGGAGGGCAATAGAAGAAGGGGACGACAGAGAAGGAGGTGGCTGGATGGAGTCACTGAAGCAGTAGGCGTGAGCTTAAATGGACTCCAGAAGATGGTAGAGGACAGGAAGGCCTGGAGGAACGTTGTCCATGGGGTTGCGATGGGTCGGACACGACTTCGCAACTAACAACAACAACAAAGCATTCATCGGAATGTGATGTCAAATCAAAATAACATACATACCACATACATACCACATAGCAAATGATAACAACTTGAAGCTACTGACAACCATTTAAGAGTCCAGATTAAGATGAATGATGTGGCTTTTCTCAAAACTGAGAAAGTTTTGAGAACCATGAAAAGAGAGTACTTCAGTCTTTGAGGAAGCCCTTCTCATGTTCCTCTCTCATGCATCAATGCTTCTATAAAGAATGAAATCTTATCTTAGAGAAATAGAAGAAGTTTAAATATTTACCAAATTCTAGAGATGTAGAATTTGGATGAGAGTGAAGAACAGAAGCAAACCTCACACTTAACACAGGCATGAACACAACCTACATTGTCTACATTTCTCCACATCTGCATTAATGTAGGACCTGTACTAGTTTAAAAGACATGCTTCATCTAGAGATTCATTGAAATTGTAGTACGACAATAAATCCAAGACGGTTCTAGTAGTGTTGTTCATCCTATTCCCACAAAACAACAGTCCCAAGATTCCTTAAGGAGAAGAAAAATTATTATAGCTGTGTGTAAAGTGTTGGCATGTCTGTGATATAGTCTACTTAGGAGGCTCAGCATTACCCAAAGGAAAATTCAGCACTAAGAGTCATAAATTTCCCTACTTTAAGGCAGAATTTTGCTATCCTTTTCTGAATATACTTAGAATGAGGACAGAATCCTTTCCCCAGACCCTAAGATTGCTGCCTCAGTTTCTGCTGTCCCTCAGACATGTAGGTCCACGATGGTCCAGAAACAGCCACAGATCCTTTAAGAACTTAAACTATCAGCACTCTCAATTGCCTCCAATAATCCTAGCCAGAGAATGAAAGAGAATGAATTATTATGGCCATCTGATGTGTGTGGCTAAGTTCCTTATTTACAGATAATGGAAATCAAAGACTACGATTTGTTTAATATTGAAACCTCTTCCTTTCTGTTTTTGACATTATAATTAAACTCAGCTCTGAAAAAACTTATATAATTATTAAATCAAAGTCAAATTACTGTGGTCCTTTGTTGGATTCATAGTTATTTTATGCAAGGGAAGGGACCTCTTAGTCATTGTCCAGGGTCCTGAAAGTGCTGAGTGGGACACAGCTTTACCAGATGTGGCACAGAATGACCAGTCAGCATTTCTGCCATAAACTTTGTTGTTGTTGTTAGTTGCGAAGTCATATCTGACCCATCACAACCCCATGGACAATGTTCCTCCAGGCCTTCCTGTCCTCTACCATCTTCTGGAGTCCATTTAAGCTCATGCCTACTGCTTCAGTGACTCCATCCAGCAACCTCATTCTCTGTCGTCCCCTTCTTCTATTTGCCCTCAATCTTTCCCAGCATTAGGCTCTTCTCCAGTGAGTCCTTCCTTCTCATTAGGTGGCCAAAGTACTTGAGTTTCAACTTCAGGATCTGGTCTTCTAAAGAGCAGTCAGGGTTGATCTCCTCTAGGACTGACCAGTTTGATCGCCTTGCAGTCCAGGGGACTCGCAGGAGTCTTCTCCAGCACCATCGTTCAAAGGCCTCAATTCTTTGGCGCTCAGCCTTTCTTATGGTCCAGCTTTCACAGCCATACATTGCAACTGGGAAAACCATGTCCTTGACTATACATACTTTTGTTGGCAGGGTGATGTCTCTGCTTTTTAGTATGCTGTCTAGACTTGCCATAGCTTTCCTCCCCAGGAACAAGCGTCTTTTAATTTCTTGGCTGCAGTCCCCATCTGTGGTGATCTTGGAGCCCAGGAAGATAAAATCTGTCACTACCTCCATTTCTAAACATGTCCACAGAAAGACCAGAAATTAACTTTACCAAATCAGATCATTGGTCTGATGTAGCTTAGGGATACAAAACACTTGAGGCGACCAGATTAAGAGATATGACTCAATGAATTTGACTTCTTTGGGATCACCGCAATCCGATCTACCATGGACTGTACTGAGCAAAGAACAGAAGTATCCCAGCTGGGCAACCCCAAACAAGTTTAATACATTGAAATGCTGAATCTATTGTTACAGGGAGGCATTTTAAGGGGCAAATATATTTCTGCTCCTAAAAAAGCCTTCAGATCGCTTCTTCATCGTTTAAGAATGCAAACAGTAATTTGACTTTGATTTAATAATTATATCACTTTTTCAGAGTTGAGTTTAATTATAATGTTGAGAACAGAGAGGAAGGGATTTAAATATTAAACAAATCGTAGTCTTTGATTTCCGTTATCTGTAAATAAGGAACTTAGCCCCACACATCAGATGGCCATAATAATACATTCTCTTTCATTCTCTGGCTAGGATTATTTTGAGGAAGAAAATCTACATAATTGATGCAATCGTTAGGAAGCCATCCGACGAAATATATGGGAACCCAGCCAATTTTAATTACGCTGTGGTATTATTTCTTTATATTTCTTTGTACCCCACCTGATTATTTTATAAATAACTCATAGTGGTGAATATATCCAACATACCTCCCTTTTCATGTTTACCAGATAACAACAACCCTGTGGGGTGGATTGGACTGAGAGAGGGTGACCGGAACAAAGTCACCATCTCCTGGTGATCAGCCCAAAGTCGTCCAGCTGGCTTTCATGCCTAAAGTGGGACTGAAACTCGCAGTCTCCTGTTTCCTAGCCTTGTGCCTTCACTATTAGATCAAACTGGCCAAGGTGGTAGAGAAGGTGATGGCGCTCAGATGAAATAATTAACTTTCACCCTTCCAACTGGATTAGACCTATATTTAGGAGAGAAAGTCTTTGATCATGAAGATGGATGATCTGCCTTGGGAGAATGACAGGCAGAGAACTGACCTGATGATGCTTCTGGATATGATAACGATAACGATAACGATAACGATAACGATAACGATAACGATAACGATAACGATAACGATAACGATAACAATAACAATAACAATAACAACAATAATAATAATAATAATAATAATAATAATAATAATAATAATAATAATAATAATAATAATAATAATAATAATAATAATAATAATAATAATAATAATAAGAAGAAGAAGAAGAAGAAGAAGAAGAAGAAGAAGAAGAAGAAGAAGAAGAAGAAGAAGAAGAAGAAGCAGGACAAGAAGCAACGGATGGAAACTAACCAAGGAGAGAAGCAACCTAGAACTAAGGAGAAACTTCCTGATAGTGAGAACAATTAACCAGTGGAACAACCTGCCTCCAGAAGCGGTGAATGCTCCAACACTGGACGTTTCTAAGAAGAGACTGGACAACCATTTGTCTGAAATGGTATAGGGTTTCCTGCCTGAGCAGGGGGTTGGACTAGATGACCTCCAAGGTCCCTTTCAACATCATCATCATCATCATCATCATCATCATCATCAGTAGTAGTAGTAGTAGTAGTAGTAGTATTTCTCCTTCCTTGTGTGTCCAAAGTTGGCTATTTCCCAGATTTGTATCTATTTCCTGACCATAAGATGACAGAGGTTTAGAGAATAAACCAGTAACCTCACAACTCACAAATGCACTGTTCGTGAGACGGACAGTGAAAATGGTCCAGAAATAAGCCAGTCCAGGAACCAGCAATGCTGAATAAGGCATCTCTGACTTTGCATATAACCTTTATGCTAAAACTGCTTTAGGGAAATTTAGAGGATACATATTTATCCAGTTCTTTTACTGTGGTGATAGTTGTAAATTTGTGGTTTTTATTTAAAAATGGTTTTGTGTATATTTTATAGCATTATAGTTAGCCACCCAAGCCATAAAGAGACTGAGGGGAATGTAAAACCTTTAAATAAAATATAAGTAACCTGCCAGTTCTCTTATATTAAAGACATTTTTAAATATCGCATCTTTCCTCAAAGAATCCTGGGACTCATGGAGAGTCTGATGAGAATGTCATTAAAAGATTATTTTTTTTAAAGCACCCAGGCAATGGATTGTGTGGACAAATAGCTACCTAGCAAGTTTCAGAATAACTTGAAATATAATCATCCTTTTTTCAGCTGGATTATGAGTTTTAGAGGAAAGCTGCCAAATTAGAAATATAATGCTCCGTTTGTGTGCGTGTGTGTGTGTTTGTGTTTGTGTGTGTGTGTGTGTGTGTGTATGCGTGTGAAAATCCAACAGCAGCTGCTTATAGGGTCAGAAATTCTGAGATTGCTAAATTGAGACTTGCATTACAATAATGGAAAAAATTTGTCCATGATGCCAGCAAGTCACTTACATTACTAAAGAGACAAGGTTTAGTTGGATCTGATCCATTGGCTTTAGTATATGGAAGTGTTCTTACCTAAAAGACAAATAAAAATAGCGTGTGACTTAATCACAGCCGATAATTTTCCTCTTCCTCTTTGTCCTTTACACTCTATAGTAAGGCTACTTTATGTACATCAGGAGTTGCTACTTATGAAAGTTGGCAGTATTAAAAACATCCCATGAATTAAATATGTTCTCAGGGATAATATTAGCTTTTTATAAACTTATATTTGCTCTTGAGATATGGAATTATATTGCGCGCATGCATGCTGAAAGAGAGAACGGGACCAGAAAAAAATCTATTACAAACAAAAATCTCAGATCTTTGTATGAGATGGATGTACTTGAGGTACTTTTATTAAAATCTGACAAATTATTTTAACCAGGTATTTTGGTTATACTTGAGGATTGGACAACACTTAGGATTTCACTTGCCTTCTGTTGATTAAAAAAAATAGTGATTGTAGTGATTGGTTTAATCTTTGTGATCTGGCGTGCACAGTTTAAAAGCGTGTAACCCTCTGGGACAGTGACAAAACACAATCCTTGTTTTTTTTGAATTGGGTAGAGGGTTTCAAAGAAATGGGATTAAAGCTATTTGGTCATTAGCCCAAAGTATGATAAACTACCCTATCTAGGCGACAAGCGCCTGCAACCATTTCTGCTAATTGGGAATTTGTGATTCAACCTAAACAAACTGTGATTCTGTCGCGGTGAAACAAATTCTACGCGTCTATTTTGGACGAAAGATGGAGGGAGAAAACTGGACGGCGCAAGGAGCATCCACCGCGTCCAATTGCAAAAGTGTCTGTGAATCATCCGTTCTGGGACGCTTCTGCTCATGCATATTTTATCACTTATTTCCAGCTGAACAAAAGCTGTGCTGGGATAAGGGGGTCTCCGCTGAAAGGGGGAAATGAAAAAAGGGGCCGAGGATGGGCCCAAATCTTCCCCTTCGTCCTCTCTTAACCAACCAGCAGGTGGGGGGGGGAAGGTCTTGGGGGAAATGGGTTGTAAATATAAAAGTGGTTTTAGGTGTTTGGGAGAGCAGAGAGGCAGGAGGCACATAGTCTGGGAGAGGAAAAAAGAGGCTAAAGAGCTAAATTGGGGGGAAATTGGTCAGCCAATGATCTGCAGGCAACCCCACACACACCTGGCTGAATCTGTTCTCCTAAAGCCAGCCAGAAACCTGAGTGAGCTTTCTAAGAAGAAACACAACAAGCAGCCAGAAACAAGTAAACAGGCAGGAGAGAGAGAAAGAGAGAGAGAGAGAGAGAGAGAGAGAGAGGCACCAGCACCAGCAGAGCAGTTATCATGCGGACAGGGCGAAACAATCAGATAGAGAGAGAGAAACTGAGGTCTGACAAACCGAGGTCTGTTAGGAGGAGGAAGTGGGTTAGTATAGTAGACGGCAAGGAAAGACAGCTGCCGGTCCTCTACCTGGGAGAAGCTGGGGAGATGCGCTGCACGCTTTCAGCTCTGCTTGCTTCTGAGCGTCCGTTGTACATTGACTTGACCTCTGCTATCCCGGTGACGCTGCCTATTCAGGGCAAGGCAGGGGAAGGGCAGGCCTTTCCTTAAGGTGGATCCCTCTTAAAGCCACAGCTGCCCCCCTGCCTTTCCTCCCCCCCCCCGCAGCCACCTCCCTACAGGAGATTAATTGTTCCCCCCCCCCCCAGTCAAGAGCAATGAGAAGGAGGAGCTGCTGGGAGGCTGAGGTTTTAAGCCAGCAAGGCTGGGGGGAAAAGGGTCCATGAAGGATGCCCAAAGGATGCTTCATCATTCGAGGTTTTTAAGAAGAGACCGGACAGCCACTTGCCTGAAATGATATAGGGACTCCTGCTTGAGCAGGGGGCTGGACTAGAAGACCTCCAAGGTCTCTTCCAGCTCTATTCTGATGACTAAACATGCCTCCCTGGCCAGACAAGCCGTAAAACGTTCGATTCAAGGAGGTGTGAGGGAAGCCCCGTGTGTTTTTTCTTCTCCAGGCCTGCCTACGAATGCTCTTCACATCAAATGCAAAGAAACGACTTGGGAGGAGAATGCCCTAATATTAGCCGTGTTGAATTTTAATTTGAATCATTTGGCCTGTGGAATCGCCCCCACAGAAGGCAAAGGGGGGATTTAGAGCTATTTGTTTTACACACGTTTGGAAGCAGAAAGCGATTCGCTAGTTAATGCCCACATTTCAGTCCTCTTGCAAGCAGACATGGTCTAACAGCTGCCCTTCTTTTTATAGTATCAGGATCTTAGCCAGGACCACACTGAACATTCATGCCGGAAACCGAGGCATTTCCAGTGTGGGGGGTGCATTTCCTTGCTACTCATAGCAAGCACTGTCCATGGCAAAGATACTGGAGTGGGTTGCCATTTCCTTCTCCAGTGGATCACATTTTGTCAGAACTCTCTGCTATGACCTGTCCGTCTTGGGTGGCCCTGCACGGCATAGCTCATAGCTTCATTGAGTTACCCAAGCCCCTTCGCCACGACAAGGCAGTAATCCATGAAGGATTACTTCACAGATGGGGACTGCAGCCAAGAAATTAGAAGACGCTTGCTCCTGGGGAGGAAAGCTATGGCAAATCTAGACAGCATAGTAAAAAGCAGAGACATCACCCTGCCAACAAAAGTACGTATAGTCAAGGCCATGGTTTTCCCAGTTGCAATGTATGGCTGTGAAAGTTGGACCCTAAGAAAGGCTGAGCGCCAAAGAATTGAGGCCTTTGAACTATGGTGCTGGAGAAGACTCCTGCGAGTCCCCTGGACTGCAAGGTGATCAAACCGGTCAGTCCTAGAGGAGATCAACCCCGACTGCTCTTTAGAAGGCCAGATCCTGAAGTTGAAACTCAAGTACTTTGGCCACCTAATGAGAAGGAAGGACTCACTGGAGAAGAGCCTAATGCTGGCAAAGATTGAGGGCAATAGAAGAAGGGGACGACAGAGAAGGAGGTGGCTGGATGGAGTCACTGAAGCAGTAGGCGTGAGCTTAAATGGACTCAAGAAGATGGTAGAGGACAGGAAGACCTGGAGGAACGTTGTCCATGGGGTCGCGATGGGTCGGACACGACTTCGCAACTAACAACAGCAACATAGCAAGCAACCTGGTGAGAAAATTTAATGTGTCAAAATGTTAGCGACAGCAACACAATGTCTAAACAGGAAGTAGCTACTCCATAACCAAGTATGCAGCTAAGAAGCGACTTCTCCCTTGCTGCAAAAGATAGATGAGATTAACCAGCTTCCTTGACAGAACTACACATTTTCACTTTGCCGTGTGTCTAATCTGATCTCCAGTGGACAGCGTGATATCTTGGTGAGAGCAAAGGGAATCCTTAGACATCTCATTCAGCTGTTTTGATTTTGTTACAAGAACCAAACCAGATAGTTAAAGCAATGAGTCACCTCCATTCTTTGTTGACCTTGCAATTTTGTTTTCAGTCTCAAAAGTATTTACAGTGTTGTTATGCGCTATTAAAACCTTGTATCTAAGAATTGTTAACTGCCCAGAGTTATGAATTTGAAATGGGTGTCTATACAAAATGAATGAATGAATGAATGAATATTAGAGAGAAGTAATATTAGAAATAAAAGAACAAAGAAGTTTGGCCACCTGTATTCCAAAGAGGACTTCTCCAGGTAGAATATTGCTGCTGTGTAAGATTCCTATCCTGATAAATGGAATACAACAGGTATGTATTGCGTTATGCCTTGGAACAGATCAAATGTAGACCTGTTTCCCTCCCCCCTCATTTTCTTTCTTTATTTGAGGAATAGAGAGCTACAATTTATTTGGGTCATAAGGCTGTCGGTTTAATGTACTGATTAAGGTGCTGGCCTAGAAACCAGGCGATCATGAGTTCTAGTTACACACAAGACATGAAGTCAAATGGATGACCATGGGACAGTCCCTCTCTCTCTCAACGCAGCCCAACCCACCTCACAGGATGGCTGTTGTTATTGTGGGGAAAATAAGAAACAGGATTATAATGTATGTTGAGAATAAATAATAGTAACTACTACTAACTGAGCACAGGCTGTTTCAAGCAACCTCTTTAAGGTGACCATATCATGTAGTTTGGCAACAGAGAGATCCCACTAAGAAATTATGTTTTCTGTAAGACAATCATCATTATCTTCTTCTTCTTCTTCTTCTTCTTCTTCTTCTTCTTCTTCTTCTTCTTCTTCTTCTTCTTCTTCTTCTTCTTCTTCTTCTTCTTCTTCTTCTTCTTCTTCTTCTTCTTCTTCTCTTCTTTTCCTTCTTCTTTCTTCTTTTCTTCTTCTTTCTTCCTTCTTCTTCTTCTTCTTCTTCTTCTTCTTCTTCTTCTTCTCCTTCTTCTTCTTCTTCTCCTCCTCATCCTCCTCCTCCCTCCTCACTCCCCATCCTCCTCCTCCTCCTTCCTCCTCCTTCTTCTTCTTCTTCTTCTTCCTTCTCCTCCTTCCTCATCCTCCTCATCCTGGTAAATGTACCATTCTGTCTATAAATCATTAAATCCAAAGGAGACAAAGAGGACTAATTTCTAAAACTGCTCTAGGAATTTGGAACAGGTTTGCCCATGTGCGGCAAAATATAGGAAGGAGTTTTGTTTCTGCATCTGGCATGCTACACATTAAGATCAATCATGATGCGATGCCTGTCAGTTTTCCCAATGAATTTCATCCCAGCTGAGATGAGAACTAATGGTGGGAGCAGACTGATATGCCTCAGAAAACTCTCATTAATCCAAAAGCTAGAAAAGAGTAGAACTCTCTCCAAAACTACAGGAGACCCAGCAAACTCCTGACTACAGCCAGATCTACCAAGTTAAGCGCCACCTACTGAACAAACTCCATTATGGCACTATCCACATGAGACTTTCCTTCAATGCCATCTCACTAAACCAGGGGTAGGCAACCTTGGCTCTTTTATGACTCGTGGACTTCAACTCCCAGAATTCCTGAGCCAGCATGGTTCAGCTTGGAAACCTCTCCCTTTCCCCTCAGCATGGCTGGCTCAGGAATTCTGGGAGTTGAAGTCCACGAGTCATAAAAGAGCCAAGGTTGCCTACCCCTGTACTAAACCAAGAGAACAAGAGATCACCGATTACCCTATGTGCTACTTTAAATGAAGGGATGAACATTATGAAAATTGTAGAATATAGTATTTCACCATAAGGTAGTCTACGTCTCTACTGAATCAGCAGTTTAGGGTCATGTTCAATTCTACTGATGGGGAAAACTCTTCCTTTTTCTTTTTTTTTATAATTCATACTTTTAAAATGAGAGTTAAATTGAGTCATCCTTTCAACAAGGACGGCGATTGGACCTTGTGCTAGGCAGGTAACACAAAAATTGACATTCTAACGCTCCCCAAAGCTACATTCTGGACAACCCACCTCCTGCTGCTCAAGACTTCACCCACGTAAGGGTGCAAAGCTGTTAAGCCAGACCAACCTATCCTTTCCAGATGACTGTACCGGATGGAGACTTTTCATTCAGTGTAGCAGGACGATGAAGGCCCTATGGAGGTAGCTAGGCTAATTCTGAGCTCCTTGCCTTTCCAACTGTCATATTGCTTGAAAGTTGTGCTCCACGGATGGTAGACAAAACCCAGCAGCAGAGACTGTCCTCATAAATATCCCACATGAATCAACTTTCAGGAAAAACGTTATCTGATAACTGTCTAACTCGTGCCTGTTGAGAAGGAAGGTGACGTAGAATGTGTTAAGTGTGGACCATTAAAACAAGAAGAACTACTCATGGATGGGAGCAACCAGAGAGCAGAAATGTTCTTCTATCTGCTCATTTCTTCAGTTTGTTTTGGATCTACCCCAGCAGTCAAAGCAATGTTCCTTTTGATAGGAGGAAGTGAGCTCTTCCACACACGTACCTTCCTGTCACAAACTCTTTTGTTTGGCAACATATTTTTATAGGATGTATCTATCTGTCATCTCTCTCTCTCTCTCTCTATCTCTCTTTCTCTCTCTCTCATCTCAGGAAAGGTTGTTTGTCCCCAAGGATTTTAGTTTCTTTCTCAGCATGAAAAGAAACAGGAACTTGTAAATGTCTTTGACCCCCTATTTGAATGACAGTCTCTTGGTTCCTGCAGAATTCCTTTTGAAAGGTTTGAATAAGGCAGAGTTAGTTTGTTTCTTTGGGTGGTGGAGAGGAAGAAGCAGCAGTAAGTGAAGTACTGAACTCGGGCCGTGTCATGCACCTTATCAGTGGACATAAGTTCACCTGTTTTCTTAGGTAACTTTACTGGTAACTTTATGGTTGAGTACCCAATAGGCCATATCAAAATACAGAATATGAAACACAGAAGATCATTAAGACCATGGGAAAAAAGAAAAAGGTTAAATAAAAAGAGTAAAATAAAGAATGCAAGGCAGATTTCTGCATCACCCCTATAATATACCCCAATTAGACCCACATATGCAGATCACAACTGAACTGTTTTACTGAAATAAAGGGCTGTGTTGTGTGGATTTTTGAATTCCGCCCACATGTGAAATGTGTTGTTTTAATGTAAGGATCCCAATAGGTCGTTCATCTAATGTATGGTCCAAGATATTGACCTCTCTCTTTCTTATACAATTGACATTCAAATCATGTATGGGTAATATTGTCTAACTCTGGTGCTCCAGAAGTACAGATCCATCCGTTATAAGGGACATCTTCCTCAAGGGTCGTTGAACATGCCACATCCTCAGTCCAAGTTAAAGTAAAAACAATTGCTGCCACAGGCGTTGGAGTCTCTACGTGGAATTGGTGTATGTGAAAGATAACAAATAGGAAAAGTTTTGGTTATCTTTCATCTCAGACAAATATATTGGCCTGAGATTGGAGCTGATGCATGCAAACGGAAGACTCTGATCAATGATTCATTGATCAGGCTGCAGATGCTTGTAATCTGATCGTGAAAATAAGATTAAAGGACTCCATAAAAGGATAATGATCTTTGAGCTTCATAACTCATACTTGAAACTCTGCCACTCCTTCATGGTTACTTCAATCCACATATGTGCACAATCACTGTGATGAATTGCCATCAGATCCAATTGTTGCATCAACAATTTCCCTACAGGACTATTATTAAGAGCAGCCAATTAAGGCAATCTAGGAATAACATTCTATGCATATGTATAAGTGAACAGCTGGATCAGGATCCTCACGTGAGCCAAACTGAAATGTTTTGGTGGCTTTGAATGCAAAGAGAACCAATTGTCTGAATCCATTATCATCGGCCCAAAGAACAGAATCACTTTGAACCAATGCAACCATGTTTGATGGCTCACTGTGTTCCCCCATTCCATCCTTTCTCCTTTCTGGTTCATGGCTTCATTGAATATCCATACCACAAACCTTGGTCAAGAGGTTCTACATTTAGGCAAGAAAAACCAAATGTACAGGTATAGTATAGGGGGTACTTTGCTCAATAGTAGTAACTGTGAGAGGGATCTCGGAGTCCTAGTGGACAATCACTTAAATATGAGCCAGCAGTGTGCTGCAGCTGCCAAAAAAGAAAAAAGCCAACACAGTGCTGGGCTGCATTAAACATAGGGATAGAATCAGATCACGGTGAAGTTATTATATACTACCACATTTACAATGGCCTTGGGTAAGGCCACACTTGGAATACTGGCGCCTCCAGTTTTGGTCAACCACGATGTAAAAAAGATGCTGGACTCTAGAAAGAGTGCAGAGAAGGGCCAAAGATGGATATAGGGGACTGGATGCTAAACAGAGAAGGAAGTTGCTGAATTGTGTATGTCCTATTGTAATGAAGAGCAGGCCAAAGGGGGACATGATAGCAGCAACCTTCCATATATCTCATGGGCTGCCCCAAAGAAGAGGGAGTCAACTATTCTCCAAAGCGCCTTAAGGCATGACAAAAGCTAACGGAATTGTAAACATAATCAGGAAGAAGCACCTATAAACTAGAGAAACTTTTCCTGACAGTTAGAACAATTAACCATGGACAACCTATGCCTCCAGAAGCGGTGAATTCTCCACCACTTGGAAGTTTTTAAGAAGAGACGGGAGCAGCCTTTTGTCTGAAATGGTATAGGGTTTTCCCGCCTGAG
>JALGBA010004139.1:0-330000 GCA_023970755.1 Azemiops feae | reverse complement strand
GGATGGATGGATGGATGGGATGGATGGAGGATGGATGGATGGATGGATGGATGGATGGATGGTGTAATAGATAGATGGGTAGATAAATAGATAAATATATAAATAGATAAATAGATAAATAGATAAATAGATAAATAGATAAATAGATAAATAGATAAATAGATAAATAGATAAATAGATAAATAGATAAATAGATAAATAGATAAATAGATAAATAGACAAATAGACAAATAGATAAATAGATAGGCAGGTAGGCACGCAGAAAGACAGATAATCCTAGATTGATAAATGGATGGATGGATATAGACACATAGAGAGACAGAGATAGATGGATAGGCAGGATGGATGGATGGAGAGAGGGAGAGAGAGAAAGATACATACATAGATGGGGAGAGAGATATAGAGATAACACATAAATATGAGGGCAATTCGGAAATAAACCTCCGTTTGGTTATCAGTGACAGACACCCGCAGGTACAGACGTGCGGTTCCATTGGGATGTTTTTGATCATCCCCCCCATAGCCCAGATTTGGTGCCAAGCGACTACTACTAAGGAACTTCAAATGTTGTAAGATGTTATGACAAGTGCCTCAATTTGAATGGCGATTATGTCAAAAAGTAATGTAACGTTGTAGTTTTCTAATGTGTATAATAAAAGTTCTGTACTTGTGAGTGTCTGTCACTGATAACCAAACGGAGGTTTATTTCCGAATTGCCCCTCATATTTATGTGTTATCTCTATGTCTCTATCTCTCTCCCCATCTATGCATGTATCTTTCTCTCTCTCCCTCTCTCCATCCATCCATCCTGCCTATCCATCTATCTCTGTCTCTCTATGTGTCTATATCCATCCATCCATCTATCAATCTAGGGTTGTCTGTCTGTCTGTCTATATCTATCTATCTATCTATCTATCTATCTATCTATCTATCTATCTATCTATCTATCTATCTATCTATCTATCTATCTATCTATCTATCTATCTATCTATCTCTATCTATCTATCTATAATATATATATATATATCATCTATATATATATATATATCTATACATATCTCTATATATATCTATTATATACTGTATATCATCTATCTATCTATCTATCTATCTATCTATCTATCTATCTATCTGTCTATCATCGTCTGTCTGTCTGTCTGTCTATATCTATCTATCTATCTATCTATCTATCTATCTATCTATCTATCTATCTATCTATCTATCTATCTATCTATCTATATCTATCTATCTATCTATCTATCTATCTATCTATAATATATATATATATATCATCTATATATATATCTATATCTATACATATCTATATATATATCTATTATATACTGTATATCATCTATCTATCTATCTATCTATCTATCTATCTATCTATCTATCTATCTATCTATCTATCTATCTGTCTATCATCGTCTGTCTGTCTGTCTGTCTGTCTGTCTGTCTGTCTGTCTATCTATCTATCTATCTATCTATCTATCTATCTATCTATCTACCTACCTACCTACCTACCTACCTACCTACCTACCTACCTACCTACCTACCTACCTACCTACCTACCTACCTACCCACCCACCCACCCACCCACCCATCCATCCATCCATCCTCTATCATCAATCTATATCCATCCTCCCATCTACTGTACCTATCTATCTATTCATCTATTCCTATCCCCCCCCACACCCAGCACATAGACACCCCTCCACTAGAGGACTCTTCTAGTGGCCCATCATGGAGCACACCTGTCAAGGTGAAGAAGAAGACTCAGCATTCAGAGGACACATCACCAAGGCCAGGCCACTCAGCTCCACCATCTCTAAATGCTCAGCTCACAAACTGGCAATTGGGGGTGGGGGGAGGGGAGACAAAGAGCTCAAAGCAGATTCATAAACAGAAGCGCTCGGGGTTTTTTTGGTATGGGGGAGGGGGGAATGGTGGGGGTGGAAGGAGAAGGGGATGTGTACTTTGCACGGGGGGGGGGCGAGTGGGCAGGCTAGTTCACAAGGCCACTCTGTCCCTCCGAGTCCCCATTTATAGCCATGCATTATTTATGGCAGCCAACTGCGGTGACAGGCAGGACGAAACAGCACGGCGGATTTTGCAAAACAAAAGGCCCTGTATGAAATGGAAGCGCCAAAGGGAAACTGGGGAAAAATATACCCAGTTTAAACAAAACAAAACAAAAACAAATAATCACACACACACACACGCGCGCGCATGCTGATGAAGCTGCCCTTGTGAAAAGCACCGGGGGGGGGGGGGGGGGAGAAACAGCTATGGCAGCTGGAAAAAAGCGAGAGCGGATTTATCTCAGTTGCCTGTCTTTTCTCCCTCTTTTCTGACATGCAATAATAAGGAGAGGGATGAGTCAGTTTTAGAAAGAGCGAGCAACTATCCAAGGCAGAGGGCTCTAAATCGATAGCCCCTGAAACACTGGTTAACCTGAATTCCGCATTCATTTATGTAGAGTAGTCATGATAGATCCATAAGCTCAGATTCCCTATTTTAACAGAATAACGGGAGGGACCTTGAAGGTCTTCTAGTCCAACCCCCTGCTCAAGCAGGCAACCCTATACCATTTCAGACAAACGGTGTCCAATCTACCAATAAAGGAGAATATTTGTAGCTCAAGATTGAAATGAGGGGTCCTTGGTGCTCTCTGAGCTTGGTTGTTTTCTTGCAGATATTTCATCACCCAAACTACGTAACATCATCAGTGCTCGTAAAGAGTGCCAGTTTATATTCCTGCCCTGTCAGTGTCCAGTCTCTTCTTAAAAACCTCCAGGGATGGAGCACCCACAACATCTGAAGGCAAGTCGTTCCACTGGTGGATTGTTCTCACATTTTCCACCACTTGTGTTCACAGATATGCACCTACCCATTTTCTTATTTTGTGTTCCTTCTACTTGGTTCCCCATATAAGAGACTTGGATAATAAGGAATACTCCGTGCAGTAGGTTTGGTAGGAAAATAACGTAGAAGGACGTGTGATTCCTGAAAAGCACCGTGTTCTGTGATGTGAGAGCTAATTCCTGTCAAACTACTCCGATCAATAATTCATTCTGTTTTCCTAGCAGTCAATGAATTTCTTTGTAATTAATGCCGGAATAAACCCTACACTAATAGGAGAGAAGAAGCGACCTCTTGGACTATCAAACAGAGCAGATGTAAAAAAAAGTTAAATCACACTCTTCTCCAACATTATATTCTACAGATGTAGAATCAAGATCACGTGAAGTATTAATACCATTTTACAATGCCTTGGTAAGGCCACACTTGGAATACTGCATCCAGTTTTGGTCACCACGATGTAAAAAAAGACGTTGAGACTCTAGAAAGAGTACAGAGAAGAGCAACAAAGATGATTAGGGGACTGGAGGCTAAAGCATATAAGGAACGGCTGCTGGAATTGGGTATGTCTAGTTTAATGAAGAGAAGGACGAGGGGGGACATGATAGCAGCCTTCCAATATCTCAGGGGCTGCCCAAAGAAGAGGGAGTCAAGCTATTCTCCAAAGCGCCTGAAGACAGGACAGAAGCAACGGATGGAAACTAGTCAAGGAGAGAAGCAACCTAGAACTAAGGAGAAACTTCCTGACAGTGAGAACATTAACCAGTGGAAACCTGCCTCCGAAGGTGAATGCTCCAACACGGAAGTTTTTAAGAAGAGACTGGACAGCCATTTGTCTGAAATGGTATAGAGTTTCCTGCCTGAGCAGGGGGTTGGACCGATGACCTCCAAGGTCCCTTCCAACTTTATATATTTTATTATTATTATTATTATTATTATTATTATATTATTATTATTTTATTATTATTATTATTATTATTATTATTATTATATATTATTATTTTATTATTATTATTAGTTGTTGTGTTGTTGTTATGTTGTTATTGTTATTGTTGTTGTTGTTGTTGTTGTTATGTTATTGTTATTGTTATTGTTATTGTTATTATTATTATTATTATTATTATTATTATTATTATTATTATTATTATTATTATTATTATTATTATTATTATTATTATTATTATTATTATTATTATGTCCCATCTTTGAAGCGTGGACAACTCTACTCTGTGGCCCTTTTTCTTTCCTCCAAGTTCTACATCTTCCTCCCAGCCCCTAAAGCCATTGTGAATTTCAGAGCTTTAACTGGATCCAAGGTCATATTCACAGACTCTCCATACTTGTGTGTTTTCTAGAGCACACACACACACACCCTGCAAATTGTAGTTTCTGTAGACTCTAGGTTGAAATCTCAATTTCGAATGTTCAAGGTCTGAGGCTTAGACCCGCTGTCGTATTCTAAGCTCCTTTTTTCTAAATCTACATTTCTGTGCCAGGTTTTATCGCAAGGAAAGAAGAAAGCAGCTGAAAGGTGGATGGAGTCATTTGCAGTGGACCACAGGGTACCCTTAGAAAACTTGAAGAATCAGGTGGGGACAGTCAGTCCTGAAGAAAATGTACTGATGTACTGGCTTGTATGGACATCAACTCAATGGCTCGTGATCAGTCATAATAGCCAGGCTTTAAATCAGGATCACAGCACCTTCCTTTCAAGGGGGACACTGGGAAAAGAGAGTATACATAGATAGCTGCAGTATGTTAGCTCTCTATGATTTATTTTTTTATGGATGGATCAAATTCAGGGACTCTTTTTATTTAAATTATTTATTAATTAAATTTATTGGCCACCCATCTCGCTGTAAGGCAACTTCGAAGATTTCCCTGATTTCTGTGGGACTAAGTGTCCGCTAAAAGCAACAAGTTCTTACTTGTCCGTTTCTTCCCTGAATCTTAATTGCTACTTCAACCGGGATAAGAATAGAATAGAATAGAATAGAATAGAATAGAATAGAATAGAATAGAATAGAATAGAATAGAATAGAATAGAATGGAATCTAGAATGGAATCTAGAATGGAATCTAGAATGGAATGGAATGGAATGGAATAGAATATGGAATGGAATAGAATAGAATAGAATAGAATAGAATAGAATAGAATAGAATAGAATAGAATAGAATAGAAGAGAAGAGAAGAGAAGAGAAGAGAAGAGAAGAGAAGAGAAGAGAAGAGAAGAGAATAGTATGGAATGGAATGGAATGGAATGGAATGGAATGGAATAGAATAGAATAGAATAGAATAGAATAGAATAGAATAGAATAGAATAGAATAGAATAGAATAGAATAGAATAGAGTAGAGTAGAGTAGAGTAGAGTAGAGTAGAGTAGAGTAGAGTAGAGTAGAGTAGAACAGAATATGGAATGAAATAGAATAGAATAGAATAGAATAGAATAGAATAGAATAGAATAGAATAGAATAGAATAGAATAGAATAGAATAGAATAGAAGCTGGAAGGAACCTTGGAGGTCTTCTAGTCCAGCCCCCTGCTCAAGCAGGAGAACCTATACCATCTCAGACAGATAAATACTGATGGACCCCTTATTAATGTGCTTTTTATTCGTATGGTTGCAGTTCAGTCCTCATGAGTGAAAGGAAGGCAAAAGTATTTGAAGGAATGTGTGCACAAATGGGGAAAACACCCATTCTGCGACTGAGCTCTCCAAGCTCACTTGTTTTAACTTGATCCGCTTGTGTTGGATTATAAACGGGGGGATATAAAATATACGGCATTCAGAACCCTTGCAGCTGAAAGCACCCATAAGAATTTAAAGCATGCTAGCCTTCCCTGGAAGTACATTAGCCGAAAAACAAGCGGTTTAGAGAACGATAGCATTGTCGAGTGTTTAAACCTTGTCTTTTAAAAAGCTGGAATACTCCCACGTGAGCGTGTCTTAATAGCCCAGACGAACAATCAGAGTCCAAACGGTAGAGCAACTTTCTGCAGAAGAGGCATTTGGCAGCACTTAGCAAGAAACCGCCATCTGATCAGAGTTTGGGATTGAAAGACAAACGCTTTGATGGATTTGTCAATTTCTCTAAAATGGCCAGCAAACCCTCACCTAAAGGCTCCCTGTTTTATCTGCCCGTGCATTAGACCTCTATTGAGAAATGTATGCCTTTCTATGCTTGGGTTAAGCTGAGCTTCTGAAATAAACTTGGCTTAAACTGAACCTCAAAGTAAACTTCTAAGCTTGGGTATACGCTACACACCCCAGCGCCACTGAAGTTAAGAGGTGTGCTACTCAATGGATCGCCACCCTATAAACATCCAAAAATGAAACTGATAGCAGTCTTCCAATATCTCAGGGGCTGCCCCAAAGAAGAGGGAGTCAAGCTATTCTCCAAAGCGCCTGAGGGCAGGACAAGAAGCAACGGATGGGAACTCATCAAGGAGAGAAGCAACCTAGAACTAAGGAGAAACTTCCTGACAGTTAGAACAATTAACCAGTGGAACAACCTGCCTCCAGAAGCGGTGAATGCCCCAACACTGGACGTTTTTAAGAAGAGACTGGACAGCCATTTGTCCGAAATGGTATAGGGTTTCCTGCCTGAGCAGGGGATTGGACTACATGACCTCCAAGGTCCCTTCCAACTTAATAATTATTATTATTATTAAAATCATAAATCTTATAGGGAAAGGGTTCCGAAAAAGGGCTTCCGGATTTGAACTAAAACAGTCCACTGTTAGATTATTAGGAAGAGTGAAAAATCCCCATTCCTTTGCTCCCATCTGGTGCCCATCCAATTTGGCAGCCATACAAAGTACAGGAGCTACTACTGTTCCAATGTTACATTCAGATTGTTGAAATCAACCCATTTCAACTAGTGGTGGTAATAATTAGGCTTTAAACACAGAGATATGATTCTAAACTAAGATTAAAAGCCGGTTTATTTGGGGAGGTATTTTCTCAACCTGGCCATCGTGTTCCTTATTGATCTGGTTTACATCTGTGATAAGTGAATATTCTTTTATAAGCAGAAATATATTTGTTGAGGTTTTCAGGGTGTTCCCATATTTAAAAAGCAGCAATTTAAACATTTAATCTCTGAAATCTCCCTCTCCCTTTCCCCCCCTCCTCTCTTGCTATGTACAGAAAAAGACAGCATACTCGGGCTATTTTTCTGCACTTCTTGGCTTTGTAAATGAAAAGTATCGTTTCACAGTTATCGCCAGAACACCCATTTCCAGTCAATAACACCCCACTTCAAACACGGCAAGATTCTTCAGAAATTCAGACCCTGATTCTTTAGCACTTCCTTAACTGTTTCCCCCTGAAAGAAACGTAGCTTCAAAGTGTTCCTAAGAACTTATGATGCATAAAGGTTTAATAAAATGCAATAAAAGCAAAGTACAGCCTAGAGAACGAGATTATGTTGACTTAACAAAATGCGCGCATGAAACACAAAATACTTTACAAACCCTTTGAAACAAGGATGATTCTTTCCAGCACAGTGGAAAATGTGTCCTTAGGAACATCTGTAATGGCTATTGAAGTCTCAGCCAAAGGAGGAACAAATATAGTCACCTTCAAAGTATGACCTAGAAAGACACATCTGTGTGGCTTGCTTGACAATAGTGAAAGTGACCTTGACTTCTTCTGGGATTCTTTTTTAAACTTTCTACTTTAGTCCAAGATCTGGGATTTCTGGTAAATGTTTAGCTAAGCACAATCTTGTCAAGCTTTTGGGAGTTAGATAAGGTTACTTAGGTGCTAACATCTAGCTAGGACACCAAGGTAGAAGAAATCCACAGCCTTAAAAAGAGGGCACTAGATGGCATAGATCTCCTACAATAACAGAATAGAAAATAGAATAATAGAGCTGGAAGGGACCTTGGAGGTCTTCTAGTCCAACCTCCTGCTCAAGTACGAAACCCTACTACCATTTCAGACAAATGGTTGTCCAATCTCTTTTTAAAAGCCTCCAGTGATGGAGCACCCACAACTTCTGAAAGCAAGCTGTTCCACTGATTACTTATTCTCACTGTCTGGAAATTTCTCTTTAGTTCTAAGTTGCTTCTGTCCTTGATTAGTTTCCATCCATCCATTACTTCTTGTTCTGCCTTGAGGTGCTTTGGAGAATATGTTGACCTCCTCTTCTCTGTGGCAGCCCCTGAGATATTGGAACCCTGCTATCATATCACCCTTAGTCCTTAGACCTTCTTTTCACTAGACTAGACATTTCCTGCAAGTGTTCTTCATATCTTTTAGCCTCCAGTCTCCTAATCATCTTTGTTGCTCTTCTCTGCACTCTTTCTAGAGTCTCAACGTCAATTTTTCTCATGCTAATTCCTATGCCTAGAGACCAATTTTGAATTCACGTCTATAATTTAAAAAGAATCAGAATGCATGTCGATTTAATAGGAATAGTTGTGACAAGATGGGATATTACTAGATCAACCCTCCAGATCTGAAGTTTGGAGGTTGTGAGGTGGGTTCTTGAGCCTTCAGACAAACTTAAAATGCCTCTGGATGTTAGGCTCCATTAGAAGACAGAGCTACATGCAACCCAGGGCCCATCCTTTGCACCAAGCTGTTAAAAGCACTGTTTCATCCCCACTATTGATTTTAAATTTCATCCAATTATGTCAAACGCTGCCCTTCCCTTGCCTCCCACTTGGTTGATCTCTGATTTGTAATTGCAACAACAAATGAACGAATGAAGTTGCAAAACACAGTACTTTAGCTCTGATGGGCAAGCCACAGGCCAAGTCTTTTCTTCCTCCAAGCATCCTACTTTGTAGACAAGAGAACCAAAACGAATAAACGCATTGTGACATTCTCTGAAGGAAGAACTGCTATATTTTAGGCTTTAACTAACTTCTGCTGATCTGAAAATGCTAAGCAGGGTTAGAGCTGGCTAGCACTTGGATGGAGGACAAGCCAAAAATATCGTGAGTTTGGGAGAATTTGTCCGTAGAAAACCAACGGCAAACCACTTCTGTATTATAGTAGCCCTTGACTTACTACCATTCATTTAGTTCCAACAGCACTGAAAAATATGACTAACGTTTTCCATAACACTGTTTCAGCATCCCCATGATCATGTGATCAGAATTTCGTTCACTTGGCAACAATGCATTTGTGACAGTTACACTGTCCCGGGGTCACGTGACCACCATTTGTAAGCTTCCCAACTGACGTCTTGCTCAGCATGAAGGTCAGTAGAATAGAATAGAGTAACAGAGTTGGAAGGGAGCTTGGAGGTCATCTAGTCCAACCCCCTGCTCAGGTAGGAAACCCTATAGCATTTCAGACAAATGGTTGTCCAATCTCTTCATGAAAACTTCCAGTGTTGGAGCATTCACAGCTTCTGGAGGCAGGTTGTTCCACTGGTTAATTGTTCTGACTGTCAGGAAATTTCTCCTTAGTTCTAGGCTGCTTCTCTCCTTGATTAGCTTCCATCTGTTGCTTCTTTTCCTACCTTCAGTCCTTTGGAGAAGAGCTTGACTCCCTCTTCTTTGTGGCAACCCTTGAGATATTGGAACACGGCTATCATGTCACCCCCCTAGCCCTTCTTTTCATTAAACTAGACATACCCAATTCCAGCAACCGTTCTTTATGTGTTTTAGCCTCCAATCCTTTAATCATCTTTGTTGCTTCAAAAAACAAAATTTGCAAAATAAATAAATTGGTCCGCATCAGACTTTTCAACCACTTGGTGCCAGTATATCTTCACTACACCGATCAAAGCTTCCACAGCCTCACTAACCGAAATCCAGATTCACCTTTTGCTGTCACGGAAAGCAAATGGATCTGTTTTTCTGTTCAGAAACACTGGCATATTTCAAAAGACTCCTGACAAGCCGGAGAAAAATGTGGACGAGTTCCTTTTTTCTAGAGGTGGCATCCAAGAATGGTTTTGAGATACAGATTCTTGCAGGAAGAAGATTTTTTTTGTTAAATTAAGGCAGAAATCTTTTGCTGAATTCCCAGGCAGGTGGACAGGGAAGCACCTTAGCAGTGTCCTTATAGAATCGCCCTCTGTCTAAAGAGACCTGCAGGTAGAAATCAGATGACAGAAAAACATCTCAGACTTCCTATCTTATTTACTTGGTCTCCCATGGGAAATGATTAGCAATATCAGTAGAATTGAGCACTTTGCCTTGTGTACAAAAAAAAATAGAGGTCATGTGTCCTTCATTTCTAGTGATCTCATGGACTTTCAACAGTATGAAAGTGTGTTGCTCCTTCTTCCCAGTTTAGCCTCCTGTTCTGGTCTCTAATCTGAGGATTAACCAAAATTTGAAAGTCTGTTACAGAGAAGAGGGGGGTCCACCTATTCTCCAAAGCGCCTGAGGTCAGGACAAGAAGCAATAGGTGGAAACTAATCAAGGAGAGAAGCAACCTGGAATTAAGGAGGAATTTCCTGACAGTGAGAACAATTAACCGGTGGAACTGCTTGCCTTCAGAAGTTGTGGGTGCTCCATCACTGAAGGTTTTTAAGAAGAGATTGGACCGCCATTTGTCTGGAATGGTATAGGGTCTCCTGCTCGTGCAGGGGGTTGGACTAGAAGACCACCAAGGTCCCTTCCAACTCTGTTATTCTGTATTCTGTAAGATGGATCCTCCTTAGCTACCTGAGATTGATAAAGGTCAGATGTTTCTACAAAGAAATGTTCCTTTCTCCTTAATCAACATAAAGAGAGGAGACTTTTGACTAGCATCAGGGGTAGGCAACCTTGGCTCTTTTATGACTCGTGGACTTCAACTCCCAGAATTCCTGAGCCAGCATGGCTCAGCTTGGAAACCTCTCCCTTTCCCCTCAGCATGGCCGGCTCAGGAATTCTGGGAGTTGAAGTCCACGAGTCATAAAAGAGCCAAGGTTGCCTACCCCTGGACTAGCTTCTAAGCAGGAAGCCCCACTGAAACCTGTAGGCCTTATTTTTAAACAGACACGGGGCCACTCTTTTTATCCTGACGTAGTGATATCCAGCTCAGTCACACAGCCCACATATTCCTAACGCTATTTCTTGTTCAATGTTGTTTTTCCACAGATTACAGACAGTCCTCAACTTACCACGACACAATTGAGCCCAAAATTTAAGTTGCTAAATGAGATGGTTGTTACACATGACTTTCACCCCATTTTACGACCTTTCTTGCCACAGTTGTTAAGTGAATCACTACAGTTGTTAGTAACATGGTTGTGACTTTACCGCAAAAGGTGATCACGTGACCTGGGACCCTGCAGCCATCGTAAACGTGAACCAGGTGCCGAGTGGCTGAATTTTGATCACATGACCACAGAGATGAGTGTGAAAAACGGTCATAAGTCCCCTTTTTTTCAGTGCTGTTGTAACTTCGAACAGTCACCAAATAAACTGTTGTTAACTCGAGGACTCCCTGTACTTTTAGGACTTTCTTTTTAAGGATGATTCCTTCCAAGGACACCAAATACGTGTCTATTTAGCAAGAATCCCTAATTCTTCTCTCTCTTTTTTTCTCTCCTGGAAATACAACTCAGTTCAGTAGGGATTTTTTCTTCATAAAACTTGGGCATCTCTGTTCCATTAAATCCTCTTTCTGTCTGTAAGGTCAGCCAAAGACAGCAGCGGTAAAACAATTTCACACTTAAATACAGTAGCCTGTCAGTTTTGCACCATCCTTGAGATGCCTCAATCTCTTACGTCGTTGCCTTCCGCCTTCCTCCCATCTTTAAAAAGATTCTAATGAGAAGGAAACCAGCTCAAAACAAACATGGCATTTAAAAAAAAGGGCATTAAAAAAAGACCCAGCACCTATACACATATTATCCTCCTTACTTGAATACGGATTAATACATTGGTTGTCTTTATTTTATAATGCGCTTTTTAGTGCCTTGCTTGTTTTGTGTTTTGTGCTTTTTCTTTTCAATTTTTGGGAGTTTCGTGTTTTAATTTTTTTAAAAAAATAGAATAATAATAATAAATCCTACTCCTGAAAGGGTTGTGCAGCGATTCTGTCTTCTTCTCCTGAATTGTATTTTTTTATTCTGAGGTTGGCAGGAAGGTAGAAGGCATACGGTAGAAGAAAAACATGGAGGGTTGATTAAAAGAGGAAGCCAATATTAGACAGGTAAACAGTGGTTTAACACTTTATAAAGCCTTAGTGCGGCCACACTTGAAATACTGCATCCAGTTTTGGTCACCACATTACAAAAAAAGATGTTGAGACTTTGGAAAAAGTGCAGAGAAGAGCAACTAAGATGATTAAAGGCCAGGAGACTAAAACTTAAGAAGAGTGGGTGCAGGATTTGGGTATGGCTAGTCTAGAGAAAAGAAGGGTTGGGGGGGGGGACATGACAGCAGTGTTCCAGTATTTGAGAGGCTGCCACAAGGAGGAGGGGGTCAATTTATTTTCCAAAGCACCAGAAGGCAAGACAAGAAATAATAGATTGAAAATAATCAAGGAGAGAAGCAACCTGAAATTAAGGAGAAACTTCCTAACAGTGAGAACAATCAACCAGTGGAACAACTTGCCTCCAGTTGTTGTGGTGCTCCATTACTGGAGGCTTTTAAGAAGAGACTGAACAGCCACCTGTCTGGAATGGTACTTGAGCAGGGGGCTGGACTAGAAGACCTCCAAGGTCCCTTCCAGCTCTATTCTGATTCTGGTACCTGGGTACTTGTTGCTTAATTTATTCTGGCAGGTGCCACAAATGCTAAAAACTACAAATGCCAAACAAATCATGTGACTTACCACTTGATCCATTCTTTTGGCCAGGAAGGATTTCCCGTCTGTCCTTTTTCCTATTGTATAAACAGAGGCATAGAATTAAGAACACGCGAGGTATTAGTACCACTTTTATAAAACCCCAGTGAGGCCACAACTGGAATACTGCAACCAATTTTGGTCACCATATCACAAAAAAGATGTTGAGAGTTTGGAAAAAATCCAGAGAAGAGCAACTAAGATGATCAAAGGCCTAGAGACTAAAACATACAAAGAACAGCTGCAGGACTTGGGTTTGGCTAGTCTAAAGAAAAGAAGAAATAGGGGAGACATGATAGCAGTCTTCCAGTATTTGAGGGGCTGCCACAAGGCAGAGGGGGCCAGGTTGTTCACCAAAGCACCAGAGGGAAGGACGAGAAACAATGGATGGAAACTGATCAAAGAGAGAAGCAATCTGGAATTAAGGAGAAACCTCCTGACAGTGAGGACAATTAATCAGTGGAACAGCTTGCCCCCAGAAATTGTGGGCACTTCATCACTGGAGATTTTGAAGAAGAGGCTAGACAGTCACTTGTCTGAGATGGTATAGGTTCTCCTGCTTGAGCAGGGGGCTGGACTAGAAGACCTCCAAGGTTCTATTCTATTCTATTCTATTCTATTCTATTCTATTCTATTCTATTCTATTCTATTCTATTCTATTCTATTCTATTCTATTCTATTCTATTCTGCTCTACTCTGCTCTGCTCTACTCTACTCTACTCTGCTCTACTCTACTCTACTCTACTCTACTCTACTCTACTCTACTCTACTCTACTCTACTCTACTCTACTCTACTCTACTCGTCAGCAACCCTTCCAGCATGGCTGACTTCTTGTCCACTCTCTATGACCGTTCCCCACCTCTTTTTGCAGCAACCGTCCCAATATGGCTTCTTCCTGCCTGCCTCTATGGCTGTTCCCCTGTTCCTTTCATAGCAATCATTTCAGAATGGCCAACTTCCTGACCGCCCTCTACGGACATCCCTCTCTTCCTACATCAGAACCTTCCCATCATGGCTGACTTCCTGTCCACCCTCTGCATCCATTCCCCCTCTTCTTATCACAGCTCATCAAGGACCAAAAAAATGATGAGTACTAAGACAACATTTTTTGTGTCAAAATGTGACGAGCTTTCAAGTGGTCAAGTACCGAGGTACCACTGTAGTCCTTGATTTGCAAGCATTCATTTAGTGACCGCTCAAAGTTACAATGGTACTGAAAAACGTGACTTAGGACCCTTTTGCACACTTAGAACGGTCGCAGCATCCCCCTGGTCAGAATTCAGACACTTTGGCCACTGGCACGTATTTATGACAGTTGCCGTGTCCTGGGGTCCTTTGATCAACTTTTGTGGCCTTCTGACAAGCAAAGTGAATGGGGAAACCAGGTTTACTTAACTAACCATGTTACTAACTTAACAACTGCAGGGATTCACTGCAAAAGTATGGCAAGAAAGGTAAAATGGGGCAAAACTCACTTAACAACTGTGTTACTTAGTAATGGAAATTTTGCGCTCAATAACCTGAGGACTATCTGTATGTTGAACCCCATGTTTTCCCTTCGTGGTTTTAACATTTCCCCTAATCTTGGTGGGAGCAGAATAATCATATAAGCAGAGAATAATGCCCTGGGCTCATGTCAAATATTATAATAGACTGTATACACATTGTGAAAGAGGAGCTTACCAATTTGTATTAGAGACTGCACTCCCTAATAAAAAAAAGAAATAGGACATAAAGAGTCTCTCTGTGGTGCTAATGAATCCAGCAGTAACTGTGCAAATGAACAAGAAAAAGTCAAAAGGAACACCGGGAGGAAACTACACAAGACGATATTGGAAGAAAGAAAGAACTGCAATGGTAAAATAGCTGGTTGAAAGGTTTGAAATGTACACTGTGTTCTAATCTTAAAGATTTTTTTTATAAAATGATACAGCACTGGTACGCGACATCAGAAAAATTATCCAGAATGTATAAAGGCACTTTAAATTTAGGCTGGATATGTGAATAACAAGAAGGGATCCTTTATCGTGGACCTGTAAAACAGCTGAAAAATTTGCGCTTTGAATACATACACTTATTCAGAGGATTTTTTTTAAAGCTAAACGTATCTTTAAGTGGAGGTGAGATCAGAGATCCAATATATAAGAAACTTTCTCCTGATAAGTCTCTTGGGTTCAGTAAACTCAAGGAAATGTGGGAAAACAAGAGAGAGGATGCTGACTGAAAACTTTCAGTCCAAGAAAACCAAACATTATCAGAGAAAAGAAATGGGATCCACCCAACTGGAGAAGAGATGACATTTTAGCCAGTACTTGAACGTTAATAACCCGGCTGTTACCTCAATCCTACTTGAAGGAGACAGAAAATGTTATGAGCTAAAAGTGCAGTAGATGTTCTACAGGAAAATGTGGTGATCCTGAAGAGGGATTTTCCAACTTTGAACACGGCTGTTCCGATGTTATTGAAGTTCAGAAGAAGACATCATTGCTTGGAGAATTGGGATGAGGTGTTTTGAGGTGAGAATGTGTGCTTATGGACATAGATTATCAAAGCTGAAAGGGACCTTAAAGGTCTTCTAGTCTAACCCCTGCTCAAGCAGGAGACCTTATACCATTTCAGACAAATAGTTGTCCAATCTCTTCTTAAAAGCCTCCAGTGATGGATTACCCACAACTTATTTAGGCAAGCTGGTTAATTGTTCTGTCAGGAAATTTGTCCTTAATTCCTGGTTGCTTCTCTCCTTAATTAATTTCCATCCATTGCTTCTTGTCCTGCCTTCTGGTACTTTGGAGAAGAGGTTGACCCCCTTTTCCTTGTGGCAACCCTTCAAGTATTCAGAGACTGCTACCATGTGATCCCTGGTCCTTCTTTTCACTAGACTAGACATACCCTATTCCTGCAACATATGTTTTAGTCTCCAGGCCCCTAATCATCTTTGTTGCTCTTCTAATGCACAATCAACTTAAAGTCAACATGGGTTGACTTTAAGTTGATTGCGCATTAGACTAACAGCTTTTATTTTACTTTTTGTTTTACTAGAGCTCTTACTTTTCTCCAACTGCTTGCTAGAAGGCAGATTACTCAAAAGCACTTGGTCAAAATTAGATTGGAAAAATAACTTCCAATAGCAAAAAGTGGGAGGACAAAATTGAATGCCCTGCGTGTGCACGGAATTCCCTCTCTAGCTATTTTATTTAAGCTTTCTCCTCATTTGGTTGCTTGCCTTCAGTTTGATTTGGTGGATGCTCTGTTTATATTATTCTATTCAGTTTTAAAGTGCATTGGGAATTAAGTAAAAGGTGAGAGCTGATTCGATAAAATAGGAGCTTTTGAGGATATATCCTGGAGGTGTGTGGAACTGAAAAAAAAATGCATTGCTATTATACATTTGGTTTCAATGCCTTTTGTAAGATAAGAAAATTATCTGGGAAAAAATAATTCCAGAAAGATTTATCGACTACTAATGCTGGATTCCCTCCCCTCCAATTCTGGTGAATTAATAATTTTAGAGGATTTATTTGAAAGCTGATGTGCCAAACGCTGTTGCTGCAGTTCTTGTTCCTATTGAATTGCTGCAGAGATACGGAGGAAAAATAATATTGGTTCACTGCCAAACCTTAATCAGAGTAAACTGATTACTACCCAGACAACCATTAACCTGCTTCCATCTCTGATAGAACAAGCCATTAATAGATCAAAGGCTGTCTAAACCACAAGGGCTCCAAGCAAATTAGCAAAAGGAGACCATAATTGTGCTGTTCACAAAGGTTGCAGCTATTTTTATTAAGTGTGACCCTTTTCGCAGCCTATATTTCAGTTGCCAAAAATTGGAGCGGGGCGATAGCTTCGGCTAAAACACCTGACATTTGGAGACGGTCTCACTGCCCCAGGTACTTTAAACCCTCGTTTTCCCCAATATTAGAGGATTGAACATGCTTTCTGTAAAATGTGGAGGCAAAACTGTAATAACCTTACTTATAATATATACAAACAGCTATTAGAATGCTGTAAGTGCTTATTGTGCAACGTGTTTCAAGAACGGAATAAATCCGTGAAAAACGTATTAGACGGTCCACTGCACAGGTTCGGTGGAAAAACATTTTGGTATCTAGAGTCAAGAAATCCTCTTTTTTTCCGATACTAAAATAAACGGTCAGTATTAATAATTTAATTACAGAACTTGCATTCAATGTATGTAAGGTCTGTTTTCTACCTAAGGGATGGGATTTCTGAGCTCTTCTTCTGGTAGCAAAGCTTCCCCTGCCCCCTTAAATTAATATACTGTACTTTCACCCAGTTATAGTATAAAAAAAAATCTGAGTGATGTTTTTGAAAAAAATAAAAATTCAATTGCAGCCTTTCCTGGATTGCATTTTTTTTCTTTCTGAAGTGCTGCTGAATAATAAGGGATTAATCTCCTGGTATGATTTGAACATAATCCTCTGCAGAATAAGATCTTCTGGTATAACTTCAGCAAGACATAACAGAATAATTAGAGCTGGAAGGGACCTTGGAGGTCTTCTAGTCCAACCCCCTGCTCAAGCAGGAGACCCTATGCTATTTCAGACAAATGGCTGAAATCTCTTCTTTAAAATCTCCAATATTGGAGCACTCACAACTTCTGAAGACAAGCCGTTCCACTGGTTAATTGTTCTCACTGTCAGGAAATTTCTCCTTAGTTCTAGGTTGCTTCTCTCCTTGAAGAGTTTCCATCCGTTGCTTCTTGTCCTGCCTTCAGGCGCCTTGGAGAATAGCTTGACTCCCTCTCCTTTGTGGCAGCCGCTCAAATAATGGAACACTGCTATTATGTCATCCCCTAGTCCTTCTTTTAACTAGACTAGGAGATATACTCAGCTCTTGCAATGGTTAGGCCCCTAATAAACTTCGCTGCTCTTCTCTGAACTCTTTCAAAAATTTCAACCATCTCTGTTGTATTGGGGTGACCAAAACTGGATGCAGTATTCTAAGTAGGGTCTTACCAAGGCTTTATAAAGCAGTACTAGTACTTCACGTGATCTGGATTCTATCCATCTGTTAATGCAACCTGGGGTCACATTAGCTTTTTTGGCTGCCGCCGCATGCTGCTGGCTCATGTTTAGTAGATGGTTGCCACTAGGACTCCAAGATCCCTCTTATCTAGTCCTCAACTTATAACCACAATGGGGTTATAGACCACGGGTGTCAAACTCGATCGCGTCACATGACGTATCATGATGTATTGTGACTTTTTTGCCTTTGTGGAGCCAGGGTGGGCGTGACCTGTGCATAACGCATCCGGCCCACGGGCCGCCAATTTGACACCCCTGCCGTAGACAGTTCTGTTCTGTTCCTCCCCTGATACGATGGCCTGGTCCTCAGCTTTGCATAGTCAGCAGTTACTGCATTCATGCTCCATCTTTGCGCTCGGTCCATTGGATCATTCTCAATTTTTCCTTTTTTAATTTTGAGATTCCTGGACTCTGATGTCTTGCTTTGTTAGGTTAGTTTTCTTTTTCATTTGGGGATGAATAAACATGGGCTCATTTGAAAGTTGGTTATCATTTTTTTTCTCCAAATTTTCTAGGGATACGTATTACCTGCAGCACCCCGAAATGAGGAGTAGAGAACGTATAAGTATGAATCGCCTCCTCCTTCTCGTGTTCATAGTGTCTGCATTGCTATAGGTTGTAATTTACATAGGGGTCATGTTTTAATCAAGCCAGAGATTTAAATTATTGTATTATATCATCTGAGAAAATACATACAGTACATTACAGTCGCTCTCTAATCAGCTTGCTTAATTACAGAATGATTGCTTATCTTTTCCCAAAAGGTTGCTGATATCTGTTTTCTTTCTTTCTTTCTGCCCTGTTTGACTATTAAACTTCTTATCCCTCTAAATTCTCCAAGATTCCTGTCTGCTTTTCTCACAGTGCCTAATTAATCCTTTAATTACAACAGTGTTGTTCAAAATTGGCAACTTTAAGATATGTGGACTTCAACTCCCAGAATTCCCCAGTTGACTGAGAACTTAAGACCATATAGACCTGGGCTGTAAAGCCTTGAATGTCCATTAGATGGCAGCAAAGTCTTATCGATATATTTTAGCTGCCATCTGTTAGCCATGCAAGGGATTGCAGCCCTGCTCTCTAACTGCAGTTTAACAGAAAACCAAGTAACTATTCTATTGCACAGGGATTTGTAATTCTTACAACGAAGGTATGAGGTTTTGCAATCATGAAACCAACCCCATATACTAATGACCTAATAACTAGGGAGTATGTTTGTTATGTATTTCCTTTCCTAAGTCAAGAACATTGTGAATTGAGGCTGAAAAGATTTGTCTATTAAATGGGTTAATGACTAATTTTAAAAATACTTTTGTTTATTGAGTTTATTTGTGCTTCTCAAGAGCTCTTAGCAGATTTAAACACACAACACACAGACTCTGTACCTGCAATCAGTTTTATCACAATAAGAAGGCACTGATAAGTGAAGATTGCTCAAAGACTGGCTTTTAAATCACAAACAGGAGAAGAAGAGAACATTATGTTCCTATCAGAATGCCAATATTTCCTTTCCCCATGAATGAACATTTCAAATCATTAAGTTGTACAAAAATGTCCTCTCTTTGGTAGGAAAAGAAGCACATTCAAAATGTAAACTCCTGGTAAGGCAGGCAAGCAACTGTGTCCTATCCAATCTGGATGATTTACTTCCTGCAAATCCATTAAATTCAGCTTCCATAAATAAATATTTATGGAAAAGGAAAGCAAATTTACTCAAAGAAAAACAGACTATATTTCCAGCTCGGAACAGACAAATGGAAAAAAAGGCGTCTACCTTTGCTATCCTATTCTGTTATATTTCCTTATAATTGTCAGAATAGTCAAAGGGAGGAACTTTATCTAAAATTATAGATTTTTCATAAAACGTCTCTGCAAACAGAGAGTTTATCAAAAACCCTAGCTTGCCAGTTTGATTTCTATAATGTGCACACGTGCCTAGGTTCAGTAAATTAACTCCAGGTAAATAATACGCTGCATTCAATTTTCTACCTTGCCAGAATTCAGTAATCCATCAGTGACAAAGAGGCTTTGGAATAACTACTAAAGAGACAGCTGAAATCCAGCACTTTCCATCCATCTATAATATAGGGCAATCCCAAAGCAGAATTTTTTAAAGTGCCTGCCAGCCAAATGGCAGAGAGATCTTGGAGTCCTAGTGGACAATCACTTAAATATGAGCCAGCCGTGTGCTGCAGCTGCCAAAAAAGCCAACACAGTGCTAGGCTGCATTAACAGAAGGATAGAATCAAGATCACGTGAAGTGTTAATACCACTTTACAATGCCTTAGCAAGGCCACACTTGGAACACTGCATCCAGTTTTGGTCACCACGATGTAAAAAAGATGTTGAGACTCTAGAAAGAGTACAGAGAAGAGCAACAAAGATGATCAGGGGACTGGAGGCTAAAACATATAAGGAACAATTGCTGAAATTGGGTATGTCTAGTTCACGGGTCGGCAACCCGCGGCTCCGGAGCCGCATGCGGCTCTTTGAGGCATCACCTGCGGCTCCGGAGCCTCCGCCGCCATTTTGGGCAGCGCATGCGCACGTGCGCGGGCGGGTGCGCATGCGCGGGCGGGTGCGCATGCGCGGGCGGGCGCGGCTCCCAGGGTTTTTTTTTTTTTGGGAAACGGGTCCGTGCGGCTCGTTGGATGCTTCGGCTGGCCGACCCATGGTCTAGTTTAATGAAGAGAAGGACAAGGGGGGACATGATAGCAGTCTTCCAATATCTCAGGGGCTGCCCCAAAGAAGAGGGAGTCAAGCTATTCTCCAAAGCGCCTGAAGGCAGGACAAGAAGCAACGGATGGAAACTAATCAAGGAGAGAAGCAACCTAGAACTGAGGAGAAACTTCCTGACAGTTAGAACAATTAACCAGTGGAACAACCTGCCTCCAGAAGCGGTGAATGCTCCAACACTGGAAGTTTTTAAGAAGAGACTGGACAGCCATTTGTCTGAAACGGTATAGGGTTTCCTTCCTGAGCAGGGGGTTGGACTAGATGACCTCCAAGGTCCCTTCCAACTCTTATTCTGTTATTCTGTTATTTTTTATATATATGCAAATATGCTTGGTGACATCTATACTAGAGTTTAGCCAAGACCTGGCATTTTTTTAACAGCATTTTTTTAACAGGTTTTGGGACTGCTGGTCCACTGAAACCTTGCATAAAAGAGGGATGGACCCAACTAATGACGTAATGAAGGGGATCAGTCCAAATTACTCTACAAAAATGCCGTTTTCCAATTCCCCCAATTCTCTTCTGAAGCATTCTGAACATGTCACTGGATTCCAAGTGGATTCCAAAACTCACAATCCAAGATATTGCAAAGCATTTAAAAATCCTTGGCAATAATTTGTAAAAGAAGAATTACATTCATCACATATATAGGTGTGTCACATCTCTCCTTTATTTGCATAAATCCAGGGTGGAAGAATACTGCTTGACTTGACCTTGGATCTCAAAGCATTTTTAATAGATTCCTTTTGCCTCTCTGTCATGCTGAATAGCAAACAGCTTCTCCTTTCTGATGCTCAGTAGAAATATTTTCTCCACAGTGTTCTGTCTGTATGTGTAGAAATATCTATCTATCTGTCCGTCCATCATCCCTCTCTCTCTCTCTCTCCATCCATCCCTCCATCTCTCTATCTCTCTATCCCTCCCTCCCTCCCTCCCTCCCTCCCTCCCTCATCTATCTATCTATCTATCTATCTATCTATCTATCTATCTATCTATCTATCTATCTATCTATCTATCTATCCATCCATCCATCCTCCATCCATCCAACCATCCATCCCTCTATCTCTATCTCTATCTCTATCTCTATCTCTATCTCTATCTCTATCTCTATCTCTATCTCTATCTCTATCTCTATCTCTATCTCTATCTCTATCTCTATCTCTATCTCTATCTCTCTATCTATCTATCTATCTATTCATCCATCCATTCATCCATCCATCCATCCCTCTATCTCTCTATCTCTCCATCCATCCATCCATCCATCCATCCATCCATCCATCCATCCATCCATCTCTCTCTCTCTCTCTCTCTCTCTCTAGCTATCTAGCTATCTATCCAAAGGAAGTGGAGCAACAGCTAATGTCAGGATTATGGTCATAGAACATAGACCTGGAAGGGACCTAGAAGGTCTTCTAGTCCAATCTCCTGCTCAAGCAGGAGACCCTATCCTATACCATTTCAGACAAGTGGCTGTCCAGTCTCTTCCTAAAAGCCTCCACTGATGGAATACCCCCAACTTCTGAAGGCAAGCTGTTCCACCTTGGTCCATCTTTAATATCCACTAGAGATAGCTAAGTCCATTTCAGTCATTCTAGCCACCAAACCTCTCACCACATCCTCTTCACATCAACCTCCTGGATGTTCTAAAACTTGTCCCTTTGTCACCTCCATATCTCCTGTTTCTCCTCCTCCTTTGAGCATCATCAGGTCCTAGAGAATTCTAAACTGCTTTCTGTTTCTAACTCCTTATCAGCAGATATTTGCCCAGATTTAGTATGGGGTGTGTATTTAAGTGTCTTCATATATTTGTGAAGAACTGTCATGATGGCTTGTGGCAAGCTGCTTTTCTTGTTTCCAAATACTGCAATGCGCCAGGATCAATGTGATCTTTTAAAGAAAAGGTAAGATGACCCTAACCCTTCCATCTTCAGTAATCAGACTTGGCTCCAGCTGGTTAAAGCTGACCCTTGTGCAGTTTCTACATATTTCACTTCATCTTGGGAGTTCATGAAGGCGCCTGAAGTCTATCCTCTCCTGTTTGCCTTAAGCGATCTAGGCTTCACATCAGCTGCTTCCCTTTTTAAGCAGGTTGTGAGACAAGAGGAAAGGAAATTAGCATTTTTGTGAGCTGCATTCCATCCCCTGGATCTTTCGTGCTGTCCTTGGGGCTGAATCCAAATGCATCTGGGAGCTGAGAGCTGTAGGAACGCAAGAGAATCTTTTACAAAAGCTCAGCACGAAGGAAGGACAGTTGTGGGTAATGTATTATGCATCATTTTAGTAGAGCAGGGGGAAATAAAACAAGGCAAAAGAGCCAGATTTTTTTTTAGCAACGCAATATCATGGGGCATTGACTGACTTACAGCTGCAAAATTCAACTGGCCACCAGATGGCAGCAAAGAGGTTCTTCTGTATCTCTTGGCTGCCATCTATATGTCTGACTACTGTAGGTAACATTAGTAGCGTTAATAGGAATACGGCCCTGATGAGGTTACCTAGTTGGGTAATGAAACATCTGCAAACCAACAACCAAGTTCAGGGACCCACCCAGAGCTCCACAGTTCAACTCTGAGCTACAGATATTTCCTTTTACTGGATGTATAGATTTTTTTGAGGCTCAGATCTGATAGAAACGTATGGTAGTTTCGTTTCCTCTGGGACCTGGTGCTCATAGGAGGAGGAGGAGGAGAAGCAACAGCTACGGAAATGACAATAGGACAAGGTTTAAAACATCTGGGAGGTTGTTGTGAAGAGGATCTGATGTGATACCATTGGCTGAAATGGACTTAGATATCTCTAGTGGCTGTTCAAGAAGGACCGTTCATTTTGCTGCTGAGAAAGGATAAAATGGATGGGGTGGTGGATAAAATGGATGGGGTGGTGCTTCTACTGTAGGAAGGTCAAAGGCCCCAAGCCACTTTTGCCTTCTTTCCTTCCTGATCTTCTAGTGAGCCTCAGACAATAGAACAAAAGACAACTTAAACCAGGAGTGTCCACCCTCGGCCCAGGTTTATTGGGGGTGTGGTGAGTTAGCAGGTAATATGGCCTCAGGCTTATTTTTAAGGATTTAACTTATCTAAGACATCAACATCATCGTGTTAACAGTTTCTAGTTTATACAGCATTAATATAACTGTACTCAGCTAATATTTATATTTTATCATGCATTGTTTGCATCTTATAAAGCGATAAAACCATTACTTGGGGGGGAGAGGAAAAGGGAGGGAGGGAGGGAGGGAGGGAGGGAGGAGGGAAGGAAGGAAGGAAGGAAGGAAGGAAGGGGGAGGAAGGGGAGGGAGGGAGGAGGAAGGGGAGGGAGGGAGGGAGGGAGGAAAGAAGGAAGGAAGGAAGGAAGGAAGGAAGGAAGGAAGGAAGGAAGGAAGGAAGGAAGGAAGGAAGGAAGGAAGGAAGGAAGGAAGGAACTACGCCCATAAGCCCTCTAGAGATATGTGCAAAGAGTGGGATATTCAAAACAGAGAAGGAAAGATTAATTATTTGTCAAATGCTGCCATTAATTCAGTAGTGTCCAATTCCTGTTCTATTATTGTATTGCTTTCTCATATATTTAACTAATATAAACTAACACGGCCAGTGGAGAGTTGCAAAATTTCTTATTATGCCATACTATGTCCTATGTTACTGTACTATGCCTCAAAAACCTCCACCTACACAAGCCCTTTTATAGGGTTGATGACAAGAAGGAAACTGTCCTTTGGGGATTTCTGTGGGGGGGGGGGGAAATCAGATCCTTTTCTTAGAATTTTAGAGTTGTGGGAATCTCCTACGTTGTCTAAGTAAGCAAAATCCTAATTCACGCACTGCTTTTGTTTGCTAAACTGTATTATGGATTTGTAATTGGCTTTTACTCCGCATTCTGGTGGCTATTGATTTTTTTTTAACTGCCGCCTTGAAAGAAGGAAATAGAATTGGAAAGGCATGAATTTTAAAACTCAGGCTAGGAATTGGGTGGATGAATCCTGGGGCAGTTACAATATATATATATATTAACTTAATCAACTTCGCAGGACTTTTGTAGGATTAATTTGGAGGAGAAGGGAAGATCAGAGTCATATACTCCAGCCTTTCCTCAATCTGGTCATTCTCCGGATGGATTTGAATTCCAAAATAGCTTAGACAGGAGGCAAAGGTTTGGATTTGTGTTGTCTTTCGCTCCAAATCAAACATTAAACTACAATACATTTGCAGAAATCTATGCACACATTGTGAGGCAAGGGCATAGGTTTATGCCAACATACAGTACTTTAGTTTAATGTTGGGTTTGTTATATTTGAATCGTAGTATGCTTAGCTCTAACTTAGAAATATTAGACATGTTCACCCCCTTGAGTTATTTATGAAAGTAACAAAGGCGGGACATAAATAAAATAAATAAACTTTGAATGTCATCTTTTTTTTCCATGCAGTTTCAGCTGTCGGGAAATGACATCTTGACTGACATAATTTAATGGGGCTTTTTTGATATCCATGATCCAAATGCAACTATCGCCTTTTTAACAGCAAACTCGCCGCTTTGCCTTAAGTCTAATTCAGGCATGGGGATCAAGGCATCACCCTATGTTAGCACAATTCCTTGCAACTGAGCCAAAGGCCAGCTCACATCCCAGCCTTTATTGACAGGATTGCCATGCTCCCTTGTTCCCATTAGGTGTCAGTGAAGCTTTGCACTGGAGGAGCAGAAGAAGCCTATTTTATGAAGAAAACACAACCACACAGCCCAGTGTGTTGCATGTGAAGACGAGTTGAGCCTGTGGAACACAAACGTGAGCAAGCTACCATTTCTCTTTGCTGGAAAAGATTCTGAGGGACATGTCAGCAGAGAAAAGATTTTAGCCTTCTGAACTTGGGGTGTGTATGGATTTGTCTGTCTACCTTTTGTTTATGTTTCTGATATTACCAAAATATGTTTGGTCATATTACTAAGGCGGGAGTAAGACTGGACAGCTCCTCAATAAGTTGATTCCCAGAAATCCGTTTATTTTGTCTGAAGAGTGTACACAACCCGCTGGTTTTCCTTCTTCCACCCTTGAGTGGGAACCAAGAGTGAAAGAAGGAATTTCATTGGAGGCCACGGAGAAAGAGGTTCTGCCATAATTGGCACCTTGGCCTGGGCAGGTAGAGCAGCTGAGAAGGAAATCTTGTCACTGTGAAAGAGGAAAGGAACAATTAGGGAAGGGTGAGCCCCATTGTTGACCTGTGGTTGTTTTTGTTGCTAAGAACAAACGAGGCAAACACACTGACATGTGAGCCAGCTTCCTTTGACGAACAGGTCAACCCCAATTAACCTATCATAAGCAAGGTGGGAAGAAAGCCAAGAAATTATTCAAAGGACAGGTGCTGCCTTGTGTCAAAAGGATGACTATTCTGGACGGTCCACCTTCTAGAGTGCCTTTCTCAAGAAGGTGAAAAAGAACACTAAGCTTTCTGGATAGTTCCCTAGATGATCTGGAACACAGGTTGGGCAAGATGGTTGAAGGTCCTTATTCCTTCGAGAAGCCTTGCAATTTTTCATTGTTCTACAATCGTGTGGGTTTTGACTTTCCAAACTGACATGAAGATAAGATAAGATAAGATAAGATAAGATAAGATAAGATAAGATAAGATAAGATAAGATAAGATAAGATAAGATAGATAAGATAAGATAAGATAAGATAAGATAAGATAAGATAAGATAAGATAAGATAAGATAAGATAAGATAAGATAGATAACCTTTATTGTCATTTTTTTTACTGTGGGCACAACAGCACACATCAAAAATGAAATTTAGTTGCCTGCTCTCAAAGTGAAACACATACATGGCACACACCTAAAACATACTATATACAACATATGTATAGACCCACACCCCTACATATACGTAACAAATAAATATTAAATACTGTCCATCTTGAATATATAACGGAAGGAGGAAGCTTGAGAGTTCACAAGCTTAATGCTGTATGGAATGAAACTATGGCTGAATCTGGATGTTCTGCTACGGATACCACGAAGCCCCCTCCTCCCAGAAGGTAACAAGGAAAACAGGTCGTGGAGAGGATGTGTAGTGTCCCAGACAATCTTACTGACCCTGCTCAAGCAACGCTTCTGTGCTATGTCCTGGATGGGAAGGAGGGAACTGCCAATAATCTTTTTGGCCGTCCTCACCACTCTCTGCACCACCTTCCTGTCTGAAGCACTGATGCCTCCAAACCAGACTGTGATGTTGTGTGACAGGATGCTCTCGATCGTCCCCCTGTAGAAAGTGGTCAGGACAGGAGAAGGAAGATGTGCTTTTCTCATGCGAAGCAGAAAATGCAGGTGCTGCATTTTGACCCTTTTGTGGCGATTCCTCTCAAAGGTCAACCAAATCTTTATGCTTTAAGATTGACCAATCTTTGCACGATTATATCATTTTCAAGTGAGGGTGACTTCCATGTATGGAAATATGAATAGGATTCATGGATCAGGGAGGCATTTAAACAATGCCTTTTCTGAAATCCAGACTAAGCTGAAAATATGATAAACGGGAGCCAAAGAGAGCAGAAAATTAGGAACAAGGGAAGAAAATCAGATAAGTTTGGCTTAGTGCCACATATGTGTATCCAGACTTTGAGATTTCTCCTCTGTGATTCGTGGTTTCACCTGTATTATGGGTTCAAGGCACTCATTAAACTATGATGGCACAAGCCACAAATATGCAATGCTAGAGTAAGATCCATCAGAAATATTTTCCCAGACTAATTTTTTTTACCGGTAGCCAATCTCTCGGTCTTAAAATAACAATCTTCCCTCTTTCAAATGGCAATAAATATTTTTTTTTCATTGTTGTCAGGTTGGTGAACTCTTTGTTTCAAATGCCCCGATGGTTAATCGATAGTCTTATTATTTCACTGAGCTTGTCAACTTTTTACTGTTCTTTTCAAAATGAAGGCTTTCTATTGAGAGTTTTTTTTAATGGACATTGATCTGGAGTATAGAATTATCTCTGATTGCTTAGTCAGCTGCTGGCACGGGCTGGAATCTTCTTAGATTCAAAGTCACCTTCCATTTAAAAGTCAGGGGAATGAAACCTGAGTTGCAAATAGCATATACAACCACTACGTGGCAGCAGAGAGGATTCTGTATCCATGCTGCCTCCCCCCCCCCAGTGATCATCTGAATTATTGCACCCTTGACCAGGTACCTGGGATTTAAAATGCAATGCTCAGCAATGATTGCATTCATCTTTCTGGCAATATAATAGAACTGCCTCAGGCTGGGCGAGTCCTTGGGCCAGGCCACTCTCTCAGCCCTCGGAAGCAGGCAATGGCAAAAGGCTTCTGAAATCTTGCCCAGAAAACTGCAAGGTGTTGTGGTCCGAAGGAAGAAGCATTCCAAGAAAACTGAGACATTATTTTCCCTTTTAGATTCTTTATTTTCTATTTCTTCCCAGGAGTTTTGCAAACTTACTTCGGCACATTACAAAGCGGATGCCAGAATCTGGATTTCTCTGGCTTGCGTCTATCTTATCTCGCTAAACTCCTCCCTTACTTTACAGTCATGATTTACGTCTTCCAATTAGGCTGGAGGCCAAAGATTCACTTCCCTTCCCTGTCCCTTCCCGCTTTTCTTCATAAATCTCCTCCCTTTGTATGTCATCTGATTTAACTCCAAAAATACCAAACAGTTCTGCATATCTTGTCAATGCAATAATATCCTATATTAACAGCGTTGACACAAGGACTTTTCAGGTGGTTGTCAGGAGTCAACGCTGACTCGGAGGTGTGCACACACCCACACCTTGTGAGTCAGACAAATAATTTATCCTCTGATTAATGGACTGGTATTTTGCCAATGTCCTGTCTTCTCTTGGTGATAAAATCATGGGGAACCTTCATCCCAAGATACCCTAGTCTAGGATGCTTCATTATTTCGGTCATTTGCTGGAGGGAAATAGGACTCATCAACCCTGAAACTGTTATAAGTTAAGCATAGGGAGATTATCAATTGTCCTGTGACCCCCAACCCAAATTTAACCTGCTTGTTTCAGCCGCAAGGGTCTTCCATTGTACAAAGGAATGGAACAGTCCGGTGGTTTAAGCTTTTGCGTGCTTGACTGCTTCCTTAATAGTCCAGGATGGCAGTAAATGTTTTCTTATTGCACAAGGTGTTTTGAGGCTGAGCTGTTTTAATTACCTTGATAAGGGCCCGGAGACTATTATTTAGGGTTTCTACTGCTGGCTCTGAGCGCCTCTGTGGAGTTGTGATATCTTTATTTTCAGATTCAATTGTATAAGCCTTCTTGAAGAATACAATGATTCCTTATATTAAGCCAGGCTGTCTCGATACTAAAGTTGTGTTGTGCTTCTTGTTATGTCGTTGGTGTGCACAGAGAGTGGTACACCCTGCAGATATCCCAAAAGTGCTTTTCCAAAAGGCAGCTGGACTTTTTGGTTTTTTTTTTTCTTGACAAGGTTTCCCTTCTAAAAAGCGAAACATTTTCAAGGAAAAAACCCCCAGCAAAGTCCTGTGGGAAGTCAGCCCCCCAGAGAAGGAAATATTAAAAGGGCAGAAAAATATATTTCCTCGAAGAATCTTAAAGAGGCAGAAAAGCATGCCCAGTTTTTTAAATAGCCCCAAGTCTCCCTCCCCCAAGCAGAAACCAGCTCTGTAGAAATGCAGATGTAAATAATCCAGGAAGGTTGGAGGCCCCCAGCTAGAAGATTAAGAAGACAGACACCTAAAATCTACATACCCCACCCAAACTCTAAGACAGGACATAATAGGATTAACCCACAGGTGCCAAAGGGACACAGGTCAAAATACATGACACAGGAAATACAAAGCCTCAAACAGGAACAGGAAACACCCTCAAGAGCCGCAGAGGGTATAAAAACCCACTCCCTACATGTGCTCTCTCTCTTTTCTTCCAGAGCCATCTTTCTGTCTGGCTCTCCTCTTCAATAAACTGCAACCTTCTTTCTAAAGCAGTCGCCATGTTGTTTAGTCCCGGCTTGGAGTGAACCACGATGAAGACTTTTCCTTCAACAGTCCAGTTGCCTTTTAGAAAAGCACTTTTAGGACAACCATGACCTGGATGACTGAGAATCACCATACACCCTGCAGATATGATTCCTAGCATTTAAGTCATGGTTTATTTGAACATTTTTTTTACTCCATGAAGCTCAGTTGGCGGGATTTGCATAGTGCACGAGGTAGAATCCAATACACTTTATTCTTGCTTAGCCTAATGTATGAAACAAAAGTTACTGCACTATGCTTTAGTGTGCTTAGGAAAAGTTACCACTTTATTGGTCTGTTATGGTTTAACAAACTGTGGTTTAGCACAAAGTGTTGAGCTCTAGGGCTGATGGTTAGGTAGCCAAGGAGAAGAAAAACAGGCCTAAAAATAAACAAATCAACAAATAAGACCAGAATTTCATAACCTCATTAGTTTTAAGAGGCGTGGGCTTCAGTTCCAAGAATTCCCCATCCAGCAGGGGGAATTCTGGGAACTGAAGTCCAGACATTTTAAACCTGCCGAGTTGAGAAACCCTGATTTAAGCTGCTTTCCACTGAGTGATCATAAACGTGCAAATGGTTTGCCCTCGGATTCTTGGAGATGTTGCTAGATTTCCCAAACCCGCTTTCAGCTCTAGAATTTCCTGGTGGTTCACCCACAACGAGACCAACACACCCTTTGTGGGATCAGTTTGATGCTGCTCCCTGCCGTAGACAAGACTGAGCCAAAATAAGGAATGTTTGAGTATTTATTTATTTATTTATTGACTGATGGGTTGATTTTTTTTTTTATGCTGCCCATCTCCCCTATAAGGGGACTCTGGGCAGCTTACAAGTTATTTTAATGCTGTAAGCCGCCCAGAGTGGTTTCATTATACAAGGTGAGCAGCAAATTAATTTATTAACTAATGAAACAGAAAAATAATTTAACTACATTAAAACCGTGCAGATTAAACTTTTTAAAACCATGTTGTTGTTGTTAGTTGCGAAGTCATGTCCGGCCCATCGCGACCCCATGGACAACATTCCTCCAGGCCTTCCTGTCCTCTACCATCTTCTGGAGTCCATTTAAGCTCACGCCTACTGCTTCAGTGACTCCATTCAGCCACCTCATTCTCTGTCGTCCCCTTCTTCTATTGCCCTCAATCTTTCCCAGCATTAGGCTCTTCTCCAGTGAGTCCTTCCTTCTCATTAGGTGGCCAAAGTACTTGAGCTTCAACTTCAGGATCTGGCCTTCTAAAGAGCAGTCAGGGTTGATCTCCTCTAGGACTGACCGGTTTGATCGCCTTGCAGTCCAAGGGACTCGCAGGAGTCTTCTCCAGCACCATAGTTCAAAGGCCTCAATTCTTTGGCGCTCAGCCTTTCTTATGGTCCAACTTTCACAGCCATACATTGCAACTGGGAAAACCATGGACTTAACTATACGCACTTTTGTTGGCAGGGTGATGTCTCTGCTTTTTAGTATGCTATCTAGATTTGCATTGCTTTCCTCCCCAAGAGCAAGCGTCTTCTAATTTCTGGGTTCCAGTCCCCATGTGCGGTGATCTTGGAGCCCAAGAAGATAAAATCTGTCACTACCTCCAGACCTATCAACCACTGCCCAGCAGTAAGTGCATGTGTATGTGTATATACATGCATGAAATATCAAAATCACCCTTACCAAAATACAGGGAGTCCTCAACTTATGAGCACCGTTAAGCTCAAAATTTCTGTTGCTAAGGGAGACAGTTGTTAAGTGAGTTTTGCCCCATTTTACCACCTTTCTGGCCACAGTTGTTAGTGAATCACTGCAGCTGTCAAGTTAGTAACATGGTTGTTAAGTCAATCTGGGTTCCCCACTTTGCTTGTCAGATGTTCACAAAGGATGATCACATGACCTCAGGACACTGCAACCATAATACATAGGAGTCAATTGATCACTTCACTCCACTACCAGGAAAACACTCCAGGCAGTCCCTCCAACAGTTCAAGTTTTATGAATGAGATACTCTTGCATTTATTAAGAAAACTGGAACATTCCATTCAGTGTCCATTTGTAGAAAGCTGCCCAAGTCTTTCTGCTATGGGGAACCCGAAGAGGCTAATCTTTAGGAATGGAGATTTGGTAATCCATTCAGAAAGACTGGGGCCATCCTATTCATAAGCAAAACGTCTTCAGCCACAGCTCCCACAGAAGGCTGGAACTGATGGGATTAGAAAAGCAAAGACTCCTGAAATCTACATTCCCCACCCAGCTCCGAGGACAGGGAATAACCTCCCAACCACAATGGGAGTCAGGCAACAATAATTAGAATACTCAGTGCTTTTTTTGTAAAAAATAATAATAATAATAATAAAAAAGGTGCCGGAACTCACACACGTCATACAACCCGCCTTGCCTATCCTACAAGGTTCCATCCAAAAAAGGTGCCGGAACTCCGTTCTGGGCGTTCTATGAGAAAAAAAGCTCTGACAATACTAAAAGGGCATCTCAAACACAAAGCCCCAAAGAATGTATAAAACCCCACCCACTCTCAACTCCATTTTGTCAGCTTTCCCAGAACTGCATGCTGTTGCTGGTTCTGCTCATCAATCAACACACCTTCTTTCCTAAGCAGCTAGCCTCCATTTTATTTCCAGCGCCTTTCTCCCGGCTTGGAACTGGACCTGATTTTTCTTCCAACAACCTGTAACTCTGGTTTGGCTTGAAGAAGCTGCTTATGCTTACAGATGGGATTTGGAGCTGGACTTTCCTTTGATATTCCCCTGCCCATCAACCCTCTTTGCTGAGCCTTGACCTGGCTGAATTTGCTTAAGGAAGAGTGTGCTTCGGATCAGGGGGCTTAGCTTGATCCGAATCCACTCTGGTGTAGAGTGAGACCGGCGGGTAGGCAATGTGCCCTGCCCGGCTGCTTGCTGAGGCGCTTCCTCCTTCCACTTCCCCTTTCCCCATCTCTCAGGGAAAGATTACCTAATCTCTTTCCTTAGAGGCAACCCACATATTTGCATAGAGCATCCGGTTTGGAGAAACAAGGTGTTTTCTGCACCCCTGATCTGCAGGCCTGCAGATTTCCCATCCAGCAGTGAATGGAAAGGTTGTGAGTTGGGGTCCACCCTCTCAGAAGACCTCCTGCTTGCAAACGTGGTCCCCTTCTTCTAGTTTCCCTTAAGAGCAGGGTATTCCCAACCTTGGCCACTTTAAGAAGCGTGGACTTCAACTCCCAGAATTCCCCAGCCAGCCATGCTGGCTGAGGAATTCTGGGAGTTGAAATCCACGCCTCTTAAAAGTGGCCAAGGTTGGAGAATCCCCTGCTTAAGACTTTCCCCTGAGAATTTGGGCTGGAAAGAAAGTGTCCTTTTGCCTCTACTCTGCTCCTCGTTCAGACCCGCGGTGAGAGGGAGAGAATTTGCATGGAGTACTCTAGCACCACCACGGAGGAATTGCTGGGCACATCCCTGAGTATCCTCGTTGCTTCATCCTGCAGAAGAACCTGATTTTCCAGCCCTGCCACTGTGGGCCGGCTTTTCCTGAGTCAGTGCAGAGAAAAAGAGAGGGAGGGGGAGGAAGAGAGAGAGAGAGAGAGAGAGAGAGAGAGAGAGAGAGAGAGAGAGAGAGAGAGAGAGAGAGAGAAGGAGAGGAGAGGAGAGGAGAGGAGAGGAGAGGAGAGGAGAGGAGAGGAGAGGGAGATAGATAGATAGATAGATAGATTAGATAGATAGATGATAGATAGATAGATAGATAGATAGATAGATAGATAGATAGATAGATAGATAGATAGATAGATAGATAGATAGATAGATAGATAGATAGATAGATAGATAGATAGATAGATAGATAGATAGATTCTCTCTGGTTATCCCAGGCCATTAAGTTATCAGTTGCACGGGGTGAAATCTTCTTCCCTCCAGCCAGAATTTTGTACCCCAGTTTTGTGCTTAGCTTTATGACGCTTGATGTTTTAACAGCGGCAAAGGCTAGCTGGCAAGATCAGTTGGGGAAGATTTGCAGACAGCGAGTGAAAAAAATGGGCTCCCCCAGTGGATTTTGAAAGAAGAAGCCTATTTCTTAAGAAAGCAAGTGGGCTGCAGATCAGATATTTGGAATACTGCAACCAATTTTGGTCATCATACTATGAAAAAGATGTTGAGACCATGGAAAAGGTTCAGAGAAGAGCTATGAAAATGATCAAAGGCCTGGAGACTAAGAACGGCTGCAGGACATGGGTTTGGCTAGTAGTCTAAAGAAAAGAAGAAATAGGGGAGACATGATAGCAGTGTTCCAGTATCTGAGGGGCTGCCACAAGGAGGAGGGGAGGTCAAGTTATTCTCCAAAGCACCAGAGGGCAGGACAAGAAACAAGGGTTGGAAACTGACCAAAGAGAGAAGCAAACTGGAATTAAGGAGAAACTTCCTGACAGTGAGGACAATTAACCAGTGGAACAGCTTGCCTCCAGAAATCGTGGGCTCTCCATCAGTGGAGATTTTTAAGAAGAGGCTAGACAGTCACTTGTCTGAGATGGTATAGGTCCTCCTGCTTGAGCAGGGGGCTGGACTAGAAGACCTCCAAGGTCCTTCCAGCTCTACTATATTCTACTACTCTACTCTACTCTACTCTACTCTACTCTACTCTACTCTACTCTACTCTACTCTACTCTACTCTACTCTACTCTATTCTATTCTATTCTATTCTATTCTATTCTATTCTATTCTATTCTATTCTATTCTTGATGAGGGGCTGACCTGCAATAAGGAGGTCATGGATCTCTTTGAAGGAAACTCAGGGCAGAAACTCCAGGCTTTATAGACCAACTGGGACCAGAATTTCATTGCATTTCATTCTAGGGGCAGACGTCCACAGGTCTTAAAATTGCCAAGGTTGGGTAATCCTGCTCTAGACTGTGGGTAGCCTAAACAATTAAAAAAAAATCCATAATTCCCTATCCACTATCCACGCATTTCATCTCCCTTTTTCTCTGTGCAAAATGTAGCCTTTCCACGTTGAAAAGAAGAGGCAGCTTCTTTGGCTCCTGAACCACCAGCCCGACTAGATTGTCAAGAAGGGTTGCAGAGAGAATGCTCTGCCTTGAATTAGTTTGGCTTCACAGCCTCCATCCCAACCTCAGCTCAGAAATAAACTCGCTAGATGACCCGTACGTAGGTGTAGCACTAACAACAGTTAGAGAGGTAAATAGCACTGACCTATTTTCCAGGTCTGATGTACAAACAGTTGCAGTTTAAACATTTGACGTGTGCTACATGGATGCAAAGTATTTCTGTCATTGTTCAAGCTGCATTTTTGCATTTGTAGAAGTCTCCTTATTAGCAGCAAAACATGAACACACTTTATTTCCGTTTCATCACTGGTCCTCTCAATACACCGCCTTTTAATTAGTGTGGATGGCTCAAGTCCACTTATTTAGTTTTCTTTATGGAGATATAAAGCCACTTTCAAAAACAAAACAGTTCCTCGGTGTAACTTATTAATAGGGTGGAACAAAAGATTCAAATGCACAGGAAAAATAAATCTGTACAAAGGAGCAATTTGCTTCGAATGAATTGCATTCATAACCCCACTTCATCTGACATAGGAATAGACCCAGACAGGATTAGGGCTGTCTGTCTAGATGGGGGAAATGAGAAAAATGAGAATTTGTGAGAACAGGAAGACGATGTAGTTGTACTAGGACAGGGGTAGGCAACCTTGGCTCTTTTATGACTCGTGGACTTCAACTCCCAGAATTCCTGAGCCAGCATGGCTCAGCTTGGAAACCTCTCCATTTCTCCTCAGCGTGGCTGGTTCAGGAATTCTGGGAGTTGAAGTCCACGAGTCATAAAAGAGCCAAGGTTGCCTACCCCTGTCTAGGACAATGTGAGGAATGTAGAAGAGGATTATGGAAAGTGTGGTGCCTCAGATGTCGACGAACTTCCCCATTGCCAAGCTTGGTGGGGTTGAGGTGAACTGGAATCAAAGGGCAGTGTGGTATAGCGGTTAGAGTGTACCAGGAAACAAGTCAACCCTTGTTCTTGGTGCTCTCTGAGCTTGGTGGTTTTCATTACTCAACTAGGTAACATCGTCAGTGCTAGCAGGGAGTGGGGTTTATTCTCAATTTATATTCTAGTGCAGGGGTAGGCAACCTTGGCTCTTTTATGACTCGTGGACTTCAACTCCCAGAATTCCTGAGCCAGCCATGCTGAGGGGAAAGGGAGAGGTTTCCAAGCTGAGCCATGCTGGCTCAGGAATTCTGGGAGTTGAAGTCCACGAGTCGCTTTAGTTAACCCTGAGTTTAATTATTTATTAAGACCAAATGTATTCCAAAACCACAGATGAAAGGTGTTCACAATGAACTTCACAAGTCCCGGATGTGAATTGGATTCTGGCTCTTTGCCAGCCAGAGAGCCAGAGCAAACTAGGAGACAGATAGCTGATTAGATAGATGATAGATACATACATAGACAGAGATACAGATACAGAATAACAGAGCTGGAAGGGACCTTGTAGGTCATCCAGTCCAACCCCCTGCTCGAGCAGGAGACCCGCCTACACCATCCCTGACAAATGGCTGCCCAGCCTCTTCTTGAAAGCCTCCAGGGATGAAGCACCCACAACTTCCTAAGGCAAGCTGTTCCATTGATTGATTGCTCTGTCAGAAAAATTCAAAAAATGTCAAGTCAAAAAAATGGAACTGAAGTCATCGTCCTTCAGGGGTGTTGGAGTTATGGGACCACATGCACCAAATCCTTCCCTGAAAAGTTTGATTAATCACTGGGAGACACTGGTCAAGATGGAAGGTGGTCAACCTAACACTAAAGGAACTAGAAACCCCTGTCCTTCTGGATCTGTACCCATCTCTGAGGCAACAATCTGGAGGTGGAAGTAAGCCTGGAGCAAGCAAGGGGCTTTTATCTTAAAAAAAAAGTCTTTTTTTCCTTGACTAACACATTTTATTAAAAGGCATTAAGTTTTTGTGAGCTTATAAAAAGCTTATGCCTTATAGATGTTAGTTAGAAGATACATCCAGATACCTAATTTTTGCTTTTCATAGATTAACCCATCTCTCCTGCAATATTATCATCAAAGCAAATCACCCCAAGTCTTCAAGGAGCTGAAAAATACCCCAAACTTGCTAAGTCTGTCTTTGGAATCCATGCAAGTGGTTTGGTTCTGTGCAAAAAAAAACCCAGTAATCTCCTCTGCTCTGTTCTGCCCTCCCTTTCCCTCTTCTTTCCTGAGATAAATAATCAATTAAGGCAGCACTCTGTTTTCCGACGCCAGCCTTGATCAAAACAATTAAAATTTATTTGCCAACAATGCTTTGCATGTCGGCAACCAAAACTGATGTGCAAATTCATCACAGGAGCTTTGTGGCACTCCAGACGCCTCGTTACTCTTTTATCTTTTCAAACAATAATTGTGTGTTAAGCTATTCATCTTTTTAAACTTATTATAGTTTAAAATGACACACGCGAGCGGCCACGTAAATCTGACGAACTGCTAGCACTAGCAATTATAACGCCATCCTGGTAGACTTTTCAGGTGATGACAAACGCCCGAAAGAGGGCTGGACTTGGTTATGGCTTGGATGGGACACCACGAGGAGATCCTGGTGGCAGTGGGCTACTCCCGGAAGCCAAAACTGCTGCCAAAAACGAGAACCCCCCCCCCCACCAATCAAGACCACCCGCCCGAACTGTGAAAACCAAGCGTGGTGGTGGTGGGGGGGGGAGGAGGAGAAAAAAACCCGTCCAGCTCAGCCTTCCCAGCCTCCCCGGGAGCTGAGTCAGCACAGCCGCTGCCCTCCCGCCTACAATTCCTAGCAGCCCTCGGGGCTGACATGCGCGTTGGGGCTGGGCCGCGCCCCGCCGCGAGGCGTTGCGCAGGCGCGGCGGGCGGGTTGAGTAAGGCGCGCGCGGATTGGCGGCGTCCGGGCCGGGGGGCGGCGCTCCGGTGACGGAAGCAGCGGGGGCAAATGGCGGCGCGATGGTCCAGGGCCCTGCTCGCAGCGCCGCCGCCATCGTAGTCGTCGTCCTCCCCCCGGCGCGCAGGAAGCGGCGGCGCAGGGGGCGGCGGAGGCGGCGGCGCCGCGTCCTCCCGCCCTAGGCCGGCCGCGGAGGGTCGCTCGGGCCCGGCGGCGGCTGAGGCGGCCCTGCCCGCCGCTCCTCTCGGGCCTCCTGAGGTAAGCAGGCGGCACGGCTCCCCCCCCCCCTTCAGGCCTCGGCCTCGCCGGCCTCCTCCGGGCTGAAAGGGGAAGGGGATCGGCGCGGCCTGGCCGGGACGGGGCGACGCCGCTTCTCGGCCGGGCGTCTTTTGGCGGAAAGCCAGGCAGGCGCCGGGGGCGGAAATGGGTGGGTGGGTGGGTGGGTGGGGGGGGGGCTGCCCCGGATCGGCCCCCGAGGCGGGCATTTCCTGGTGGTCTCCTCTCCCCAAAGAAACCCCCCCCCCCGCGCCACACACACACACATCGTGGTTCTCTCCCGGCGGGGAGGCGGCCTGGTCTGGATCGGGAAGGAAGGGCCGCCCTTGATCTGGGCCCTTCTCCTGAGGGGGCGGGGCTGGGCTGGGGGGCGGCGGATGGAGGGCAGCTGAGAAAAAGGGGTGGGGTGGGGGCTTTCGAGGCCCCCATTAGCCACCTCTCTCTCTCTCTCTAAAAAAAAAAGAAAGACTGGGAGGGGATCCCGGATGTGCCTTGCGCGGCTTTGCTTTTGGCGAGATGAATGCTGGAGTCGTTCAACACTTTGTGTAGGCAACTTTCTTTGCAGCGTTGTGGTGGTGGCTCGATGCCTGGCCGAGGATATCCTGGCAAAGGAAAACGGTAGGTAGGTAGGAAGGAAGGAAGGAAGGAAGGAAGGAAGGAACTCATTCAACACTTTGTGTAGACAACTTTCTTTGCAGCGTTGTGGTGGTGGTTGGATGCCTGGCTGAGGATATCCGTGGCAAAGGAAAACATTAGGTAGGTAGGGAAGGAAGGAAAGTGGGTACTCATTCAACACTTTGTGTAGGCAACTTCCTTTGCAGCGTTGTGGTGGTTCGATGCCTGGCCAAGGATATCCATGGCAAAGGAAAACATTAGGTAGGGAAGGAAGGGAAGGAAAGGAAGGGTAGGTAGGTAGGTAGGTAGGTAGGTACTCCTGGCTTCTCCCAATGGTGGGTAAGGGAGTCATTTCAGACAAGGCCTGTCTAATTTGAGGCTCTGGCTGAGCTCCTTGGGAGCTGAAACCTCCTAGCCTAATTAGACATAATTGTAGGGAGAGAAAAGGAAGATAATAAGGTGTTCTCTGTCTCTCCCTCATCCTCTCCCCCCCCCCTTTAATGCTAAGTCTGCAGAGGCCGACTGAAATTTTGCCCTGGTAGATCTTGGGTTTCTTGAAAATTATTTGTGCCAGTGTAAAACTGGCAGGGTGAGGATGATAGAATTAGATATGATGAGGGAAAGCCACTGGTGCTGCAAACTGGATCTCAGTCAGGGACAGGATCAGATGGTGTGATCAAATCTTTTTGGGAAGAAGGACTAGGGTAGGTAAACTGGATCTCAGTCAGGGGCAGGATTGGATTGGATTGGAGGGAATTAGATATAGTAAAGAAAAGCCGCCGGAGTTGCAAACTGGATCTCAATCAGGGACAGGACCGGATTGTTTGATCAAAGCTTATTGGGAAGAAGGAAAAGGTAAAAGTCAGAGCTGTCCCCACTTTTTAGTTTCGAAATGTAAATGCCAGTTGTTAATCAACATTTTATAGCTCATATGAAGTACGTAGAGACAGCAATTTCTGATTCACTCTTGGTTTTTTTTTTCTTCCCAGTAATACTACACTTGAACTTGTCTCCCAACAGTAGACTTCCTTGGCGAGAAAAATCATTTGTCAGCCATCACTAAAATACTTTGATGAATGCCACCAGTGTTCCTTTATGCCAAAGTTAGTTCCTTGTACAAGTACAGATTACCTGAGACCTGTCAGTTCTGTTAGCATTTTGTTTTGTACAAAACATCTCCAGATCACTGCATTTCCACTACCTCAATATCTAGAAAGCTTCAATATATTTTAATGCATCTGGAGTATTTGATTCAGAAAAGCTGTACAATACTGTAGGTGTGTTTTCAGGTAGAAAGCCAGTGGTCTAACTGGATTTTCTGTTTTGTAAATACTCTTAATCTAGTTAACATTCAAGTATCTAAATATGCCTTTAGGTTAAGCTTGTTAATGTTTGCGCTCTTTAGACAAATACCAGTCTCAGAATATTCTTAGGATGGGTTTTATACATAGACAATTTTTTAAGTTAAGACTGGTGAAAAAAGTGTAATTCTCTGTAGTCTGGCAAAAGTCAGTCATAACTGTATTGTCTAGAGTAGACCAGCGGTTCCCAACCTTTACTATACCCCGCACCCCTAACCGCTTCTGATATATTCTCACACCCCTTGCAAAAGTTCAAAATAACGGCAATGAATTATGCATATACACTATAATTTTGAAAACCCAAGTTTTTGCACCCCCTGGAATATTGTCTCACACCCCCCAGCGGGTGCCAGTATCCCCAGTTGGGAACCCCTGGTCTAGACAATACTTTGGAGTGTTTGTGTGAGATAATGTATTAGAAAATACAGGCTGTATTCACAGGATTTGTTTACCACTTAACAAACTTCTCTGGGATCACATTACAAGTTGAAGTATACATTAGCTATATGGGCCGAATTAATTCATTATGTAGGCTAGTTTATGAGGACATGAGAATGGCCCTCTAGGATCAGGCTAAGATGTTATAAGCCTAGCCTTAAACAGTTGTCCATTTTTATTTGTGAAGAAGTCATTTGTTTTATGTAACACTCTCAAGTTCCTTATTAACATCCACAATGTTTGGAGGCAGGGAGGACATGTTTTTTTTATCTTTGTATCAGGGTTGATGAAATTTGACAGATGGCATTGGCTTATATTCACTATAAAAAAACTTGCACCTGTAAGATATTAAAATGTGGAGTAGTTCCTTTCATCTTCAGCTGTTTTCTTCTCTTGGTCTTGCAGTATTGATTTATACACAGGGAGTGGTTAGAGTTTTCAGCCATAGATAAAATGGTTTTTACCTTGACGAAAAATCATTTGCAATATTTTCCTGATATCACATGCCATACAGTTTGGGGGAAAGCAAACTTCTTCAAAACAGCTCTTGGCATTTTCTGTTTGTGCAGGCGACGTGTAAAGAACCCACCGTGCCTTTATTTTGGGTTTGGTTTCATCGCCTCTTGAGTGATTTTTTTTTTTTTTTTTTAACGCAGCTTCAAAATGCCGGGGATTTTGTTCACCATTTTAAAATGTGAAATATGCAAATGTTCCTTTAAATAAAGTCAGAATTGTCTTTTAAAGCAATTTTTTCTTTCTTTCCCACAGAGAATATGAAACAGGCGTCAAAATGACATCCAGATTCGGGAAGACCTATAGCAGGAAAGGTGGTAATGGCAATTCGAAATTTGATGAGGTTTTTTCAAACAAACGGACCACGCTTAGCACAAAATGGGGAGAAACTACCTTTATGGCCAAGCTAGGCCAGAAGAGGCCCAACATTAAGCCAGATATTTCTGAGATCCCTAAGAAACCCAAAGTAGAAGAGGAAGCAATAGAAGATCCGTTTGGATTTGACAGCGATGAAGAATCTCTGCCAGTTTCTTCCAAGAACGTGTCCCAAGCGAAAGGCTCCACTCAGCTGGAGTCAATCGAAGTTTCTCAGCCTGGAGATTTCTCGTCTGTTCTTGAGACTAATAGCAGATTTCCTCCCTCGGTTGGCGAAGACGCCTTGTCCAGCAAAGGTGTGTCTTTTTATAATGCCACGCATGACTTGAAAGAGAAGAATTCGACCAGAAGCAGCAGTGCTAACCCTCTAGCTTCAGGTATGCTTTGCGTAGTGTAGTTTGTGCACAAAGTTGACCGTTAAGCCGATGTGGCAAGCTAAGCTAATACAAGCTAGTCACCGTCTTTGCCAAATGCTAGTTTTCTGATTTGAATCACTCCAATTGGCCTGTGCTTGGCAAGGGTGGTGGGGAAGAAGGCAGTTTTTGGACACGGTCTCATATTCTGAAGTTTACTGTCAGGAGATGAGAATCTTGGGCAATGTTTGGCAAATTAGTCTCCCTAATCTGTTTTCTAAACAACCAAATGTAAAATTGTAAAAAAAAAAAAGCATCAATATCAGAATCCCTGTAATCCTTAAGTAAGTGAATACAAATTTTAAAAAAAAGTCATATAAAAGGCCACATGTTCCAACACAATCTATTCCCTATCGTAGCAGTATTACAGAATCGGCAAAATCTTTCAACTTGAAACATCTTGTACTGTTTAAAATGCTCGTGCTTCCGGTACTGAACTTGGATCTGTCATTTAAAATGTATCGTCCTAATATGATACTAAAGAATACAATTCATTAACGAAGGGATGTACAAAACTACTCTGGGAACAAAGTATTCTGGTGAGTGCCGGAGTGTTCTGTTTCTCCTCTGGATGACGCCAAGCTGGCTTTTGGTGAGAAGGAGGAACTAGAAAGCCACCGAAATGGCTGGATTGGCAGGGTCTGGATGAGAAACAAAATGTTATAGGCATCTCTTGACATTTTTTACTTCCTGGAAGAACAAGGTTTGTATACTTATACACAAGTCTGTTGTATTAGTTTGTATAGAGGAACATTGCAGGTTCATTGGTCTGAAATGGGCATTTTTAAAAAAATCTAAAGGAAGATTTCTTTTAAGTAGAATAATACAGAACAATAGTAGCCACAGTTCCTCTAAATGGTATTTTAGCTATCCATTGTTACTCTTTTCCCAGACAGTTTGCTAATCCAAGCCATGAAAATCTTCTATAATCTCTAGCACAGGGCCTGTTTTTGGAACCATCACTTAACAATGATTTGCACACGGGACTGATTTCTTTGAAACAATAATATTGCTAGAGATCTATTTGGATCCAAGTCTCCTGTTTGGATCGCTGAACAAAACAATGATTGGGGTAATTCATTTCAGGAAGTTGCCAGAGGTGCTGTCTTTTCTATAATGCTTTAATCCACTTCCTATTCTGTTTACTGGGGCAGTTTGCACCTACAAATACCTTCATCAAACTTCAGTGCATTCATACGCTAAAAGCTCCTCTAACTATTGACATTTACGGTATATAACATTTTCAACAAATCCAAAGCTTTTTGGTAACCTTAAGCAATCTTTCTAAAAACTGTAGGGTGTCCCTGATTACCGCTTAACGGCTTTCAACTTTTCAGTTTTTGGAATAGTTAAAATTCAATTACTTACTGTCTCTGTTTTAAGTAGTGTGTTAATAATTGAAGGGGTTTTCTTAAAAGAACTGTGCCTATTGGAAGTAGAATAGAAATGTAATTGTAAGGGCCTTCTGCTCTTTCTTGAAAGTGAGTACTTTTCTACCCATGCGGTAGAATAGGAATGTAACAAGTGCTGAAACATGTAAATATCACCTGTGAATAAAAGTAAGTTAATACAGGAATAAGTAGGGGAAAAAGAGGCATGTTTTGTTCTCTTGCTATAATGTCCAACTGTTTTAAATTACATATGAAATGTTATTGTAGAACTCTGTCTATCTGTGTATATGTATGTGTGTGTGTATGTATGTATACACACACACACACACACACACATATTTGTGTGTGTGTGTGTGTCGGTTTCTGAAAATACTGAGCCTTAAAAAAAAAGGGTGCAAAATTGAAGGTTTTAATAGAACTCAAGCTTCGAGTGAAAATCATAGGGTAATAATACTATTCATTAGTGAAATCCACCTGCTCAAGAATTGAAAGAAAAACATACGGTGTTTACTTACTCAGATGAAATCCCACAGAGTAATAGTCATCTGGATTCCTGAAATCCTTAGTAAAATAACAACTCTTCATTCACTAGGCATGTGCCTGCACACATAGTCAAATTATAGTAGCATATACCTATATTTATAAAATTAAGCAAAGTTCAGGTTTGGTATTTCATCGCTACAAGTGAAGAAATTGTTTTGGTTTCTTTCTAGGTCCTAGAAACTGAGTCATTTAAAACAAAATTGTGTCCTCAATCAAATTGCACTTCAGCTAGTAGACGTAATGCCGTTGGAGTGCTGATTTTTTAATTTTTTTTATTTATTGGATTTTCTTTATCTTCCGCACTTTTTGTAAGAGTTTTAAAGACATTTTGTTTGAGCATCACATTGCATGTACCTGTTTGTCATATTAGACCATAGTTTGTTGCCACCCAAATGAGCCACAGTGAACTTAATGCTTGGCTGCCTCTCTCTTCTGTGTGGCTGGGAGATTAAAAGCTTAAATTATGGTCAGTGTCTGTACCGATAAAACGATTAACACATTAAGAATACAGTTATTTAGCTTGTTAATCCAAACAAGTTGAAAAATTATTAAAAGCTTTTAAGATTAACCATAGCTAATATCTAACAAAATAAACGATCTGTAATTTAATCAGAAAAGGAAGAAGCAAAAACTACTGAAGAAAATGGACAATAGGGGTTTGTGGCTTATCTGAGTTGTGGTTTAGGGCAAATTCTGCTATCGTGCATATTATGCAGCTGTTATCATTTGCAATACTGTCCTATATTGATGGCCACTGTTGCCAGATACATAATTTTATCTATCCATGGCAGATACTCCTGTTAAAAATTTTTTTTCCATAAAGTTCAGGTTTTCTGCTCTGCCTGGAGATATCTAATGTTCCAAAGCATCAAAATGACTTTTATTACGCCTTCTGTCTTTTTTGATAGTACTCTGGTGCACGTAGTCTTGAGTTATAGTTGGGGAGGTGTTTACTGAATGTTTCTCTTCTGATATAAACATTAGTCCATCAGTGCAACATCAGGCTGCCATAAATAAGTTAGTTTGTAATGCCGAAATTGCTTTCCGTTTCTTCCAAAACCGAGCTGAATCAAGACAAACGTTAGGAAACTGGGCCCAATATTTAATACTGTCTCGTAAGTGATCTGGAGTTATAAACGAGAAGAGAAGTAACCAAGTTTGCAAAAGATACCAAAGGATTTACTGTAATTTAAGCCCCTTCCCCCTCCTCCTCATCCCCAGTCTCCCCCCCCCTTCCCCCCAAATGGAATTAAGAACTTTAGCAAGAATTTTCAGATTTGGGAAATTGAGATTACAGTGGCGAATGCAGCTAATATTGTAAAACATTTCTAGTATTTTACCTGTAACGTGTTTTTTTGAATTGCAAGCCACCCAGAGCCATCGACTGAGATGGGTGGCTATAGAAATGGAATGTATGTATGTATGTATATATGAATGAATGAATTAATGAATGGTACCATGTTTCCGCGAAAGTAAGACCCAGTCTTACTTTCTTTTGGGCTCTGAAGTAAACACTAGGACAGTGATGGCGAACCTTGTAGAGACCGAGTGCCCAAACTGCAACCCAAAACCCACTTATGCATCGTCGGGTGCCGGGTAGGCGTGGCCCATTGGGTAGGTGTGGCCCATTGGCTGGTTGTGGCCAATTGGGTGGGTGTGGCCCATTGGGTGGGCGTGGCTGCGGTGGTAACGGCAGACTGGGTGGGACTAAAAAGTTCAATCAATCAATTCCAACTTTGCGAGATCTTTTTTTTCCCGTGAGAAACTGAAATTGACTGATTGATTGAACCTTTTTTTTTTTTGCACACGGCGGCGGAGGCCTAAAGCGAAAAGGTTTTATAAAACCCAGCTGAAGGCCTAGGACTGGGGCGACGGCGCGCGTGCCCACAGACAGGGGTCTGCGTGCCGCCTCTGGCACCCGTGCCATAGGTTCGCCACCACTGCACTAGGATTTGCTTTTGGGGAGGGCTTACTTTTGGTACCAGTAGGCCGCGAGCACACAGGGGAAGTGGGGCGGGGCCTGTGCATGGGGTAGAGAAGCAACACGGCGAGAGCGTGGTGGCGGACCAAGTATGGTACCCGGGCAGGCAGGGTGTGTGCCCTTCCTGTGCCAGGCCAGCCCCCGTAGCCCCAGGGTGGCCGTGCCGGGTGGCGGCGGGAAGGGCGCCCAGGTGGGGGCGGCCAGGCCAAAGAAAGCGGCAGGTGGAGCACCGGAGGCTCGGGGAGGGAGGGTGGTAGGTAGAGCGGGCGGGCGTCCTGCCGTCAGCACCCCCATGCCTTTCCTTCCCTGACTCCCAGCCCCGTGCCGTTTCTCCTTCACGATCTGCCGCCACGTTCAGGGAAACAAAAAGAAGTTTGTGGGCGGGGAAAAAAGGTCAATCACAACTTCGCGCGAGAAAAAAAAAAATCTACTTTTTGGTGTAGGGCTTATATTAGCCGGAACCCCCCCAAAATAAGCTAAGTCTTATTTTGTGGCTAGGTCGTATTTTCGGGGAAACACAATATAAGCAAATAGGAAGTCATAACAGTTGGGGCAAAGGCCAGTCCAAATTAGATGTATTTGCTGATGGGGTCAGCACTGGTAGTGGTTCACCACCAGGAAAAGACTTAATTCAGAGCAATAGTGGACCACTTAATGAAAATATTGTTCCATTCTGTGGCTGTTTTTTTTTTTTTTGTTTGTTTGTTTAACAAGGAAGTGGAAATAAAAATACAGCTGCCATTTTGTTGATCTCTATAATTAATACATTATGCCGTTCAGGTCACGGTGTCTCAAAAAGAATAAGTGAAACTGGAGAAAAGGCACAGCAGGGTAACCTGGCTCCTGAATATGCTACAGGTGACCCAGAGTGTTGCGCTCAGTTCTGCTTGTGCATTCTTAAGATGGACTTCTGTAGGAATGGAAACCAAGATTCGATTGATCACACTCTTGATTCAGGAGTCCCAACCTGACATTATCGTAAAGCTTGTGTCCTCCCTGCCCAGCTGAAGTGAAACGATATACATGGCAAACCAAGTTAAGAAGCATGTAAGGGGAGCAATCGAGGCTTATCTGTGTCCCTTTTCAGAACATGTAGATTCTGTAAGGAGTGTTTGGGTCAAGCTCTTTTAAGAACTGCAAATTAAACTATCTCTCCTGAGTGCCATTAATGAGAAGTTCTGATGGTGTGGACAGTTGAAATAGAAAAAACTTTAGGCAAGTCCATTAGTTTAGACCAGGGGTAGGCAACCTTGGCTCTTTTATGACTCGTGGACTATGTCTGTGGTGGTGAGGAGAGTTTGATGTAGTGGTAAAGACTAAAGGGGATAATAACTTCTACTGTAGTTCCATCTTAGTCACGAAATCAGCTGGATGACTTTTGCCAGTTGCTCTCTCCCAAAGGACATGAAAGCAAATAAGGGCAAACCACTTCTGAAATCTTGCCAAGAATATTGCAGGGACTTGTTTGGGCTTGAGGAGGAGGAGGAGGAGGTGGTGGTTTGATGGAGTGTTGTCTTTCACCTTGGGAATGTTGTTAATGCCCTTTGTGTAATAGATTAGGCCAGGGGTCTTCAAACTTGGTGCTTTTATGACTTGTGGACTTCAACTCCCAGAATTCCTCAGCCAGCCATGCTGGCTGAAGAATTCTGGGAGTTGAAGTCCACAAGTCATAAAAGGGCCAAGTCTGAAGACCCCTGGATTAGGCTATGAAAACCCTTGCAAATAAACTATTTGGAGACTTGATTCTTGGATTCCTGGTCTTGACTGAATAGACCAGGGGTAGGCAACCTTGGCTACCTGAATAGCAGGGGTAGGCGTGGCTGGCTCAGGAATTCTGGGAGTTGGAAGTCCACGAGTCATAAAAGAGCCACGGTTGCCTAGCCCTGGTTTAAACGTATCCACTTACAAGCAGGCTCCATTGAGATCATATCAATCATTAATCATATTGAGGTCATATTAATCATTTTCATAAACGGGATGCGTTTCAAAAGGGCTTTAAAAAGGTTTTGGGGAAGTCACCTTGCTCAAATATAAAGTTACAATACGTAACGTTTTTCTGCTAACTGCTTTTAAGTGGTCCTTTCAACAAATCATTAAATAGTTAAGCTTTTTTTGGCAAAACCTACATATAATCAAAGGACGCAAGAGATGCGGTGTTAAATAGGGATGTGCAGCACTTTGTGTTTAGGAGCTCGGGCATACACCCAGTGCCTCTTTGTAACTCTTTAAAGCAGTTGCCTCTTTTTCCGACATCCTGTGGAGGCCTTGTGTGTCTGTAGCAATAATGTCAGGAAAAGATGGGTTTGCTGACTAGGTGCTGGCAAACACCACAGACTGTACATACTCCTGAGCACTGCAAAGCCACAGAGGCCCTTTGCAGGCCCTAAGATTTTTTTTGAGAAATAAGATGCAGCAATATATAACTACCTGTGCTTGCTTCGTTCGTGATCCTGTATTTCACTCCCTGTTTGAATGGAATAGAAATTCTAATTTGCCAATGATTTCAGAGCCAATATTTATACACGTAGAGTTGCTTCAGCTTTTACCCGCTCTTGAAATGACTCACACATCATTCATAGTTTCCCTATCATTCAAAAGGAAACCTTGTGAGAAGGAAGAAAAAATGTCTGCCGCTATTGGCTCTCAAAAAAATGACACATTCAGCTGTATGTATATGAATAGATGATATTTCTGCTCATTCAATAGTCTTCCCCCCCCCTTTTTCTTCTGGTTCTAACTATTTCCCGACGTGTCATCTCGCTTAATTAATTTGTGGTGCATCACCCTGAAAGCTGCTTTAGCTATACAGGAGTTAATTCATCTTAGAAATAAGCGAATGGATAAAATAGCTCTTCGATTCCAATATATCACGATATATGAGAACCAGTTTGGTCTAGTGGTTAAGGCACCAGACTAGAAACCAGGAGACATGAATTCTAGTGCCCCCTTAGACATGAAAGCTGGCTGGGTGACTTGGGCCAGTCACTCAGATTGTAAAAAGGTTGTAAAATTGGTCAGAGTCCCATGGTGATCTGCTTAACAACCACCACAACTTAACGACCGTAATTCCGGGATCAATGACAGCCGTAAATCTTGGACTACCTGTGTTGCTTTCAGTAAGATCTAAAATGGCTGACAAATGTACATTGCTAATAGCAGTGCTTTTATTTGGTATGTACTAATGCAGGGGTGTCAAACTCAATTTCATTGAGGGCCGCATCAGCATTGCGGTTGCCCTCGGGGGGCGCAGGTGGGTGTGGCCAGGGTGGGTGTGGCCTACTGGGTGGGCGTGGATGGAATGGGTGTGGCCTACTGGGTGGGCATGGCCAGCTCTACATCGTTCGTGGCAAGGGGGCCTGGGCAGCAGTGGGACAGATCTGAGGGTCTCTGGCAGAAGGGGGTGGGACCAGGGCAAGTGCCAAGGCATGGCCCACTGGAGGAGCCTCCCCAGCATGCACCCAGGGGGCGGGGCCGACGCGGCAGGGGCTGGTTCCTTGCTGTTTCCAGACGGCCTTGTGGAGCTAAGACTGAATGCGTTTCAGCATAGATGGCCACCACAAAATTGTACATTGGCTCCCAGCCGGCCTGGGCCAGGGCCAAGGCAGCGGGGGCCATTCCCTCACTGTTTCCAGGATGGCTTCGCGGGCCACATGAAACCACTTCGCGGGCCGCATCCGGCTCCCGGGCCTTGTGTTTGACATGTCTGTACTAATGTAACAGAAAGCCAGAGTTGGAAAGGACCTTGGAGGTCTTTTAATCCACCCCCTGCTCAAGTAGAAGACCCTATACCGGTGATGGCGAACCTTTTAGAGACCGAGTGCCCAAACTGCAACCCAAAACCCACTTATGTATTGTCGGGTTCCGGGTGGGCGTAGCCCATTGGGTGGGCATGGCTGCGGTGGTAACAGCAGACTGGGTGGGACTAAAAAGTTCAATGAATCAATTCCAACTTTGCGAGATCTTTTTTTTCCCCGCGAGAAGTTGAAATTGATTGATTGAACCTTTTTTTTTTTTGCAGAGGGCAGAGGTGTAAAGTGAAAAGGTTTTATAAAACCCAGCTGAAGGCCTAGGACTGGGGCGACGGCGCGTGTGCCCACAGAGAGGACTCTGCGTGCCACCTGTGGCACGCGTGCCATAGGTTCGCCACCACGGCCCTATACCATTCTGGACAAATGGTATTTTTCTTCTTAAAAGCCTCCAGTGAGGAAGCACGCACAACTTCCTGAGGGAAGCTGTTGCTCTGAATGATTGTACTCACTGTCAGGAAATTTCTCCTTAGTTCTAGGTTGCTTCTCTCCTTGATTAGTTTCCATCCGTTGCTTCTTGTCCTGCCTTCAGGTGCTTTGGAGAATAGCTTGACCCTCTCTTCTTTGTGACAGCCCCTTAGATATTGGAACACTGCTGATATCTAAGAGCAGTGTCGCAGTCTCCCACAAACACTATCCTGCGTGGTAGGCTGAGCTGAGAGAGGGTGATTGACTGGCCTCTGTTCCCAGTGCAAAATGAACCCTTGCTGGCTCTCATACAGAAAATTATCATTTTATGGAGGTATTTTTCCTGAAATTTCCCTCTTGCTTGGGCAGAAGTGTTTTTCCTTCCTTGATGGGATGGCGTCCTTCACTCAGCATCTTGTTTACAGAAAACGCTCTAAACCAGATGCTTAGCGTTTAAGTCAAACTCGCCAAGATAGGCAAGATGTTATTTACTGAAAACATCCGTTTTTATAATTGGTTGACGAAAATGCTATTAAACTCATTTCGATTTGTAGTATCAGGTGTATATATATATATATATATATATATATATTCCTTTTTTTTAAATAACAAGTTTTATTAATTTTTCAATTTTACATCCCAGTGTTTAGGAAGCAGCGTGATGATTGGGTAATCAATAGTCCAATAACAAAATCTTTCGTGCATATCTCAGCTTGCGTCATTAAAAGTTCCCTCTCTATTTCCCTTAATTATTGTATCACATTCAAATTAATACATTTCTAGTTATAGCTCATTCAGTCAATACATTTGTCAATATAATTTTACTTATACATGTCCCAAGTCCTGTTTTTGAGTTTTACCTAATTCCAATTACCGTATTCCAATTTAGCCTTTGATAACCATAATATTTAAACTTCAGGAAACCCAAATTTCCCTAATTTTCATTACAAAATAATTATCGTATCTAAAATACACATATTATTTGAATAGTTACATTCTTACTTTATTTCACAAGTATTGAAAATGCCATTAAACTCATTTCGATTTGTAGTATCAAGTATATATATATATATATTCCTTTCACTGGTTTTTATTTTCCAGATACTGAACTGAATTATCCCGAGGACAACGAGAACAGCCATTTCCTCTACAAGAATGCCGAAGACAATAGCGTGAGTGCTCAAATAGCAGAACTTTCCGGATACAACATTGAAATCAAGGAATCGCACGACCCTTGGGATTGCCATATTGCCCACAGAGACTCTCCCTCGGACGTATCCCACACTAGAGGGTCGCTAATAACTGGCTTATATGATTGGGAAGACGAGAACGAGGACGCCCAAAGAGGAGAATACATGTTAGGATTTGATGACGAGCCACTTTCGGAGATAAAAAACAAGGACGACGTGCTAGTCAAGGAAGAAATGGAGAGCCCAAAGGAAGCCATTCGCGAAGAACTAATGCAAGCTGTTCTCAGGCCGAGTAACTGTCGGACATACTGTAGATCTAACAAAACAAAACTGCAGGGAACGTCAAACTTTGATAAGCTGCTGGATGGCACTCTTCAACCTCTCGCCAAAGCAAACAGTGATTCGAATGCAGATGGTGTGAATCCAGTCAGGAAGGTTGCTTTAAGTAGTGGGACCAGTTTTAAAGGCACAGGAAGGACTAGAGACTACACAGTTCTCCACCCCTCCTGCCTATCGGTTTGCAACGTCACCATACAAGACACCATGGACCGCATGGATGAATTCGCCACGGCCACGCCCACCGACCTGGGGGAAGCGGGCCGCCTGAGGAAGAAGGCCGACATCGCCACGGCCAAGACCGCCGCCCGGTTCCGACCCAGCAACACCAAATCCAAGAAGGACGTCAAGTTGGAATTCTTCGGCTTCGACGACAACGACGAAGGCGGGGGTGGCGAAGGCGGGTCCAGAACCTCCGGGAGCTCCAATTACAAAATTAAATACTTTGGTTTTGACGACTTGAGCGAAAGCGAGGACGACGACGAGGAACGACTGTTGGAGCGGAAGGTCAATAAGAAGAGAAGCAAAACCGCCGTCGCGGCGTCTTCGCAGCATTCCACTTCGGATGGAAACGAGAGCTACTACTCCCAGGATAGCCAGTCGAGTTCCAATTCAGGTAAGTCGGCATCTCCGTGGATGTTTTAACGGACGCGGTTTGCTCGCTCAGGTAGAGGGAACTAACTCATTAAAAGAGAAGAAGCAGCCAATTTTTATCTGTGTCTTTTGATGAAAATCCGGAGGTGAATAAATTACTAGTGAAGGCAGATGGAATTTTCCTCATTAAATTGAGAGGAGGATAATAATAAAAAAGTTGGAAGGGACCTTGGAGGTCATCTAGTCCAACCCCCCCGCTCAGGCAGGAAACCCTATACCAGTGAAGGCGAACCTTTTAGAGACCGAGTGCCCAAAAACTGGCCCCGCCTCCGCTCCATCCCCGCCCCCACCCCGCCTGCCCACCGGGCCACTCACCGCCTCCAGGGTCCGCCGCAGATCGCCCAGGCAGCCCAGCAGCGCCATGGCGGCCACGCCCTCTGCCCGCGCCCCACAGCATCAACTGTGCGTGATGGGGCGTGAGGGCAGAGTCTTGTCTACGCTGCTTGGCTGCCATGTCCTTGGCTGCGCTGCTCTGCATGGGCCACGCTCGGGGGCGACTTTCCTCCAGGGGGGCTGCTGGTGAGGGGGTCGCGGGGGTAGGCAAGGCTGGGGCAATGGCACGTGTGCCCACAGAGAGGGCTCCGAGTGCCGCCTCTGGCACCCGTGCCATAGGTTCGCCACCACTGCCCTATACCATTTCGGACAAATGGCTGTCCAGTCTCTTCTTAAAAACTTCCAGTGTTGGAGCATTCACCGCTTCTGGCGGCAGGTTGTTCCACTGGTTAATTGTTCTCACTGTCAGGAAGTTTCTCCTTAGTTCTAGGTTGCTTCTCTCCTTGAGAGTCTGAATACTGTGTTAAATTATAATATAAATCTAATCTACTTTAGCAGAGTCAACCTTGCAGGGTGACATCTGTTCCCACGGTCCAGTAGACTAATTTATTTATTTTTTTAAAGTTTTTACTTCTTGACACTAATTTGATTATAATTATACATCCTGATAAATAACATCGAGACTTTGCCATATCAAGAGGTCTTAAAAAATAGATGAGCAAATTCTCATCTGCCTGTGTTTATCCACCTCTGGAAATCAAACTTTGTAGAAAAACTGAACATCTGGATCCTTAGAAACACTTTTCCGTTCTAACATGCCTAATGTTAAAAGTACAGACTGACACTAATTTTGAATATGCAGAATTATATTATTTTAGAACTCTTCCCACACAAAAGGTATAACGAAAAAGGAATAGTAAACTGAAAGCATCCTTGGATTCAATGTAAGTGTTGAAGTGATTCAGATAATGGAAAACCAAAGCGACCTGAAGAATTTCTAACAAAGACTTGCTTATCTATGCTGCGTTTTATACAGCTTAATGTTTGATAGAGAGGAGAAGTAACTTGAAACTTTATAAAGGTAATTATTGGGTCTAAACAATAGCAGGTAACATATATTTGATTCCAGAGTCTTTATTTGTGGACGTTTGTTAAAGTGATACAATGAATTGCTTGTGAAATAATTTAGAAGTACATGTTGTAAATTTATTTCATCTACTGAAAAGATGCACAATCTACAAAAAAAAAAGAAAGAAAGAAACTTCCATCAACTTATCAAGGAAGTGAAACTATTTTAGTAAAAATGTTTGAACTGTGTCACAATAATAGACTGGTTAATTTTTAAAGAAAGAAAGAAAGATAGATAGATAGATAGATAGATAGATAGATAGATAGATAGATAGATAGATAGATTAGATAGATTAGATAGATAGATAGATAGATAGATAGATAGATAGATAGATAGATAGATAGATAGATAGATAGATAGATAGATAGATAGATAGATAGATAGATGATTTAGCCATGATAGAAATAATTTAATCACAAAGTAGGAGAGATTTAATTTTTAAAGATAATAAATAAGTAAATAAATGATGATGATGATTTAGTCACGATAGAAATAATTTAATCACAAAGTAGGAGAGATTTATATTTGAACTAGGCAGTAAAGAAATTCTTCGGTTAAAAATAAATATATTTTTTTTAAATTACAGAATTCTCTTATTACAACGACAATATCTCTTCTTCGCATATATTTCAAAAGAAACTCCCCTGATACTTCATTGGGTCTCTAAATTAGCTTAAAAAGAACGAGAAATAATCTGATTGCAGTCAGATAGCTCTTGGTAATATGTGCCAGAATAAATAATGTTTTACGATCTCATAACTATTGAGATTGGTTGGATTTCTTCAACGAAAATTGTGTTTAGCTTCGTTGCCAGTTCATAAATTTTATTTAACTTTGTACGTCATATTTATAACCATTTGAGACCCTGGGCAGTGTACATTTAAAAAAGACAGTCGTAAAAACCAATAATTAAAACACAAAAGTTCCATTAGAAAGTGGTTTGTCTTTCACTAAGGATAGAGGAGGGTTGTCTGTGAGAGCTTACCGTTCAAATGACTATAGAATATCTGAGTATTGTCATTAAACTGCTACTTATCTTTGGAAGGAAGTGCTACGAAGTAATAGAAATGGAGTGATATTCATTTGAGCTAGTGTTTTTCCAAACTTCGCAAATTAAAGACATGTGGACTTCAACTCCCAGAATTCCCCAGCCAGTACGCTTCCTGCAGGGATCCGACTAAGGGCATTCAAGAACAGATGCTATCAGTTCCTCCAGAGAAGTGTGAAAGAAACGGGCAACTAAGTGAATAGATTATTTTTTTACTCCCAGCTATATTATATTCTACAAAAACACTTTTTAACACCTATAGGTGCTGCAAGTGGAAGTCTTTCTCCATTTGTCCCCACTTGAAAGGGAGTCAAACGGGTGCATCCTTGTCCCCCCCCCCTTTTATTAAATATTTATATTAATTGTCTGATACAGGCTCTGCCCCCAGGGCATAATCCTCTTGCATGCCTCTTTGTGTTGACGCTGCTGTCATTCTAGATTAGTGTTTATCGGAGGCTTCAGACTTCAAGCAATATTCTGCCGTATTAAATCAGTTGCACCTTAATTCCGCTAAGCGAAGGTAGTCTCATTCCCCATCTTACCAACTGCTGCCCTATTTGGGGAATCAGCGGTATCTGTGCTTGAGGTTTGCAAATATTTAGGAATCTGCTTTTCAGTCTTTCATCCTTGGATAACGACAAGACCCAAAAAATAGCCATAAGCCCTCCCGCCCTGGTTGGAGTGTAATAAATAATTTGGAGCTAAGACTTTATTTCTCTGCAGTACTCAAAACTACGATTCCACGTGTTTTTGCTCTATGCTGAACAGATGCTTTTTCCTTAGTAGGCCATGGGAAAAATTAGTCTTTTGAATTACGGGTTGAAACAACTTCAGTCTGTCCTCACTAACAAGTTTACTTCATCTTGGAAAACAGACTTGTTGTTTTGCAGTCTTTCAGCTCAACCCTTGTTAATAATGTTGGGAGCAGAGATAAGGTGGAAAAAATTAGGTGGTGGCTTTGAATTCGGTTTGAGCAATTTGAATAGTCTGGTTACATATTTCACCCTCCAGAGACCGATGATGCTTGACGTTTGTCATAATCTCCTCTTTAATCTGTTCATTTATCCCTTTAATTTATATCGTTTAATTTAGATTACATGCATTCTCTCTTGGTGTTGGTTCGCTTCCATCTCCTCCCCAATATGGTTGTTCCCCACTTCGCTTCTTTATGCATATTACATCTTTTTTTTTTTTTTAATGTCCAGCATCCGTTTGAACATATCCAGTGAAGAAGAATCTAGTACAATATATCTGGCTCTTGGTGCCACTGTCAAATTGCTGTTATAGCTGGATTTTTTCCCCCCTAATTGCCTTCTTGGTTTGCCTTCTCTATTATTAAACACAGGAATTGCCTTAAAAACAAATACTGCTTTGCTGTTCAACTTAACAGCACTTTCGTATTACAAATAGTTTATGAAATATGTCTTTGTGTAAGTGGTGGCCTTTTTCTTTAGTTACAGGGAAGGGACTGTTAGTAAGGGACCCGTGCATTAGGTGTAAATATATTTATAATTATAAAGTTTTGAACAGGGTCTAGTAATTAGTATAACATTCTAGTTGCCATCCTCTTCTGACTAATTTAATTTATTGGTTATGAAATGTCAGTGATTATACCGACACAAGTAGCTGTACTTGCACATGTGTATCATAATTTCTGCTTTTAAAGAGACATACTTATCCCTCTTAATCTTAAAACCTCCAGATGGAAGGGTTTGCCTGTAAATGATATTTGTCCTTCCATTTCAAAACAAATATTTCTGAATTCACGGCAGGAGGGCTGGAGGGTGAATTCAAATCCCAGCCCTGTGATCCTATCTTGGTAAGGCTGTTTTCAGGTTAAAACATTTTAGCAAACACAAATAGTTCCTGCTTCTAATTTCCTGCCTGCAAAGTGGGGTTTTGGAAAAGGATGGAAGCTATTAAGAGGCAGATTACTGGGAAGAAGCACATGCCTTTTAAAAAGCTGCATAATCAAAAAATATGAATGCATTAAATGTTAAGGCAGAGTCATTTTCTATTGGGAAGTAAAAATACTTATCAATGCATCTTGGTGACCACTGCTTCAAATCCTCATCTATATTTGAAGGGGGGTTGCAGTTAAACCCCTCCCTATGTACCGTGTTTCCCCGAAAATAAGACCGGGTCTTTTTTTTTTTTTTTTTAACCTCCAAAAGAGGCACCAGGTCTTATTTTCGGGGGATGTCTTACTCACCTCTGGCACTGACAGCCCCACCCAGCAGGTCCACTTCTTCTGGGGCCGAAGGAGCAGCTTCATTCTGCAGCTGCATTCCGGCTTACATTTCACAGTCAGGCCTTTCTGGAAGGCCTATGAAGCTGAGTACCGAGCTATGGATTCAAAATCCATAGCTCGGTTCTCGGCTGCAGTGGCCTTAGAGAACCGAGCTATGGATTGAATCCATAGCTGGGTTCTCGGTTGCAGAGGCCTTACGGAACTGAGCTATGGATTGAATCCATGGCTTGGTTCTCGGCTGCAGAGGCCTTACGGAACCGAGCTATGGATTGAATCCATACCTCGGTTCTCGGCTGCAGTGGCCTTACGGAACTGAGCTATGGATTGAATCCATACCTCGGTTCTCAGCTGCAGTGGCCTTACGGAACCGAGCTATGGATTGAATCCATACCTCGGTTCTCGGCTGCAGTGGCCTTATGGAAAGGCCTGTGACTGAGAAATGCAGGCCTGGCTGCAGAAGACGCCTCAGAAGAAGTGGCCCGGCAAGGAGAGGCCTGGCTGCCAGGTAAGTGGGTGTGGGGCGCGTGGGGCAGCTGCACACTCCCACCCCTGCTCTAGCTTGCTTTTTAGGTGTTTACCTCGCCCCCAAACTAGGGCTTATTTGGGGGGGGTAGAGCTTATATTAGGCCCACCCCCAAAATCAAGCTAGGGCTTATTTTCAGGGTAGGCCTTACTTTCGGGGAAAACACGGTAGTAATTTATAAATCAGTGTTGTTATATATATAATATTATATATTATATTCAGTTTATTAGGAAGTTTTTACTGGGGTTTTGAGAGGAAAGTTAATTTTTAAGTTTTATGTTATTATTTTATAACTGCCTTTTGCTTCCATAGAAGTCCAGTTGTTTTATTGATTAATACGTTGTAGATAAGTTACACTGGATATTCTGATGTTTTCACCAGCTGAGGAAAGAGCATTTCTCTAAATACATTAGCTTTTGGGGGTAAATAGATGTCAGTTCTGCTGCTTGTATATAGCCATGCCTATGGTGACAGCTTCTATTGTGTTTTTCCTTCGGGAGTTCAGCTTTTATTGTCCATGAAGCCAAACTGAAGCTGGATGTTAACTGCGCTCACCATTTGGCTAATGCTAAATTAAAATACTTTCTACTATTACAAATTGGAAATCGCTTTATAGAGCTGCTGTTGGTGGCATTGGCGATTAGCTAGCCTTTTACTTAGCGTGCATTTGAGGCTTTTCGTTTCTCAGTAGGCTGATTGCTGAAGTTCCTCTCAGCCTCACCAAACACACTGCTACTTCAAAAGAAAGGTTCCAGCTTTCTTTAAAAATAAGAAGAAGAAGGAGTAGTTTTATTTCCTCCTGGGTTGTAATTTCATGTATTCCCTCCTCCCACCCCCACTCTCTCAGTGGATCCTTTTTTTCCGTGACTCATTTTCACCACTCTTCCTCCCCTTTTTATTTTTTATCATTGTGGGGAATGTTACGTACTCAACCGTAGTTGTAATTCGGAGTCCTCTGTTCCTCTTTTAAAATATAGAAGAGCCTGAATCTACTGTGGTTTTAAGTCAAAAGAAGGTGGCTGTACGTTTTCCTGGAGATAAAATAGGTAAATTTTGCTGCCACTTTTTTGTTTTGTTTGTTTGTTTAGCACCCTCCATATCAAAAGTACTGCTGCTTTCTCAAGCAGATGCTCTTAGTCTGTGTTTAATCTCTTCACCTTTGAAACAAGACTCCTTTTTTTTTTAAACGAGATTTGTTATTTGTTAACCCTATAACCTTTATCCTTGTAGAGCTGATGGAGTTTGCAGAAGATCCATCCAGCGTTCCAGAAAGCAATAAGAAATCTACCAATTCACAAGGCGATAAGTCTAAAGAAAATACACGAAAAATATTTAGTGGACCAAAGAGGGTAAGTGGGAAGGTTAAAAATCAACTTCATAAACTAGTTGCCTTTTCGAACGCGGTTTTCAGACAGAGTTGAGTCTTTTTAACCATGATATACGTATTATGTCTATGAAAAATACAATAATAACCACGAAAAGCTCTACCTGCAGTTCATAGTGGGTCGCAAATGTCCTTACTTAAAGATGGTAATTGGGACTAGAATTCTATCACTAAGTGTGGTCATAAATAAAGCATGGCGTTTTGGTGATCTGTGCTCCTTAGTGCCGATAGTCCTGGCAGTTCCCAGTTTCTGTTGTTAAGTGAGGACTTCACATGACTATGACTTCTGACTTCCTGCCAGCTCTCCCACTGACTTTGTTTGTGGGAAGCTGGCAAATCGGATCACATAACCGTGGGATGCTGTGATGGTGGCAACGTGGGCTGGTTCACATGACATGCTAGGTCAGGGATTGGCTTTTTTATGACTTTTATGACTCGTGGACTTCAACTCCCAGAATTCCTGAGCCAGCATGGCTCAGCTTGGAAACCTCTCCCTTTCCCCTCAGCATGGCTGGCTCAGGAATTCTGGGAGTTGAAGTCCACGAGTCATAAAAGAACCAAGGTCTCCCCCCCCCCCCCCGTGCTAGGTTTTGTTTAATCTATGCAATACTGTATAGTTTCTTAACAATTGTAGAACTGTAAAGCATATTTAATTAATACAAGGACTTGAATGCTAAATGATTTTGTGGTTCTCATATACTGTGTCACACCGCTTGTTACATTAATTTAAAGCTATAAGATATGTGGGACATTTTAAAATTGTTTTCAACATTTACTCTTTCGGAACAATTTTGAAAAATTCCCACCTCTCTAATACCTTTTTCATTAAAATCTACAAGAAGTCCACAAGTCTTAAAAGGGGAACAAATTTTGGGACCCTTTAAAAAAATAATAATAATAATAATAAAAAATCTACAAGACCAATGACATATTCTCACAATTTAAAGCAATGAAATGGGATTTCAGTTTTGATGTTGGAGGATTATCTTTACAACTTAAAATTAAAATATAGACAATATTTTAAGGGAATCTTTCTTAGCATTCCCTTATTAAGAGGGCATATTTTGAGAAAAGAAACTATTATAAAATCTATTAACTGCTACCTTTAATATGTAGTATTATTTCTGAAGAACGAACTGGGTTTCTTTCAGACATCAGTGTTCTGTTTTAATTTTCAGTCACCAACAAAAGCTGTGTACAATGCTAGACATTGGAATCATCCAGAATCTGAGGTTCTTCCAGCACAAGTGCTGAAAAATCCCAACGTTCCAGTGAGTATGGTATTTTTATACTGCCTTTCTTAAAAATTCAAAGGTTAAGGTCACGCGCATTCACCAGTAGAAAGAAATATTCTGAACAACGGTTACCAATTCTAGTGGTTAAGTTCTGGAACAGAATTTCTGACATCACAACACTCACTTAAAAATGGTCAGACTTGTGCCATACAAAGAGAGAGGGATAATGGAATTCGGAAGGCACATGGAGCAGAAAATGTGCTTTGATTCAAACTTGGAATGAAACAAACCCACTCAAAATGTTCTTGATCGGCTGGATTGCATTGGAACAGAATTCTCAATAGAACAGCAGGAAAAGGTTAGCCAAAACCAAAGGAATAAGTGGGTGGTAATCCATGTTGAATACTACTCTCTACCTAAAATTGCAGAAAATTTGGGCAAGGGCATGGTTTTTTTTTTTTTTTTAAAAGTGAAGACAAAGTAATTCCTATAGGAAACAAAAGAGACGACTTCTTCTCTTTGGTAAATGAGCATTTGTTACTTTTAAAAAAAAGTCCCTTCCCCACAGAAAATGTAAAAAGCCTTTTCAGGTTTTTTTTTTTTTTTTTTAAAACATAACGTTTCTTGGTCTCTTAGAATAAAGAGAGCAGCTAAACTCTTTCCTTCCAGTTATAACATGTATTTCAAGTATATCTCCTTTTTGAGGTTTTCTTAATATGTTTTTTCCCCAGACCAATTTGTGCCAGTCCAGATTTGAAAATCATAACTATGTGAAGCAAATCAGTATACAGTAGTGGCCAAAATTGTGGAAACCTTTTGGGAAAAGTGTACAGTAGAAATGCCACCTTTGGTTAAGTTTCCACCAATTTTTCACATAACACACTGACAAGTGTCCTCCTCTCAGCTTCAATAGAGGACATCAATAACTGAATGCTACCGTGATCTGATTGGCTCATTGCCAAAACAAGATGACACCCGATTGGCTCTCTAAACACTCATGCTCATTGGCTACCATCAGATGAAGGAAAGCTCCCTGGTATCCACCTAAGCAAGTTGTGCTTCCTTTTTCTGGTTATTTGGCTATAACGTTTCATAGAATACAGTACAGATAATTGAACAAACTATGTTGCATTACATTCTTGATTAAATTATCTTTCCATTGATACATAATTTTATGGTACTACTCCAAAAAAATAAAAGTGGTGTTATTAGCCATCAAACCTCAAAATTACACTTTTCCCAAAAGGTTTCCACAATTTTGGCCACTACTGTACATCCGTTTTGTAATGCCTATCAGCAAGAAAAAAAATGCTGCTCAACGCCCATCCATCCAAGTAATTGATTTAAACTGTTCCTGATTTCTCTCGCCGTTTCAAAGAGAATATTCTGCCGTTGGTTTTTAAAGAATTTTCCACAGCGTAAAATATTTATGACCTCTGATATCAAAACCCAATCTACAACCCCACAGAGCTTAAATGTGTTTGTCCCAGGAATGAATCACCTTTTTATTATATATTGACCAAAACATTTTCTAAGACTCTGTTAGAGATAAATAAAAATGAAGCTTTCCAATGAAGCTGAGAATAGATAACATTCTATTAAATTTTCATTCTACATAAATGTGGCCAAAGATGAGCCCGGTAATATTTTGGAAAAATCTGGTAAATAAAACCAACGTCTTCAAAATGAAATCCTTGGTGGCCTCTTTTCCTATATAACATTCTTCAATAAATTGTCTAACCGAAGCAAATATATACTCGGGATTAACACTGGGATATCTCTTAAAGCAGGATTTCCCAACCTTGGCAATTTTAAGAGGCTTGGGCTTCAACTCTCAGAATTCCCCCAGCTTAGCATAAAATTGCTAAGATTGGGAAACCTTATCTTAAAGCATAAATCAATTGTGGAATAATACTGGAATAAAACATTAATTTTACCCCCTCAATTTAAGAGAAACTGAAGGCCAGACATAGGAATTTAAGTGCAAAAAGAGTATAATTTCTTTTTGAAAGTTTGGCAGTGCAGGTTTCCTAGAAAGTTTTGGAACCATTAGGCTAGGACTTTCTTCCGAGTTGAGATATATAGAATGGTGAATTTGAGACATAAATGACTTCTTACTTGAATAGAATAGAATAGAATAGAATAGAATAGAATAGAATAGAATAGAATAGAATAGAATAGAATAGAATAGAATAGAATAGAATAGAATAGAATAGAATAGAATAGAAATAGAAATAGAAATAGAGAATAGAATAGAATAGAATAGAATAGAATAGAATAGAATAGAATAGAGCTGGAAGGGACCTTGGAGGTCTTCTAGTCCAGCCCCCCGCTCAAGCAGGAGAACCTATACCATCTCAGACAAGTGACTGTCCAGCCTCTTCTTAAAAACCTCCAGTGATGGAGCGCCCACGATTTCTGGAGGCAAGCTGTTCCACTGGTCCTCACTGTCAGAAAGTTTCTCCTTAATTCTAGGTTGCTTCTCTCTTTGATCAGTTTCCAACCATTTTTCTTGTCCTTCCCTCTGGTGCTTTGGTGAATAACGTGACCCCCTCTTCTTTGTGGCAGCCCCTCAAATACTGGAGTATTGCTGTCATGTTTCCCCTATTTCTTCTTTTTCTTTAGACTAGTCAAATCCAACTCCTGCAGCCGTTCTTCATATGTTTTAGTCTCCAGGCCTTGGATCATCTTAGTTGCTCTTCTCTACTTTTTCCAAGGTCTCAACATCTTTTTTGTAGTATGGTGGCCAAACTTTGGACGGGAAAAAAATGTACATTTGTTTCAGTTGCTCGCTGGAACCTTTCAGAATAAACAGTTCAAAAGCGTAACACTATCTCCTTTATGTTGCATTGGCATCTTTGAAGGGTTGGTCTCACGTCTTCTAAAGTCTTGTGGAAAAGAGAAACATTTTCCACCTTGTACTTGAACATCTATGTTTGTAATCAACAGACCAGGTCTTCAAAAGAGGCAGTTCCCAAGGACGATGGGGTATTCAAGGCTCCAGCGCCACCTCCCAAAGTGATAAAAACTGTGACTCTACCAACTCAGCCCTATCAGGAGATAGTAACTGCCTTGAAATGTAGGAAAGAAGACAAAGAAGTAAGTGGAACAACTCACAATCTGTTTTTCCATCATACACTTTTTTTTTAAGGTAAACATCTGAGGTATATATTCCATCGAGAAGCTGAGAAATCTCTTTTAAATCGCTGATCACATATTGATTGCTTGTTTTCCAGTTATACACTGTCGTACAACATGTGAAACACTTCAATGATGTGGTAGAGTTTGGAGAAAACCAAGAGTTCACAGACGATATTGAGTATTTATTAAGTGGACTGAAGTGCAATCAGCCCCTAAACACCCGTTGCCTTAGGTAAGATATTTTTCTTTGGATATATGGTTGCATCGTGATACGGTGGCACCAGGAGGTGAGAACAGGAAGGAAGCTGTTTATTAATTGAAACTGGCAACTTTGAGACGATGAGAAGTTTTATATTGGTGCTGTTGTGCAAAAGTCTTACTGATGCTACATCAAAACATGTTTTAGTTAAGAGGCGTACATGACTCGACTCTTAGACAGAGTCCAGCCACCACTTTGCATGGAGACCAAGCAAGGCAACATCTGCCATCTTTCTGACCTACTTCGTATAGCAACTCATCCCCTTGTATTTCTGCTGTCTGGTCTGACTTGCTGTCCCTGCTGTTTTGAATGTGTCACTCTGGGGGGGACCCTCCAGAGTTGTGAGTCATGATCTTGTCAATGTCAAGAAAGGCCCCAGTGTGTCTTCTTTTCGTCCCAAGCCATAGGGTCTCCCTAATTGGGCTGAAAGTCAGTAACAGTTATGTTATATAGTGTTCTGTCCCAGCCTACGTGAGTCCTTGTTAAGCTCACAAGGAGAAACCCCTCTTCCAACAAGCAGGCTGGAACTACAGGAAAAAACCAATCCCCTTTTTATTATTCACAGACCTGAGTCAATGTCCAAGACAGTTCACAGAAACGCGATTCTTCAACACAAACGGCCGCCTTCGGCAACCAGCACCTCCCACACCTTCCCTTTTATTATTCAGCCAAGGCGTGGCTTCCTAATGCCTTCTCCTTTGCCTTTGGAGCCGCCCCATTGCATCCCTCTGTCCTACTCTCTTTTCTTGCCGGCGTTTTCGTGCATCCTGGATATCTCCCAGCTGTGATTCATCACTGTCCAACTCAAGACTCCCAGCACAGCTGTGTCTCAGCCTGAGTGCGAGTAGAGGGGCCAAGCTCCTCATCAGACTGTAAGTCTTGGAGCTCCTCAGAGCCTTCCTCTGACTCTGATGTCCCTCCAGGCCCCTCCTCCTCCTCCTCTGATTCCTCAGACTCAGCTGCCGGGTCCACTGACTGGCGAGGAATCACAACGTATAGGTTGTCACTCATCTCCATTACAAGTCACCAGTGGAAACGCGGTTTCCGACAGCAGTGGACGCTGGAGCAGAGAGGAAGACTCTTCGTTTTATTTGGTCTCCTCTCTGCTTTCTAGCTATCAAGAGCTACCTAATTGCAGGGTAACCTTATCCTCACGATAAGGTGGAGTTTTAGGAGTGACTTGACACAAAGTGATGCCTCTGAAAACCTCCCATGCTTCAGTCCTTTCAGTGAGTAAGCTGATACCGTATTAGGATGCGGCTGAGTGGACAAATCTTGCTAAGCCATCATGCAGTTGATTGCCGTTGGCTTAGCTGGATGGGTGAAGCTAGACACTGGGGCTTGTTAAATCAACTGTGGTTAACGCAAGCATGATAGGTGAGTGCGGCTTGTGTGTGTATGAGGAACTTGCTTCACTGAAGCTGACATTCTCCCTTGCACTAAAGAAGCAGTGATGACCACTTCCAGAGGGGTCTTCTGTCATCCTTGTCTTCTTTTTAACTAGTCAACGATGAGCGTGCAATAATGCCAAGTGTGATTGTCAGGATTTCCCTGCTGCTTTACAGCCCCTTATTTGATGGGCTCATTGAGCACACGGCCCCCTTTGGAGACTTTTGTGATCTTGCTGATGTCTGTTTAGGAGCCTCTCCGCTTTACTCGACATCGGGGGGGGGGGGGGGGAGAACAGAAGAAAAAGGGAAATTGATGGACTGTAAGAATTGATGCCACCTAATGAGAAGGAAGGACTCACTGGAGAAGAGCCTAATGCTGGGAAAGATTGAGGGCAATAGGAGAAGGGGACGACAGAGAATGAGGTGGCTGGATGGAGTCACTGAAGCAGTAGGCGTGAGCTTAAATGGACTCCAGAAGATGGTAGAGGACAGGAAGGCCTGGAGGAACGTTGTCCGTGGGGTCGCGATGGGTCGGACATGACTTCGCAACTAACAACAACAACAATGGGAGAATTAGCCAGGGAGGATAGCAGGCTAATGGCTTCCAAGCTTTGTTAAGCAAAGCTGACTACAGTCTGGATGTTGTTCTCCAGTCTGGCCACGTCCTGGTAAACTAGAACGGTAATTCCCAGAAGTTGGTATTTACAAAGAACATGATAACTGAAAATGGCAAGTTGGGGTTCCAACATATTTTTTAGGAACAACAGGATAGGTGATCCAAGAGCAAAGCTATCTATTTATGTTTGTTGTCTCAGGCCTGGTTCACTTCTAGCCTGCTAAAAGGGGGCAGTTGAATGTCTACAGCTAATCCTGGCCTTAGGAATGTGTGATAAGGATGGAGTTGGGTGGTAAGGTTTGCTGTTCTCCACACAGTGCTTCTTAGAAGATGCATTTGACCTAGGCAACCTTGGCTCTTTTATGACTCGTGGACTTTAACTCCCAGAATTCCTGAGCCAGCATGGCTCAGCTTGGAAACCTCCCTTTCCCCTCAGCATGGCTGGCTCAGGAATTCTGGGAGTTGAAGTCCAGGAGTCATAAAAGAGCCAAGGTTGCCTACCCCTGCCCTAGGGCTCTGCTAATTTCAAGGGGTAGCGTAGTCAAAATTACTGGGAGAAGAAGCCATTGATGGATCTTCCTTGTAGAAGTGCCACAACGAGTTTTTTCTTTTGCACCGTTCTAGTGCAGTTGATTACCTTTTACACACTTTATAGACAAATCATAGAAGGAAAACTCTTGTGCTTCCTTTTCTTGCAATGTGTATTTTAGTGATAAAACATGTTAAAGAGCATTGGAACATCAAATCCGAGATACTTTGAAACCAGCTGAGAAAACCCCAAAGACTAAGCAATATGCACATTAGCCTTTCATAATACTGAGTGATTTTTGAACACTGCTTTAACAATATTTGGGGCATTTATTTTCTTATTCCGAAGATGAAATCCAGCTAGCAGAATGAATGGTATGAATGAAGGATGCTTTTCTTCCCGATGTTTAGCAGGAAAAAAGCAAGCAGTTCTTGAAAATGAAATGACTTCATTTTTCTTGTTTGAAAACGAGAGCTGTACGTCTGTTTCTGATAGGTTTTCTGTCGGGAAAAAAAAACATTTATATGAAATACGAGATTTGTGAAGAAACACCTCATGTTTCATAAAAGATTAGTGTATTTCTTTAGTCATTTTACCTTCCTTAAATGACTGCATCAATTCTGAGTCATTTTAATTTCAATTTGTAATGCAGCTCATTTTACTGATTTTTTTTTGTAAAGCACAGAATGCATTCAATTTGACTCAGTATTGAACCTGCCAGTATGTAACTAGGCAGAATTAATCTGTTTTTAGCTATAAACAGAGCTAAACATCACTGTCATGATGGTGTCCTACGTTCCCCCCCCAAAGTTATTGAGAGCATGTTAATTATGATTAAAGAGAAACAACAACAAAAAAGTAATTTACAAAATGGTCTCATTTGATTAAGCTAGTAATTTATTTATTAGGACCAAAATGTTACAATGGTGTGTGCAGCCTTCCAGTTTTGCGTAATCCTTCCTAAGGATTCATCTATGTGGTTTCATAGCATTCTGTCTGATGAAAAGTCCTAGAGAGAGCTCAAAATCTTGCAGACTCTAATAAAGATGTGTATATTTTTATTTTTTTTTCCTGATGGGTCCACGGTATATTACTGCTTTCTCTTTTGCATAAACAGGTCTCTTTGATCTGGCATCTATCTGCTTTTCTGTTTGCTCAATTCTCATTAAATCTTGCTTCATTCATTCATTCATTTTAGTGTTATTAGCCTGGCGACCAAGTGCGCCATGCCCAGTTTCCGAATGCATTTGAGAGCACATGGAATGGTTGCGATGGTCTTCAAAACCCTGGATGACTCACAGCATCACCAGGTACGTCTGCCTCATGTCATTTGCAGTAGTTCAAAATTGTGTTTTCAGTTGATTTGTTCTAAGGCACGGGTCGGCAACCCCTGGCTCCGGAGCCGCATTGGCTCTTTAAGCCTTCTCCTGCGGCTCCCAGCCTCCTCCGCCATTTGCAGAGAGAGAGAGAGAGAGAGAGAGAGAGATGCACTTGCCCCCCCCCCTCTGTGTTTGTGTGTGTGTAAAAAGAGTGGCCTCACGCTGTTCTCTGACAAGCTGACAAGCTTATTGGGCAGGGCTCCTGCCTTTGCTGCGTCTCCGCAGGAAGCAGCATCTCTCTCTCTCTCTCTCTGTCTCTCTCTCTCTCACACACACACACACTCACACACACACTGAGTGGGGGAAGAGGACTGGCAGACCAAGGGTAGGAGAGAGCCAGCCCAATAAGAATGTGTGTCAGCTTGTCAGAGAACAGCGTGAAGCCAACTTGCCAGGTGAGCAGAAGATTGGAGAGAGGGGGGGGGGAGAGAGAGAGAAAGAGAACTCATGCACAGCAGCCTCTATTTCTTTTTAATTAAACTCTTCAATCAAGGTCCCCCCCCTCCTGCACGCGCTGCGGCTCCCAGTGTTTTCTCTGGGAAACGGGTCCAAGTGGCTCTTTGAGTGTTTAAGGTTGCCGACCCCTGTTGTAAGGGAAATGTTTTTGCATGTATTAAAAGATTAGGAACCGTAAACTAAAAATACAGTTTTATTTCGCTTTTTAGCCATTTCTGCTGCCGACGTCACCACTCTTAAAATAATTGTGAAGATACCGCTTGCGGGGTTTTCCTGTGTTTTAACACATGACGTAATAATAATGTGTTAAATTGATACGCTGCCCAACTCCTAACAACTCTGGACAATTGAAGAATTGTTTAAAACATTTAACACCAAAAAAACCCCACAACACACTGAAAGAAAGAAATACGCAGAGAAAACAAACCCAGATAGGAACAAAAAAAGAGAAAAGGGTCATCTATCACTCTTGCTAACGTGTCCTTCGGAATGCAAATAGGATGGGGGCCTTTCGAATCTCTAAAAAACATTTATTTATTTTTTAGTAAAGCAGGAAATCAAAATATTTAACTCCACAGGAAAAACGCCAGACTTTGTCTTTACCAAGGACAACAGCACAGTTGCATTCCATAGTAACAGCTTTGAAGCTGTTTATATCATGGCAGCTTATCTCTTGAAAGAATCAGCCTGCTAGCGATACGGAACTCTTGCCGATGCATTGGAAGTGTTTCAAATGTCCAGACGGTTGAAACTTCCAGTTTGTCAGAACGAGGTGTTTTGAATTCAGGACCACGGGACGTAGAAAAGGTTGGGCGTGGCGCTGTTGAACAGCTTGATTTGGATTTTTGAAGGGGAGGAAAAGATGCCACTTTTCTTTTTTATTTTTTTATTAATTTTTTAACATAATCACTTTAGTATTCGGTAGACAGTGCGTTGTCTGGGTTTACATTTAGCAAACATTCACTAACAATTAAATTCTATAATCCACATGATAACTTTGCATGAATTCCTCTTTTCCCCATCGTGTTCTCTTTTGCCAACCTTAAGTTAAAACAATTCTTACTGTTTTAGTAAACGATAATGTAAGTATAAAGGTTTTCTAATGTTTCTGCAAATAATAATCTCAACAATATAGTATTCCTTTTCTATCTAGTCATTCTGGATGCCACTTTTAGTATGTGCTGCATGCTCCAGATGTAACGTCACAGCATTAAATTGAGCATACAACTATCTGGTATAGATATTTTTTTGGAGGACAGTTATCTCACAATCTTTGTGCAGAAGATGTACACAAATAAATGCTCTAGTTTCCTTGTTACCTTCTGGAAGGAGGCTTCGTGGTATCCGAAGCAGAACATCCAGATTCAATCACAGTTTTGTTCCGTACAGGATCAACCTTGTGAACTCCTAAAGCTTCCTCCTTCCGTTATGTATTCAAGAGGGACAGTGATTAATATTTATATGTTATTTATATGTAAGGGTGTAGGTCTATACATCTGTATGTATATAGCATGTCTATATGCATGTTATGTGTGTGTACACTTTTGAGAGCAGCATCAGAATTTTCGTTTTTAATGCGTGCCCCAGTGTGCCCACAGTAAAAATTAAATGACAATAAAGGTTTATCTTATCGTAGTTAGTAGACACATGTACACACACATGCAAATATGTGCATGAAATTGCCTTTGCTACTGTTGCTAAGCTTAAGGAGAAGTTACTTATTCCAAGTGAATAGAGCTGTATTCTAAGTGAAAGGTATTTTAAGTGAAATAGAAGAATTTAATGGTAAAATTCCCTAGAAAGGAAAACCTAGGTTTCATTTTGAGTTGTGGATTCATAACCCTGAAATTATTGTTAACCTTATATATGGCTCTTCTAAAAACGTCTTGAAACGAGAAGCCTAGCCTCACTTTCTCCTACTCAAATGTTTTACTCCTTTTTCCTGTTCTTTTTCTTTTTCTCTTGCTGAAGAACTTATCGCTTTGTACAGCAGCTTTAATGTACATCTTGAGCAGAGATCGCTTAAACATGGATCTCGACAGAGCCAGCTTAGACTTAATGATCAGACTTCTGGAGCTTGAGCAGGATTCCTCCTCCAAGTTGTTTAATGAAAAAGACATGAACAAAATCAAGGAAAAAATCCGAAGACTCTGTGAAACTGTTCATAATAAACACCTGGATCTCGAAAATATAACGGTGAGCGCTGATTTTACCTTTTTTTTTTAGTCGCATGAAAATACAGAGCGACGGTAAGTTACAGTTATATACAGTGTAATTTTTTTGGCAACCTTGATAGCATATTGGGGGGAATCTGCCTTGAAACGCATATAGGTTTGTCAGTGGCTCTTATTTTGTGAGAGGATTTTCACCTTTTGGCTGTATTTATATTCAGATTTCACTTGTGTGTTTTCTAGACCGGTCATTTGGCAATGGAGACCCTCCTGTCTCTCACTTCAAAGCGGGCAGGCGATTGGTTTAAAGAAGAGCTGCGACTTCTGGGTGGTCTTGACCACATTGTAGATAAAGGTATTTATTTTATCTTAAAAGGCACTTAAGTGCTTAAGATATCAACAACCTAAGATATGCAGATGATACCACCCTAATGGCAGAAAGTGAAGAGGAACTAAAGAGCCTCTTGATGCGGGTGAAGAAGGAGAGTGCAAAAGTTGGCTTGAAACTCAACATTAAGAAAACCACGATCATGGCATCCGGCCCTCTCAATTCCTGGCAAATAGATGGGGAAGAAATGGAGGTAGTGACAGATTTTATTTTCCTGGGCTCCAAGATTACCACAGATGGGGACTGCAGTCAAGAAATTAAAAGACGCTTGCTCCTGGGGAGGAAAGCTATGGCAAATCTAGACAGCATACTAAAAAGCAGAGACATCACCCTGCCAACAAAAGTACGTATAGTCAAGGCCATGGTTTTCCCAGTTGCAATGTATGGCTGTGAAAGTTGGACCCTAAGAAAGGCTGAGCGGCAAAGAATTGAGGCCTTTGAACTATGGTGCTGGAGAAGACTCCTGCGAGTCCCCTGGACTGCAAGGCAACCAAACCGGTCAGTCCTAGAGGAGATCAGCCCCAACTGCTCTTTAGAAGGCCAGATCCTGAAGTTGAAACTCAAGTACTTTGGCCACCTAATGAGAAGGAAGGACTCACTGGAGAAGAGCCTGATGCTGGGAAAGATTGAGGGCAATAGAAGAAGGGGACGACAGAGAATGAAGTGGCTGGATGGAGTCACTGAAGCAGTAGGCGTGAGCTTAAAGGGACTCCAGAAGATGGTAGAGGACAGGAAGACCTGGAGGAACATTGTCCACAGGGGTCGCGATGGGTCGGACACGACTTCGCAACTAACAACAACAACAAAGTGCTTAAGTTTGATAACCGGAACGTATAACAATCTGTCGATAATATCTTAACGCCATTTTGGGAAAGTTAAAAAAAAAACTTAACAAAACGTCTCGCCGGCTTAATAATCACACTTGTCTTTTGTTTCTCCAGTTAAAGAATGTGTGGATCATTTAAGCAGCGATGAGAATGAAGAGAAATTGGTCGCCTCACTCTGGGGAGCAGAAAGATGCTTACGGGTCTTGGAAAGTGTAAGTATGACGTATCCTAAAGAAAACGGATGTTGGATCAGGGTAAGGAGAAAGTGGCACACACGACACCTTGTTATTGGTTGGTATTTGCCTTTTTGCTTCACTCAGGCTTGAGGGAAGACATTTGGCTCTGCTTTCTGAAGTTGTCTGTGTGACAGAGCTTTGGTTTCAGGGCTTTCTGGAGTGGGGAAAGTGGAAAGTTGTTTTTTTATTATGATGATATTTTATTAATTTTCCAATTTTACATTGTAAGTATTTAAAAAGCAACGTGGTGACTGGGTTATTCAATAGTTCAATAACAAAATCTTTAGTGCAAATCTCAGGTTACAACATCAGATATTTCTTCTCTTTTCCCCTTAACATTTACTGTCTCGTATTCAAGCTAGTACATTTCTAATTATATCAACTCAATAAAAACATCATTATTACATTTATCAATAAACGTTTAGCTTATACATATCTTAATTACATTCAATCTTCATAAACAATCCATATCCCGTTATTAATTTTTACATAATTTTTAATTTCTCATCAATATTCCAATTTAACCTTTGATATCCATAATTTTCAGACTTTGGGTAACCAAGATTTCCCCTTTCTCACTTCATAACAAACTATAATATCCAAAATACACATTTTATCTATTTGAATGTAAGCTTGTTCTATTTCCTAAAAGTTATCTTATTTCCCACCATATTAAATCATCTACTTAATAATACAATATCCCCTTTAATAAATCAAAACCATTATATATATTGCCTGGGTTAATCAATAAATCAAACATATTCATGATAATTAATTTTCTTTTCCCTTTTAGATCTAACTTTTCAATATTAAAACAGATCGAATCCTTATTTTCAACTAATTTCCAACTATTTTAAATCTAATAACCAAAATTCCCCTTATCTCAACATCTCCCTTTAACCCTCTAAAGTAGAAAGTGGAAAGTTTTTGAGTGGGTCTGCTGAAAGATAATAATAAGTAACATCGGCAAGAATGATGGCAGCTTGAAACGATTCTGGTTCATGTCTTTTTTGTAATTGCTACTGGAAGGCTGGCCTATTTAGTGAGCCCCATGCAGGTACAGACACAGCCGGCATCCCAGAAACAGCCTTAAAACCAGGTCCTTACTCTTTCACTTAAAGCAGTACTTCCCAACCTTGTTCCCTTGCAGCATTCTGGCTGGTGAATTCTGGGAGTTGGAGTACGCCCATCTTAAAGTTGGCACGGTTGGGCAGTACTGACTTAAAGCAGCGGCTGCCAAACTTTGGGGCACCAGGGACCGGTTCCGTGGAGAGGTTTTTCCGCGGACCAGAGAGGGCGTGGTCTCACAGGCTCCCTGCATCCCATGGATGGGACTTTGCTTCTTTGTGCGGCCCGGTTTCTGGCGTGCTGCGGACCGGTGCCAAACTATGGACCGGGAGTTGGGGACCCCTGACTTAAAGGACCTCTATGGCCCCAAGAGGCAGACCCCCCATGTTTCTGCCTCCCTCAATACTGCCATGTTGTTTTTGTCATCCTAAATCTCCAGAACATTAAAAAAAAAAAAATCTTCACCCTTTGTTATCGTGCAATTCAAATACTGAGAGCTTGGCCACTTTCCGTTTACAAGTTAGGCTGCTGAATTTTGCCAAAATGCAAACATTGCTCATTTAAGAAGGACTTAAAAAGAGTTAAGTCTTTTAACGGTTTATCTTTTCCCCCCCCAGGTAACAGTTCACAATCCAGAGAATCAAAGCTATTTAATAGCATATAAGGATTCACAGCTCATCGTCTCTTCAGCTAAGTAAGTTCTAAATCATATTTATTTGAATGGTATAACAACTTTAAAAGACTAATCAACACGGCTCGCTGCATATTTAAAGTTGGAAAGTTTTAATGCCTTGAAACTTTTCTGTACTAGCTTCTCTCTGCATTTACAGAGAAAAAGTGAAAAAAAGCGAGCTGAGCTTTTGGTGATAGTGTGCTATTACATTTGTATATATTGACTGTAATTATTTTGATAATTTTTATAAGATAAGTGTGTTGACCTTACACAAACATTTTTAATACTTTGAGAATCCTTTTTTTTTTTGAGTAAATGAATCTCAACCTTTGATTCTGTGTATTGTAAAGTGGTGTGTAGGATATAATAAGAGCCATCAAGAAGTAACAGAAGATAAACCTTCTCATAAATTGTTCAGCGTAATTTATGAATTCTGATGAGAATAATTCGTTGGAAATAATTTTACATCTTTCTCCTGTTTATATTCATCTGCGTTTCTCCTGTATGCATCATAGATGTTTAGACTGACTCATATACCGATAAAGGAGAATAATTGTAACTGAGGGTTGAACTGTGGGGTTCTTGGTGCACTCTGAACTTGGTTGTTGTCTTGAAGACATTTTATGACCCAAACTAGGTAACCTCATCAGTGCTCATGCACTGAATCTCAAACTAGTTTCAGTAATGAAACATCTGCAAAAAAAACATTGACCCAGATTCCTAGTCTTTGTGGTTAGAGAGAAAAGTTTAAGCTGCAAGACCTGTTAAGTGGTGGTTGCATACTGTGCTGAACCTAGATCAAGCACTGGATGCATGAAAGAGCTAAGATTCCAGCTAAGATTTCATCTTTCTCACTGCTTGTTCTGTAGATCAGTCCAATCATAGCTGTGTACAGTTATACACATGCAAGACTTGTCTTTTTCAAAGGTAATGTTGGAAGCTGTGCTAATAATGTGGGTTCCAAGACTGTGTAGCCGCCATTGCTGTGGCTACACTACATTAGGGCAACAAGATAGATGACATTCAATTTCCAATCAGAATTTGCTGGTGGAAACATTTCTTTAAGGAATGTGATGATGATGCAGGGATAATTTGTGTTGTGCCTTCTCGACTTTTTCAATCTTTCAGAGCGTTACAGCATTGTGAGGAGCTAATCCAGAGATACAACCGAGCAGAAGATACCATCTGCCTTGTAGACAGTAAGCCACTGCCTCACCAGAATGTAACGAACCACGTGGGTAAGGCAGTAGAAGACTGTATGAGAGCCATCATTGGGGTCTTACTCAATTTGACAAATGATAACGGTAAGTAACACATTTAGGTGAGGAAGCATAGAAAGAGGAAACTGGTGGCGCAAGACAGTTGGTTCTCTCTAGACTAGAGAAAATGTCCTTGAGACATTGCTTGAATGGCACTAGTATGGGGGAGGGGTTGCTAAGTGAAGTGATATAAAGAATGAAAGCAGTTTCTTTGGGGATTGACAGGTCAAATGCCATTCAGGCATCAGAAGAAGAAAAAAAATTAGACAAAGGCCTGTCTAGGTTGAATGTGGGGTCGTCCCTCAGTTGAAACCTGTTACTTAGCCTTGAAGGTCCTTTTAACCCTTCTGGACCTATCCGTGTCTTACCTTCAGCTTTGCCCATTTGTAATGGCAGCATTTTTTGTCACAAAAATAAAATCTAGTTTGCAGTCTTGGCATAGCGGGCTAAAGGAGAAGCTCTAAAGAAGAACTGATGTTTTGTGATAGCAAAACTCTTCATCTTTAGGGACGAAATGGACAATGGGTGACATTTATCTGTTAGATTTTTACCCCATCTTTAATAGTAACTTGAGGTGGAGAAAATATGGAGAAAAGCAAGGTTTTACGCTTAGGCAGGAAAAACCAAAGTTACAAGTACAGATTAGGCAAAACCTGACTCAAAAACAGTAACTGTGAGAGGGACCTTGGAGTCCTAGTGGACAATCATTTAAATATGAGCCAGCAGTGTGCGGCAGCAGCCAAAAAAGCTAATACAATCCTTGGTTATATAAAGAAGGCATAGAATCACTCACATAAAGCATTAGTACCACTTTAGTAAGTCCACACCTGGAATACTGCATCCAGTTTTGTTCACATTACAAAAAAGATGTTGAGACTTTAGAAAAAGTGCAGAGAAGAGCAACTAAGATGATTAAAGGCCAGGAGACTAAAACTTACGAAGAACGGTTTCAGGAATTGGGTATGGCCAGTCTAGAGAAAAGAAGGACTAGGGGGGACATGATAGCAGTATTCCAGTGTTTGAGGGGCTGCTACAAAGAAGAGGGGGTCAACCTTATTTTCCAAAGCACCAGAGGGCAGTGCGAGAAACAATGGATGGAAACTAACCAAGGAGAGAAGCAACCTGGAATTAAGGAGAAACTTCCTGACAGTGAGGACAATTAACCAGTTGAACAGCTTTGCCTTCAGAAGTTGTGGGTGCTTCATCACTGCAGGTTCTTCAGAAAAGGCTGGACATTCACTTGTCTGGAATGGTATAGGGCAGGGGTAGGCCACCTTGGCTCTTTTATGACTCGTGGACTTCAACTCCCAGAATTCCTGAGCCAGCATGGCTCAGCTTGGAAACCTCTCCCTTTCCCCTCAGTATGGCTGGCTCAGGAATTCTGGGAGTTGAAGTCCACGAGTCATAAAAGAGCCAAGGTTGCCTACCCCTGGTATAGGGTCACGTGTTTGAGCAGGGGGTTGGACTAGAAGACCTCCAAGGTCCCTTCCAGCTCTGTTCTGATTGATGAAGGCAAACAAGCATTAATACTCCCTCCTCGTATTTTTTCCTACAACAGCCACCTATAAATGAAAAGAGGGATAACAACTTAGGAACATTTCCGATTATAAAACACAGACTCCTCAGTTTCTCCGTACTTTTAATGTTTGCAGAGTGGGGCAGCACCAAGACCGGGGAGCAAGATGGCCTCATCGGCACCGCTCTGAACTGTGTGCTTCAGGTTCCAAAATTCCTACCTCAAGAACAGAGATTTGATATTCGGGTTCTGGTAAGTATAAAACCCCTCGTCTTCACTCTCAAGTGTATTTGGGAAATAAATAAATAAATAAAATGTCTCTGTGGTTGCATTGCACGATAGACCCCTGAAGGCAACCTTTTTCTATTTTTTCTTTCTTTTTAAAACATTCTGCTGAGGCCAGTTTGGTCCCATCCGGCACTGAAAGATTTTTGTAGCTTTTTGCCTCAGTGTGCAGGAAACGGTTCCGGTTTAACTTTCAAACCGCTTGGAGGCTCGTGGCGCCAATCGTTTGCAAAGCAGAAGGACCGATTTCAGCGATAGGTCAATGTGTAATGTAAATTGAATGGGCAAAGATTGCCAAGATGTACATCTGCTTGTCAGAAAAATCCTTAACACAACCATCTGGTCTGTTTGAACAATCGATAATGTCTTTAAGTTAGGAATAACACGGTAGTTTTGTAATACTTCCCTCTTTTTTTTCCCCTTTTAAACTTAAGGGTTTGGGTCTTTTGATTAATCTGGTTGAATATAGCGCAAGAAACAGACATTGCCTCGTGAATATGGAAACATCGTGTTCCTTCGATTCCTTCTGCTTGGGAGAAGCTGAGGAGAGCTTAAGCACATCTGGACAAATGGCAGCCGTTCAGGCTTTAGTACAGGTGAATCCCATCTTTTTGCATCCAAGCTTTGTGATAATTCAGAGGGGTTATTGAAAACTGCCTGTCAACAGAGGAGGCAGACAGGGTTAATTTTTCTCCTTTACCACCCTTTCTTTTTGTATCTCACTTGCCTGGAGTCTTTGGTGCCTGTAGTCCGTCCGCAGGGGTTCCCGGTGACTAAATAGAAGTCATGCAGAGCTACACGGGAAAGCAGTAAAGCATTTGGGGACATTGATGATTGACCCAACCCCCATTGGTTGGTGCAGTTAGGGGCTATTGGTTGGGTTCTGACTCTCATTGAATGTCTTTTTGTTGCGCAATCTGAGGTGCCCAGAGCCATTTTGGACTGAGTGGGATGCAAGCTATAGCAAATAAGTAAAAAAAATAAAATAAAATTGCATATCCTGCTCAAGAGTTGATATTCAGCCACCTCTTGCATGTAGATTTTATGGGTGTACTCCTCCCCTCTCAGGCCCAACACAAAGGTTCTTTCCATTAAAAAAAGAAATGACGATAAATCTGCTCCAAAGTAAAATGTCAGCCTTTACGTTCACTTTATTGACAATCCTCATAAATGTTCTTAAAAATGAGACTTGTGGAGAGCTGGAGGATGGCTCATATCCCCCTCCCCCCCGCGCAGAAATAAAAGCTGGGATGATCCCCTCCTGGGGGAGGGAACAGCTTGGCCTTCTGGGAGGAGTCGACTTCTGTGGGAAGCTCCCTTTTGGGATGCTCCCTCTTCATTTTGCCGATCTCAGCAAAATAGTGCTGGTGAGAGGGCAGGAAGGCCGTGAGCCAATTCGAGCGCACAAGCCTGAAGGTGAAGAACATGTATAACCTGCTTTGCTGGCATAGTCTCCCATCAGTTGTAGGCTTGCCAGGGAAGCTAAAGCGTGCGTTCTCAGCAGAACACGGCCATTTCTTTCCATTTATTTCAACCAGTTCTGTGGCTGTCCCGATGATGGCAGAAAAGGGCTGATAAGGGCACGTCACACGGGATCGGGGGACGAAGAGTTAAACTACAGCAAATGGGGATCCATATCAGCACACTTCAGCATCGAACCCCTTGCCTAAAATTATCATCCCTTCAAATTGCACATAAGAGAGAATGTAGCCCAGTGATGGCGAACCTTTTAGAGACCGAGTGCCCAAACTGCAACCCAAAACCCACTTATTTATCGTCGGGTGCCAGGTGGGTGTGGCCCACTGGGTGGGTGTGGTTGTGGTGGTCATGGCAGACTGGGTGGGTGTGGCCAAGGTGGGCGTGATCACCTCGATGTTGCTCGTGGAGAGGGACGCCTCTGGGGGCCGGGCAGGGTTGGGGGAGATCCAGGATGTCTCTGGCAGGTGGGGCGGTGGGCAGGAGGCTCGCCCTTCAGGATGAGGCGAGGCAGGGCGGGGGTGCCATTGTCACAGGGCAAGGCGAGGCCGGGGCGGCTGCTGCTTGACACCATCGGCCCCCGCACACAGAAGCCAGCGAGCGCATTGGTGCTGGGATGCATCCGGCCACATGGGACCTCGGCGAGTTAGCGGGCGGCTGGTTGAAGAGGGACGGTTGTCATCTCCGGGGCATGGCGCACGTGCCCACAGAGAGGGCTCTTGAGTTCCGCCTCTGGCACGCGTGCCATAGGTTCGCCACCACTGATATAGCCAGTACTTGAATACCATTGCTTTGCAGACCAAATAGTTTTTTTTTAATGTACTTTAGGTTGGGTTGTGAGCTAGAGTTGTACAGGAGCTGGTTGAACCTGTCTCTTCTCACACAGGGAGAATGTTTTTCCTGGCTGCAAAGAGTGGGAGGGAAAATAGCTTCCCAGTTAAGATTATTGGGGCAGAAATCAAAACTTCCCTCTTGTCACCTCTCCTTGGCAACTTTTCTCAGAAATATTGTTTCTAATAATCGGATATTACAGTACCGGTGACTGTTGGAAAGTCTTAAAAGTTGTTCCCCAGCTGGCCTGGGAATTCTGGGAGTTGAAGCCCACAAGTCTTAAGGTTGCCAACCTTCCACAACATGGAAATGATCCTCTTTATATCCAGCTTGGTTTTATCCTGACAATCTTCCAAACAGGAAACAGCTGTGGGTGGAAAGTCATCCCTCCTTAACTCCCATTTCCTTGACACAGGTCACAAAAGTGGGCAAAACCTCAGATTCCAGCTTCATTTGAAAAGGTTCTAGAGCAGGGGGTGTTGAAGGTTGGCAACTTTAAGACTTGTGGACTTCAACTCCCAAGAATTCCCCATGCTCGGTGGGGAATTCTGGGAATTGGAGTCCACAGGCCTTCAAGTTGCCAAAGTTGGGCACATTGGGTACACTGGCACCTGGCAGGTGGTACGCTGCCATGCCCAGCCTAGCCAAGTGTAGCGGGGGAGGGAACGAGCCAAAGCGGCGCAGTGCAGGACTTGCTGTGAGGGAGTCCTCGGGAGCTGCAGGGTGGCTGGGGTGAGGCAAAGGCCCCAGGATTGCCACTTCTGGCTCACCTGGAAGAGAGAGGAGGAGGAGGGGGGCAGAGACAGGAGAGGCTATAAAAGGAGGCAATTTGGGCAGGAGAGGGAGAGGGGAAAAAAGACACAGCCTTGGGAGGAGGAGAAATCAGCTGAAGCTGCACCGAAGGAAAAAGAAGGGAGGAGGGGGAGAGAGGAGAGGAGATGAGCCGATCTACAACTTCTGTGGCAGCCATCCATGCCGGGCAAGCACACAGGTGGCAGCGACAAACAGGCAAGAAACGCAGTGGGGGAGGAGTCGCCCTCCACGCGGAATGAAGAAAGGCAGCATCGGCTGGAGGTGAGGCACGGAGGGAGGAAGGAGTTGGCAATGAGAAAGAGGGAGGTAGAGAGCAGGAGGGAAACGGAAAGGAAGGAAGTGTTGGAAGAAAAAGCTGGGGGATTGCTTTCCAGCTGGGAGGCATACCTTTAAGAGAAAAGAAATAGGTGAGAGGAAGCCCGCTGCTCCAGCTGCTCAAGAGGAGATGTTTATTGGCAGAAGCGAAGTGCCGTTTCAGCAGTAAGGTTCTGGGTCAGCTGAACAACAAACGGAGAGTGGAAGGATTCTTATGTGATTTTGTGACTTTGAAGTTCTGGGATTTGTGCAATGTGGACTTTGTGTTCTTAAGGAGTGTTTGGCAATTTCTATTGTGGCTGTTGGCCCATGTTGGATTTGGGGTTCTAATTCTATTGCTCTGCTATTGTTAGCTATAAGTTTTGCTGCAAGGGATTTTGAAGTATTTTTGTCCTGAATGGATTTTGCCTGTAGCATTCGTTTACTTATGAATGGAGCCATTTGGGGAGGCTGCCTTAACTGGCAGCCAGTACTTGCTACATTTGTTTTTTTTTTAAGTGCCTGCTGCTGGCTCCTTAACTTTCCTTTCTAGCCGGTAGCTAATTCTTAAAGGGGAATGCACCTTTTTAAGCTAGTTCCCTCAGCGGCTTGTCTTTTCTGTCTCTGGAGGCTTTTCCTTGTTTGATAAATATATGGAAGAGGGAAAATATGGGGGGGGGGTTCAAATTCTTCCTTCAGAAAGAAGGAGATGGGAATGAGAAAGAGGGAGGGAGGGAATGAGGGAGGGAGGGAAACAGGAAGGGAGAGAGGAGGAAGGGAGATTGGAATGAAAGGGAGGGAGGGTCTGAAGAAAGTCCCGCCTTAGCACTTGGCCACCAGCAGCCCTGCCATTGACTTTGCTTGTCAGAAGGTTGCAAAAGGTGATCACATGACCCTGGGACACTGTGACCATCATAAATATGAATCAGTTGCCAAGCATCCAAATATAAATCACATGACCCTGGAGATGCTGCAACGGTCATAAGTGTGAAAAATGGTCATAAGTCACTTCAGTGCCATTGTAACTTTGAACGGTCACTAAGCGAATTGTTGTATGTCGAGGACTACCTGTACTTTATCCCTTTTTTGGGGGGGGGGTCATCAAGTTTTTGACACCTTGCTTGGTGCTACTCGAATATTGCCATATCCTAAAAGTGGTACAATCGGTGAAAAGGTTGAAAAGCCCTGTTCTGCTGAATCTTTACAAATTGGCCAAGAATCAACAGAATGGAAACCTGGAGTGATTTGGTTGTCCTGCCTTTTAGAGGAAGCAAATCTGGACAGGATAAGTAGCTTATGGCAGGGGTCCCCAACCTGTCGGCATGCCGGGCCGCGGCACGCCAGAAACCGGTCCGTGCAAACAAGCAAAGCCCCATCCGCGGGATGCAGGCAGTACATGAAACCACGCCCCGTCCGATCCGCAGAAAAACCTCTCTCCACAGAACTGGTCCCTGGTGCTCAAAAGGTTGGGGACCTCTGGCTTAAGGCATCTTCCCTGACCCTAGGCCAGGGGTAGGCAACCTTGGCTCTTTTATGACTCGTGGACTTCAACTCCCAGAATTCCTGAGCCAGCATTGCTCAGCTTGGAAACCACTCCCTTTCCCCTCAGTGTGGCTGGCTCAGGAATTCTGGGAGTTGAAGTCCACGAGTCATAAAAGCGTCACGGTTGCCTACCCCTGCCCTAGCCCTACTCTCAGCAGCTCTGAATTCACTACTTGCCCCAAAGTCCTTGGCCTGGCTTGACACAACAGCACTGATGATCAACTGTGGGATGCTAAGTTTCAACCCCATCAGGGTATTGTTTTTGCCCAGGCTTTCTGCCTAAGAACTGAAGTTAACCATGGGGCTGAATCTCAAATCTGTTATAGTGTGTCGTGAGATGTCGAGTAAAAAAGGGAGCCACCATGAAGAGGGTGGCTGAGACATTGGGCGGTGCTGGTGAGTTAAGGTAGTGTGGTTGATTTTCCAACCCAACCGTGTTTGTTTTTGGTCTCTCAGTTGTTCCTGGAGAGAGAGAGAGCAGCACAGCTGGCCGAGAGTCAGACCGACGAACTGATTAAAGAGGCTCCCACTGCACAGCATGACCAGAGTGGGGAGTGGCAGGAGACCAGTGGGGAGATTCAGTGGGTCACCACAGAAAAGCCAGACAACGCTGAGGAGAAAGAGAAGAAAGAAGAGGAAGAAGAAGAGCTGGATCTTAATAAAGGTGGGTGGCAGTGGCTGGGCAAGAGGGCCTAGGCCAGGGGTAGGCAACCTTGGCTCTTTTAGGACTCGTGGACTGCAACTCCCAGAATTCCTGAGCCAGCATGGCTCAGCTTTGGAAACCTCTCCCTTTCCTCTCAGCTTGGCTGGCTCAGGAATTCTGGGAGTTGAAGTCCACGAGTCCTAAAAGAGCCAAGGTTGCCTACCCCTGGCCTAGGCGCTTCAAGAAGCCAGGATAGTGTGCAATTGTTGAACGTCCTGGCTGTTTTCTCATTTTTGAAATCTCTTCGCATAAGGTGTCAGCTAGGTCAGGGGTCCCCAACCCCCGGCCCGTGGACCGGTACCGGGCCGCGGCATGCCAGCAACCGGTCTGCACAAACAAGCAAAGCCCCATCCACGGGATGCAGGCAGCACACAAAAACAGGCCCCCTCCGGTCTGCAGAAAAACCTCTGTCCACGGAACCGATCCCTGGTACCCCAAAAGGTTGGGGACCTCTGAGCTACGTCCTTTGCTGTCTCTTTCCTGGAAATCCTTGCTTCTGACACTACTGGAAAGAGTCTGGTGGCCCCCTTATCTGTCTTAACAAATTTTATGACGAGGTGTAAGCCTTTGTCAGCCGTGCTAATTTTATTAGTTGAAAGAGGGGCTACCAGACCCCTTTAGGCTTTTTGCTCCCGTTGACTGACGGAGCTCTCCTCCAGCTGCGACACGGTGTCCTGTTTGATAAAAGTAAGATTAATCTTGCCTGTTAGTATCCGGTATCCTGGCCTGTTTTAAATTCTATTTTCTTTTCTTTCTCTCACTCCTCCATACCAATTTTGGCAAGATTTTTCCCTACCTTTTCCAATGTCTTCTCACGCCTAACTCCAAATAATTCAATGGGTGTGGTTTTTCTGAGTGCCGGATGTGTTTGTTGAGCCTTATAATTTATTTATGAAGGGTAGACTGGATTAATGGTTGTCCTTTGGGTCAGGACTGTGTTCGGGTAAACTAGGAGTTTTAGCCAGTGAGTTCAGAGTCGAGTTGATGGGGTAGAAACCGTGCTTTGTTACTCTTAGGGATTGCTCAGCATTTCTCTGTGGTGGGGGGAAAAAAAATCAGGAAAGTTGTGTAGCACGCAAAACGAGCGTATGGGTATAAAACCTTCTTGTTTGTTTACAGCCCTTCAACATGCCGGAAAGCACATGGAAGACTGCATTGTGGCCTCTTACACAGCACTGCTGCTAGGCTGCCTCTGCCAGGAAAGTCCAGTAAGGAAATTCACCACTGCATAACCCTTAAATGGGCTGGAAAGAGTGGGTTTGCTTGAAGCAGGGAAGTGGGTCTGAAACAGGGCTGGGATTCCATTGTTGTTGTTGGTTGCGAAGTCGTGTCCGTCCCAATCGCGACCCCAGGGACGACGTTCCTCCAGGCCTTCCTGTCCTCTGCCATCTTCTGGAGTCCATTTAAGCTCACGCCTACTGCTTCAGTGACTCCATCCAGCCACCTCATTCTCTGTCGTCCCCTTCTTCTATTGCCCTCAATCTTTCCCAGCATCAGGCTCTTCTCCAGTGAGTTCTTCCTTCTCCTTAGGTGGCCAAAGTACTTGAGTTTCAACTTCAGGATCTGGCCTTCTAAGGAGCAGTCAGGGTTGATCTCCTCTAGGACTGACCGGTTTGATCGCCTTGCAGTCCAGGGGGCTCCATAGGTGTAGAGAAAAGCTACCCAAGGCTGGTGGTTGTTGTGCTTTTCCTGCAACACAAATGCAGTGCTCTCAAATGAATTAATACTAAGGCCATTCATCTAACAGTCAGCGTGCTTTTTAATCTAATGTTTGGTAGGATATAGTCTTAATAGCACTTCTAAAGTGTTTGCAAAAACACACTTGAGGCTGCCTTGTGTTCTGTATTGTTTGCTTGGGCTTGCTGGAAGCTCCCCAAGCTAATTTCCCATCCTAGAGTATTCAATCCACGATCAACCTTGTTTTAACTCAAGGGCGGGTGTGTATGTGTGTGGGGTTTTTTTTTTTCCCATTTAGCACGTGAACTACACTTTCAAAAAAAACCTGTCCACTCTGTGGTTGCCCAAGGCCCCTTAATGTCAACGTCGCCAGTGAGCAGGGCTAAATGTTTGAGCAGTGGGATTCCAAAATTAAAAAGTCTTCAGGGAATGAACTTCAACACGTGGACCTACGTCTTCCCACTCCTAATTGTCCAGTGTGCTGCCAAATTTATGTCATTGTTTAGGGCTGGGGGCTGTGGCTGCCCTCCCCTCCCCTCCCCCCAATCTTGTTCAGTGCACATGGCTGTGTCTGCTGCAGGCTGGGAATCCCATCCCAAGCAAATGAGGGAATAAAATATTTGATACTAGATCTTGCTTCTTTACTCTTAGACAAGAGAGGCTCTGCTGTGTGAACAGCGCTTTTCTCTGACAAATTGCGATCTCCACTGGAACGATGCTTAGGATATTATTGGGACCATTCGTGGCCAGAGAGAATTTTAAAATGGCTAAGCTTTTGGAAAAGGCTTCGTAGCTCTTCTTGCATATCCTGATTTATTCTCTTATTTTCACCGCCCACGAAAACAGTGGAGGTGGAAAGGAGAGGGGCCAGCTTCTGGTTCTCCGGAGCAGGGACAGCTTCCAACCTTTTATGAAAGGGGGGAAAATAGCCACGAACGGCTGAGAAGCCTTATTGTATCCAGTTATTAAAGAGACGCAGATTGATATTTGGAGATTGGTCCTGTGTTGGGAAAGAGGTGGAGTGGGTTAACGCGCGAGCATTTATTTCTTCCAGTGTCAACGTTTTGCAAAATATTTTTCCCGACAAGCCTGGAAATGTCCTAATGCAAAATTTATTTCCTCAGATCAACGTGACTACTGTAAGGACATACTTACCCAATGGGGACTTCTCAATCATGACCGAAATGCTCAAAAAGTTTCTTAGTTTCATGAACCTTACTGTAAGTAGATCTTCGGGGACTCTATAATGATTTATTGCCTGACTGGTTTCAGTAGGCTTCTTTGCATTATTTTTTTTACAGCATGGGGGGGGGGGGCAGATTTGTAGAAGTTCACCAACAGACCACATACAGGTGGTCCTCGACTTTCCACAGTCCGTTTAGTGACCATTCAAAGTTACAATGGCATTGAAAAAAAGAAAAAAAAGAATGATGACCCGTTTTTCGCACGGACGATCGTTGCAACCATCCCCATGGTCGCGTGATCAAAATTCAGATGCTTGGCAACTGACTCGTACTTATGACGGTTGCAGTGTCATGTGATCCCCTTTTGCGACCTTCTGACAATCAGACCAAATGGGGAAGCCAGATTCACTTAACCAACTGCGTTACTAACTTATCAACTGCAATGAATCACTTGGAACAACTGGGGCAAGAAAGATTGTAAAATGCAAAATTCACTCAACACTTGTCTACTGTCTGGCTTAGCAGTAGAAATTTTGCGCTCAGTTATGGTCATAAGTTGAGGACCACCTATATTAAACTTCAGCTTTGGGAATTAGGCACAGCCAGAGAGCATTCTGCCTTGTTTATGGCTGTGAATGCTGGTAGTTTATTCCCCGGTGCTTTTCCTAAGCAATGACTGGATTCTTGTGGCAAGGATTTTATACGAAGTACGCTGTACGAATAGCAAAGTCTGTTAAGCCACTGGGATTTTTTTTTTCCTCTCTTGAAAACGGGAAACTGCCAGCCTAATTGATCTTGTTCCAAATTTGTGTTGCTGTAACGTAAACAAGGGTGTGCAACCTCTACCGTCAGGGGAATAGGATGTTCCGGAGAGATCTGGTGAGTTTCTTTCAAACGGCCCCTAACAGTGCTTTTCTGGAAGTAAGGAGCAAGAAGCATTACTTTCAGGAAACGACTGGGCCTTCTTAACCAGACTGGTGCAGGTCAGCAGAAAGATGAAATGTTCCAGCATGCCTCAAAACGAGGAATGCATCTTAACCTTTTTCCTGTTTTTGTCTCCTTGCTTACCCAGTGCGCAGTTGGAACCACCGGCCAGAAGTCAATCTCCCGAGTGATTGAATACTTGGAACACTGCTAGTTACCCCCCTGTTGGGCCACGCAGGCACTCGGATGGGGGTGCTTTTTCTTTTGGAAAAAGCAGGAGATCGTGACCGATGTGCTCAGGGGATGCGCCGAGAGCATTCCTCAAGTTCTCATTTTCTCTTTGGATTTTTAAGGCTACCTGGTCTCCCCACTCACCTGGCATTTTTCCGAAGCATCGTGACCACTTTCAATCTGCAATTGTATCAAAAATGTAGAGGGGGAAAGAAAAAAAAATAATAATCTGTGGACCGAGCGAATTTGCAAATGTTTTCTAGCAACTCAAACGCAGTATTTCCATGTATTTTGGCCATTTTTTTAATCCGCCCTCTTTATTTGTCTGGCTTTTTTTGTGACAACCTTCAAAGGGGGGGGGGGAACCACAAAACGTGCTGCGGGTAAGGCAAACTGCTGTTTACTTGTTGAGCCACTGTTCTTTTCACGCCAGCCAGGGGCGAAAGGCAGCTTTAGCTACTGAGGTATCGAAGAAGAAGAAAAAAAAATTCAAATAAAAATGCTGTGGGCAGCAGCGTAGCTCTGATTTGAGTTTAATTTGCTCTTGTTTTTGAAAGAGATTATTCCAAAACGATTAAAGAAAAGAAAAAAAAACCAGAAACAAATTTTTTTTTAAAAAAAAAATACTTTTTTGTGATCTTAAACTACTGTCTATATTTAAAATGTGTTGGAATCCAAAGAGGCTGAGGCTCGGATAGTTTATTTTTTTATACTGTTTTGATTGAAAATTGGGTTGTTGGAAACCACTACTCAGTTTTTTGCAATTGTTGTGGCCTAAGTACTGTAAACTGATCGACCGTAACACGTCAGAGCTCTTGAGAGAGATGCATGCGGGAAGAAAAGGATCGCCTCCTGGCCGGTGTCTATATCTATATTTTTTTAAAAATGCAGTAAAACATGCCCTGCTAAAGGTTTAGTGTGAAACCATTGTTCAATCCAGGGTAATTTACACTTCGGAATAAGCAAAAACTTTTTAAATGCTGTCAGTTTGTTTCAAAGAAACATGGAGCTAAAATCACCCGGTGGACAAATCTTTCCAGTTAAGGTAATCTTTCTATATTTTGAGTTTTTGAGCAGGTAAAACGCATACAATACAAAGCCTTAAATAGCTGAATATAGCAAAATTTTTGTTCAGTGTAGAGTCTAGTTCACAGCAAAGGATTGTGTTGAGACTTTTGTGGAACGAAGATCCCCGCAAAATACTTTTTTTTTTTCTTTTGTTTCATTCCATTGTGGTTTGAACATTAGGGACTGACTCTCTTGCACTCATAATGATAAGTCCTGACTGAGGGAATTGCTCATGACTTTTTATTCAGCTGGTCTTGAATCTTCACAAAAGTTTCTGGGGGGACGTGTGTGTGTCGCCGAGACTTTTCACATTACCTGTGTTTTTAGGTAGTTGCATCATCTTACTTTGGATTTGTAAAACTTGAAGCCATAAGAAATATTAAGCTCTATGTATAATGAGGGAAGGGAGAAATAACAGAAAAATCTAACCTGCTTTTTAGATCTTGTTATCTCCGTGTATAAAATTACAAATGTGGTTTTGTATCAGTGCAAGCAAGCTGTACATTTTTTTTACACACAGTGGCTGCCTTCTATGTCTTCCTATTTTTGATAATGCGGATTGTTGGGAATTCAGTATGGGAAGTAAGTGATTAGAAACAAAAGCTTATCCTCTTCTTTTTTTAAAAACAAAACAAAAAATAAAACGTTCTCACCTCTTTAAGGAAACCCCCTTCCATCCCCCCCAAAATGTACCAGTGTAACTTAGAAAAGACAGCGGAGGCTGTGTGTTTGCCCTTGGGTGAAGGACAAGGGAGAACAACGGAATAAAGCTGAACTTGTAAATTATTTTTGTGATGCAGGATTTTTCTGGAAATTTTTTTTTTTTTTTTTTTTTGGCATTTTAAGTTTGTAGAGCAAACGGCTTCCAGTTTGAGTTTGATTTCATGTAGCTTTTAAGTTAGGCTTTCTGTGTGCGCGCCATGGCGAAGGACGATTAAAAGCAATTCTGGGGGAATCAGGACCCACCCTTCTCTGTTACACTGGTAATGACCTGAATGGGAAATGATTAAAGTCTTGTGTTGACAGTTTTTAATTAACAAGCACTGAACAGATGCAGATGGTCCGAGGGATAAGGGTCAGGGGAAATGCCCCCTGCGGAGCTGCAAGTGTATTTTTCTTGTTTAAAACCCTCATCAAACTCTGCATTTCAATGGGTACTTGAGGCCAACCTTCAAATTGAAAAAGTTTTAAAATAAAAACTTTTTTTTTCTCTCTCCACTGTAAATATGTGTGTAAATAAGCGCCATTGGAAACTAGAACCGTAGAGTACTTTTCTGAATCCAATCCTATTTTTATTTTATACAGTATTTCTCAGCTGTGATCTTTGGAGCAAAAAGCCAACGGCAGGAATAATAGTTTGTACCAGTTTCATGAAGTATGTCTTTTGGTTTTTGTAAATAATTTTAACTCGAATAAAAATTGCTACTTTCAATACATAAACCCACCCGCAGTGAGCAGAGTTTCTTGATACTGGAGAATTCTTGCCTGCCACATTTTCAACCTGAAAGAGAAAAGTAGCATGGCTGCCATCTGAAATTATTCAAGTCTTCCTGTGGAAAATATGGTGCCATGCTACTGTATGGTGGTTTCCCTCTCTTAGGCTTTAAACTCCAGAGCATAAATTAGGCATCACGGGGATTTAACCCCTAAGTTAAAAATCATAAAATCTGGCTGTGGACTCAGTTCCCCAAATTGTGGTATGTCTGTTGCCCATCTAAGCCAACATTGAATGAACAGGTCTCTGCTGTGTCTCCAGATCATTGCTTCAGGTACCAAGTGGTTCTTGCTGCTGGGATGTTTTTCTTAAGATGCAGCTGGGTCCCGTTTTTTTTTTTTTTAATAAACAGCTTGGAGTGATAGGAAAACCCGTCTTGCTGAGCAAAAGGATGGGATTTTAACATGGGATTTTCACACGGTCCTGCTGTGATGAATGGAGAACTGCCTTGTCTGTTCCATGAGTTTAATGGTCAAAGAGTGTTGGGCTATAGCTCTGAACATTCCTCTCCACGGGCACTGCTGGAGAGAGCTGACACACCTTGAGATCAAGGTAAATTTTTATGTTTTCAGGTGGTCAACGGTTTCTACCTGCAGGAACTTTGCTGTTAATCTGTTTTTGCCTGACACACAGTTTTCTCAGACTCGAGAGACACTTTAGGCCAATGCCCGACGTGAAAGTGCGCATTGGAGCACGTGGGCAGATGTTACTTATCCAGGATGCAGTGGTTGATAACAGTTAACCAGGCAGCAAACTCTTAGCAGTGGTATCCTTCTTCTTGTGCCATATCTGTTATCGGACGTTGGCGATCATGTTGCCGATCCTGTATCCTAGTATGCTTTAACTACCCATGTTAATGCATAATTGAGGTAACAAAAGGGCTGCTATGAATTGCTAATGCGTTCCAGTTCTTTAATTGGAGAACTGTGACTGGGACAATCCCCCCCTCCATTTTTTTTTTCTGGTGCAGAATAAAAGACCCATGGCTGCTATAGATCAATCTAGATGAGGGTGTCAACATGGTGTCAACATGGATACTACTATAAAAAAGGATGCCTGTCAAATGTACCTTAGATTTCTAAGTAAATAAGTAGCAGTTTTCCCCTCCAAGAATCTTCCTGGAAAAGAGACCCCAATCCTTACTACCTGCCAAACGTAGGTGAAGATGCCAACAGATTTTCTCATCGGAAGAGGCCCAAGTTCTAAAGAATGAATTTAAAGATTAATTAAACAAGTCAAATGCAAAATGAAAAAGATCTGCATTTCTTCTCAATATTAAGAAGACAGAGGTAATGATAGCCCCTTTGTTGAGGGTGAAGAAGTAAGATGGTGGATTTTTTGTGTGTTTTGCAGATTAATGAGTCTTAAGTTTGCTTCTGATTGCATTACACAGCCACAATTCCAGCCAGCTCTGTCCTCCTCCCTTTTCTCCCTCCCTCCCTCCTCTTTTCTTTCTTTTTCTCTTTTTTCTTTTTCTTTTCTTTCTCTTCTTTCTTTCTTTCTCTTCTTTCTTTCTTTCTTTCTTTCTTTCTTTCTTTCTTTCTTTCTTTCTTTCTTTCTTTCTTTCTTTCTTTCTTTCTTTCTTTCTTTCTTTCTTTCTTTCTTTCTTTCTTTCTTTCTTTCTTTCTTTCTTTCTTTCTTCTCACTCTCAATTGAGTTTTGACTCTAAAAGCAATGCTGAAAAGGTCCTTTTCCAAAGCTGCAACAAAACATAAGAAGAACATGGCTGCTCTGAGAAATGGCATCAGGCTAGAAAACAGGAGATTGCGAGTTCTAGTCTCACCTTAGGTAGGCATGAAAGCCATCTGGGTGACTTTGGAGCAGTCAGTCTCTTTCTTAGCCCATTCCACCTCACAGGTTGGTTGAGAAAATGGGAAGAGGAAGGTATGCTGGATATATTAACCGCCTTGAGTCATTTGTAAAAGTTATTTAAAAAATAAAACGTAAAAAATACGCATTTTTAAATACATTTTTTTATTTATCTCCAAAGTTAAAATACAGAAAAAGAAAAAGAGTAGACATCAACCACAAAACAACCAAACAAAAAACAATAACAAAGTGTGTAGAACAAATAACAAATTTATTTTTTTTTCCAAATAAACATGTAAAAAATATGTAATTTTAAGCTAAATTAACTCCAGTTCCCCCTTAAGCGCCTTCCAAGACTCCAGCAGGGACAAGTTGAAGAAAATCAAACCACAAAAAAAAAACTTTTATAGCCTGCAACTTCTCAGGGGCTTTTCTGGAGATGGCAAGGCTCCATCACAGCCTTGATTCTCTGCCTAAGGAGCTCACCTGTTTCTTGAGAGGCGGGAGCAGTTGCCAAGGTGCCATTCCAACCGCCCTATCAGCACCTTGGGCGGCTTAATGAGGGGTCTCCAGGTGATTCCTCCCAAGCTTGATTAGCATTTTACCTCAGGAAAGAGGTTCCTGCTCCATTTTGGCCTGGTTGACACCTTAGTTTGTGCAAATAGCCATAACCTGGATAGTGGAAGCTCTTGCTTCTCTTCTAAGGAGCCAAGTTGAAGGCCAGGGCCATCTTCTGGAACCTGGCTGAGGAATTTGTGGGCATTTTTGGGTGACTGGAATTCAAAATGGAGGCCCTGTATGGACCTAGCAGGCCTTGCTTGTCCCCTTCGCTTCTCCTATGATGGGGCATAGACTGACCTGAAGGTTTGGGGGTTCAGCTAGGCTCACCAGAAGACTTTTGGGGGAGAAGAGGACATCACGGCGGGGCAGAAGAAGCTGCCTCAGTATGGGGAAGCAAAGAAGCTGGAGAGTGCAACCCCAAGGAAGGTGATTTAATGGAGATATTTTCTCGGGGAGGGTGGGGAAGGGTTTGACTGCTTCTCCTTTTTGGGTCCTACACCACGGCAAGGCTGGGGCACCAGGCCCTCTTCAGCAATTGTACTGCTGCAGGGAGAGACAAGTAGTCCTCAACTTACAACCGTTCACGACGATTCTAATCTTAAAAATTCGGATCTCTTGATTTTTCATAGGGTCATTGAAGAAGCAGCCAAGAGCTTGAGAGCAGAGCATTATAGGTTGTCCTCGACTTAGTTTGCTTAGTGACCGTTCGGAGTTAACAACGGCACTGAAAAAAAGTGACATAGGACCGTTTTTCACACTTAACGACTTGCGGCATCCCCGTGGTCACGTGATCAAAATTCAAAGGCTTGGCAACTGACTCATATTTATAACGGTTGCAGTGTCATGCAACCTTCTGGCAAGCAAAGTCAATGGGGAAGCCAGAGTGACTTAAAATTTACTTTTGGGCTCAGTTGTGGTTGTGAGTCAAGGATTACCTGCAGTTCACAGTCAGAGGACAATACGTCATATAATTTAAGGGAAAAACTGTTTGCACCAGACAGGAAATCATCGACTTGTGATCACAATTGAGCCCAACGTTCCCGTTGCTAAGCCAGACAGTTGTTAAGCGAGTTTTGCCCCCATATTGTGACCTTTCTTGCCACACTTGTTAAGTAAATCATGGCCTCTGTTAAAAGCTAGCCACCCAGTTGTTTAATGAATCTGGCTTCCCCATTGACTTTGCTTGTCAGAAGGTCGCCGAAGGGGACGACATGCCCACAGGACACTGTAATCCTCCTAAATATGAATTTGAATTTTGATCACATTCCTGTGGGGATGCGGCGATGGTCGTGAGTGTGAAAACGATAATGTCACTTTTTTCATCACCGTTTGAACTTCAAATGGTCACTAAACAAAAACTCTTGTAAGTTAAGGGCTACCTGTAATAGGAAGGAAGCCAGCCATTGTAAGTTCATGGTTGCAAGATGGTTTGTGTTTGTGTTGTGTTGAAAAGAGAGGAAAGCAGCCGGAGGGGGATGCTCAAAAGCATTCCCTCCTCCCTGTTCCTGTCCTTTTTTGCTAAGGTCCAAGGCTCGAAGTCCTAGAAAATAGAAATTTTAGGACTGTGTGTGGACCTCAGACAGGAGTACCAGTAAGGAAAACTTGGCACACCTTCTGGTTTATACTCCCTTTTCCCAGTTCCTACCAGATTGGAAGCAGCTCCAAGATTTGCCCTGAGCATCAGGGGTGAGCAGTATTTCTTAACCGGGCATCCTCCAGGTCTGTTGGGACTCGAGCCATTATAGGTAGACCACAACTGAGCCCATCGTTTCTGTTGCTAAGCGAGACAGTTAAGTGAATTTTGCCCCATTTTACGACCGTTCTTGCCACGGTTCCTCAAAGTGAATCACTGCAGTTGTTAAGTTAGCAACACAGTGGTTAAGTGAATCTGGCTTCCCCATTGACTTTGCGTGTCAGAAGGTCGCGAAAGGCGTTCACATGACCCCGGGACACGGCAACCGTCCTAAATGCCAGTTGCCAAGCATCCGAATTTTGATCATGTGACCATGGGGATGCTGCAACGGTTGTAACTGAGAAACTTGACATAAGTCACTTTTATCAGCGCCATTGTAACTTCGAACAGTCACTAAGTCAGGGGTCTTCAAACTCGGCCCTTTTATGACTCATGGACTTCAACTCCCAGAATTCCTCAGCCAGCGTGCCTGGCTGAGGAATTCTGGGAGTTGAAGTCCATGAGTCATAAAAGGGCCGAGTTTGAAGACCCCTGGACTAAGTGAACTGTTATAAGTTGAAGACTACCTGTACAACTTAGAAGAACGAATTAGAATTTATTAAAATTTCCACGCCACCCAGAGTCACTTTGCAGAATGAGATGGGCAGCATATAAATTTAATCAATAAATTGCCTTCCCAGCTGTGTGATCTGAGTGCTCGGTCTGAATGCATCTGGAGCTGGGCAACATTGGGAGGAAGGCACCAAATTGGGGACCCTGGGCAATATCCTGGCCAAACCATGTTTAATGGGCCTCACTTTCTCATCCCCTTTGCTTGCCAATAGCATTTTCATAAGGACGGTGGCAGAGAACCTCCGTTTCCCCTTGTCTTGCCTTGTTCTTTGCTGCAGCCCAAACTTGGCCACAAAGCGAGCATCTCTGCATGAACGAAACGTCATTCCAGGACCTGAGTCTGTATGAGTCACCCTGGAAGGTTTTTGCCCCCCCCCCCCATGGGTCCCTTTCAACTGCGATTAAAAATTAACAGTCTGAGGGGGTTAAAGCTTCAGGGCTGCTAAAGCTCTCTCATTAACAGAGGTTTTGACAGCAGATACTGGGTCTCTGAGATTAGCAAACGTGCCAGTGCACCTTTGCTAAATCTCGAGCAGTCTGGCTGCGGAAGTGGTGTGCGTTTGGTACAGGGCAGTTTACGAATAACCACGTCCTATGACAGTGATGGCGAACCTTTTAGAGACCGAGTGCCCAAACTGCAACCCCAAACTCACTTATGCATCGTCGAGTGCCGGGTGGGTGTGGCCCATTGGCTGGGTGTGGCCCATTGGGTGGGCGTGGCCCATTGGGTGGGCGTGGCCCATTGGGTGGGCATGGCTGTGGTGGTAACGGCAGACTGGGTGGGACTAAAAAGTTCAATCAATCAATTCCAACTTTGCAAGATCTTTTTTTTTTCCCGTGAGAAGTTGAAATTGACTGATTTAACCTTTTTTTTTTTTTGCACACGGCGGCGGAGGCCTAAAGTGAAAAGGTTTTATAAAACCCAGCTGAAGGCCTAGGACTGGGGCGACGGCACGCGTGCCCACAGAGAGGACTCTGAGTGCCACCTCTGGCACCCGTGCCATAGGTTCACCACCACTGTCCTATGAAATCATCCATTCTGTCTTATCGTGGTTACGGCCTTCTCTTGAAGGTAGCTTGGTGTCTCTGTTTTGGGGTTCTGCTTCATTCTGGATGAAAGGATGCTGCTTCTGCACAAATGTCCAATGCAGAAAGGTATACCGAAGTTAGCCACTTAAGAATGTGATTGAAGAGCTGCAAGCGTTGCTTTATTCAGATGGAAAAGTTGAGGGCAGACTCACTCAAACACACAAAGAGGTATACTTCCGTGTCTTTGGCATAGCTGGGCAAATTCACATATGGAGGGTGGTGTGACAGGTGCTTAAGTTTGCCTTCTTCGATGGGTTGGTCTTGATGGCTTCAGGAGGTGCCTCTAGTTCTAAGATTTGAAGTTTTAAGTTCTCATCTCTTATGTATGCATTTACAAGTACATATATCACAGAAGCATGGCAGAGCATGGGAATGAATATTTAGTTCAAAGGGCTGGAAAGAGATCTGGGGACCACTTAGAAATATAGCAGGAAGAATGTAGCATGTTTAGTATGTAAAGACACAAAAACTCTGAAGGACAAATTTGTGTCTTCAGTGTTACATCAAAGGCAAGTGCTAAAAATGGCCACTTTGGATTTATAGCAAGGATGTCTCTTCTTATGCTCTGTGCAACCTTTTCAGGCTCCATCCCTTCTTTTAGATTCTTTAGACACTCAGTTTTTATGTATATATTTTTGGTTTTTAATTCATATATCTAGATTTTTATTTTATCCCTGATGTATCATTTATGGTTTTTTAATGACTGTACCCCACCTTTTCTATGCCGGTTGATGAGTGTAATAAAAAATTTATTCGATGGAAAAGGGTGTTTTCAGCAAGGCAGAGGATGCCAGAGATATTATTTGTGCAGTTCATGTTGTGTTGTAGTACAAATGCTATATTCTCTCTCTCTCTTCCTTCCATCCCAATGTCCCAAGTTTTCCATCAGCTAACAGTTAAAACATTTTCTCTTTCTCCAAAAAAAGCTGGTGAGGGACTTCTAATCAAACTGATTTTAGCCAGTTTACATAGATAAATAGAAGAGACATTTATTTTTATCTCTTTGATTTCATTTTTTAAATGCATGACAATGTAGAAGCTGTGTGTGTACCCCAAAACAGCATTATTAAGTTAACAAAAATACCAAGGTGTCACTGGGAACTTGTTGTGGGTCTGTTTCGTTTCTTTGAGAATACAAAACCGAAAAGTAACAAAAAAGACAAGCCACCAGGATATTTTTAAACCTACATCTAATCTGTGGAATCATCTTCTCCAAGAGCCGATTGTTTTCAAGGACTTACTCTGTTCCAGGTCATTGGATCTGTTGTGGTTATTTTAAGATTTCTTCACCTAATTTATTTTCAATATATCAAAGCAATACAATGACTATCAATAAAATATTTTAAAACATTTCTTCTGAAAGTGTTAAGTATTATTTTGTGTTACATGTTAGCTTTGGGGGTTACATACGAATAATTTTAAATAAAAAAATAATGCACATTGCTTACATCTCTTCGCTTTGTAGTCCCCCTTAAAAAAAAAAAGGAATTTCTGAAAGTGGTTTTGGTTGTTATGCTTTCAGTGTGTGTGTTTCTTTTTCAAAAATCAGCACTTGCCAAATAATGGTTGGCTTGCTACTTTCAAGGAAAGCTCAGGTTGTGTTCCTCAAGGGTGAAAAGAGTAAGCTTAGGGTGGATGAGAAACAATAAAATGGTTGCAGTTAAATTTCATCTTTAAAAAAACCATCTTGTGATCATTTGCAAAAAGTTTCTACCTCTGGTAAATGTTTTGGCCTCTTACTGTTTGATTACGAAATTAGAGGAAAGAAAAGACCCTACAATTTCCTTTGATTATCTTGAGGTTGTGATGTTGAGGAAAGAGCCAAAATTAAGTGGACTGGTATAGCATGTTCTCACAACAGCAAGACGATTTTGAAGAGCTTAAGCTATTAATAGGATTCTGCAACATAGATAAGCTCTATAAAAGGCTTCAGCATTCTGACAGCAGCTTCTAAAAATGCTTTCAATCATTGTTGGCTTTAAAACTACCGGTTGATACGGAAGACTGGGTTGAAGGAAAAACACCAGCTTCCTCTTGCACAAACCACAACAGCAGAGCATGAGTTTCTTCAGACTTGGGCTTACTGAGCTTCCAGGCTGCTCTGACAAAGCACCCTTGCTGGCGAGGGCTGGAGAAGAAGGTTGAGGGAGCCATCAGATGCCACAGGACAACGAAGAGAAGCCTGCACGGAAAGTCGCTGCTGGATTATCCTTACCAGGCCTGACCAAACAAAGGTCTCCACCTTTCTGTCTTGCTTGGCCAGGACAAAGCTCAACTCATCATCCAGATAGAGAAGATAGTTGGTTCCTCCAGTTGGAACTTTTTCAAAGTCAAGAAAGATGGCCAGAGACTGCACATCTAAGGAGTTGCTCACAGATTCAATAGCGTTTTCAGAACAATATAAAGAATATTTACAATCCTTCACTTTGTCTGCCTTTGCAGTGGCATGGAGCCCCAAAACATCTCATTTGCTTTACTTTGAAACATTCCAAGCTAATGTGAAGGTAATCACTGAATTTAACTTGCAAGAGTTCAGCTGTTCTCACTTCATTCAGACAAGGCACAGAGAATTGCATTAACTTTACTGCATCCAAGCTGATACGAAGAAGATTAATGAGTTTACTTTTAACTTCCATACAGGGCACAGAGATCTTTAACAATGTCTTTTAACTTTAAAACTTTGGCTGACAGACAGGCATAGTTAACTCTCTTTAACTCTTTGCTTCAATGAAGGGAGATGCAGACAGAGGAAAGGCAGATAGATTTTGCTTTAAAACATTCCAAGCTGATATGAAGAGAATACTGAATTTACTGTATTTTGCCAGCAGAGATGAAGGCTGCAATAATGATTCCATGCTAAACATCCTAACATACAGTTCTTAACTACTGGTTGGTCCAGAACACTCACTGCTGAGGCTGAAAGGCTTATTGAGCAGAAGACCAAGTGTGGGCTCCTTGGTGCTACTCACTGATGACGTTATTTAGTTGGGTCATGAAATGTCTGCAGGAAAACAGCCAAGTTCAGAGACCCCCACAGTTCAACCCTGAGCTATTTCTCTTCTATTACAAGATCAAATCTGAAACTGTTGCTGCAAACTCATTTTACCTTCTTGGTGAGGCATTTTATTTGAATGTTACCTTGAGTTCTTGAGTTGGGCTTCTGAGCTTCCCAAAACATCTTTTTGTTGTCAACCCCTATCTCTGGATGCAGAGATACCTGAGTACAGGATGAATCTCTCATTTTCATTGGTGACCCCATGATTTCTCTATAGAATGGCCGTTGGCTCACTCCAGATCACACAAGGGGACGTCCGGCCTTGCTGTCTTTGTTTCGGATTCCCTGGTTGCGACTTCTGGCAGAGATCCTCTTTTCATTTGTCTTTGGTCTGTAATGGCAATTTAGTTAAGACATGCTTCTTATTTGGATGACATAAAAAGAATAATACAAAATAGAATAAAACGTGCAATAAACTACAACAATAAAAAAGGACAGGACACAGAATATAAATACACCCCTATTGTATTCGGATGATTAAACTGAACTCTCTATAAAATCAGGCTAATCATTAATGCTCAAGCTGTGCTTTCCACCCACATTTGCTTCCAAACGGTCTCTTCGATTTCCATTGGTGGTTTTTTTTTGTAATTATTAAGATTACATTTTACCTGTTCCATTGGGATATGTCCAGATGTGATAGAGAGGGGGAAAATGGATGTGATTTCTATTATGACTGTTCTGGACCCAGGCAGGTAATCTACTCATTTCCCCAAGATTCTGGAGTAAAAATTATTTGTGTGGTAGAAGAAAACCAGAGTAAGTTTAATGTATGGAAATTCCTGTCTGTCTATGCTTATATCTGTTTCTGTATCATCTCTATCATCTATCATCTCCATCTGTCATGTCTATCTGTCATCTCCATCAATCTATCATGTATCATCTGTCTGTCTAGCTATCATCCATCCATTCTTCTGTTAACGGTTTCCTTTTAGAACACAGGAAATGAGGTGATGACTTTTCCATTAGAATGATAGCAGTCTTCCAATATCTCAGGGGCTGCCACAAAGAAGAGGGAGTCAAGCTATTTTCCAAGGCGCCTGAAAGCAGGACAAGAAGCAATGGATGGAAAATAATCAAGGAGAGAAGCAACCTGGAACTGAGGAGAAACTTCCTGACAGTTAGAACAATTAACCAGTGGAACAGCCTGCCTCCAGAAGTGGTGAATGCTCCAACACTGGAAGTTTTTAAGAAGAGACTGACAGCCATTTGTCTGAAATGGTATAGGTTTTCCTGCCTGAGCAGGGGGTTGGACTAGATGACCTCCAAGTCCCTTCCAACTTTATTATTATTATTATTATTATTATTATTATTATTATTATTATTATTATTATTATTATTATTATTATTATTATTATTATTATTATTATTATTATTATTATTATTATTATTATTATTATTATTATTATTATTATTAGCTCAAAAGTTCATGATCAACTGAGAACCAGCAGTCCTTGGACCAGAGTTTGTAGTAAACATTCAAAATCTGCTCTGCTTCAAAAGACATCAAGTGCCACCAAAAGAATTAACAAGAAGAAAAAGTTGTGGGTCTGACCCATCACGGCCACATGAGGAATTTGCAGATTTGAAGTGGCAGTAGCTGATCAGTTCTTTGACGTGGCACTGTTTTATTTTGCAACAAAGGTTCTTATTTAGCTGAGCCATTTCTGCAAAACGGCTGCCAAGACCTAGCACAGGAGAGCGGTGAAGCCATGAAAAGGAGGCTTGTGTTTTAATGCCGACGGTCGGTTAGAGGGAGTCTGACAGCTTGCAAGAAAAGGGACATTAATTCACAGCAGATTACAAGCCAATAGCAGTTGATTCCAAATGGTTGAGAAATTAAAAAAGCAACCCATACATATGGCAGAGATGATGAAGGGTCTCTAGAAGCTGATGAGATTGGAGAACCAGCTCATCTGGATAGGCCTTTGCTCTCCATGGAATGCCAAAATCTCTTGGACCTTTGAAAGCCCTGCCTGCTGGAGAGAAACCTTCTATGGATGTTGTGATTGTGTTTGTTGTACTTTGCATACATGGGATTTATGGAGTATAGAGCCAGATCTTTTTCACCATCATGGTCTTAATTGAAATGTTTTAATGCAGGTAGTCCAAACCTGTAAAAAAAAAGTGCCAAGGAATCTCGCATTGGTCGACTCTACACCAACAACTTCTCTGGACCAAATTACCCTCGGTGTTGCTCTCCAATAATGCTCCATGCAGGTAACAAACCATGCTCTGCTTTAATTAAACTTCCCTTAGGAAAGATCTCAAGGAATTTCTGGAACCTTCCAGAAGGGGCACTTGAAATCTGCACCCTTCATTTCAGCCATTGCTGTGCAGTATTCAAATCAACGCTATTTACAAAATGGGCCACCCCAAAGTTTTCTTCTGTAGTTCTTCAATCTTTTGAAAGACCAGGATGTGACAAACTTCATAACAATTGTATTAGCCTGTCATGGGTGGACTAGTAAAATATTTTGAAGGAGCAATTGGTGCAGCCTTTAAGGTTGCCTTGATGTTCTGCAATGCTCGTCAAACTGGTTTCTGCCACTCCTTGATTTAATTATATCTTGGTTGTTCATAGCAGTGGTGTTGCTGAATCGAGTTTCATCAGAACTTCCTATATTCTCTTTTAATTTGTTTTGGGTCAGAGATCTTTCCATCAAACAATTCCTTAACTCCTTCAACAACTTCCATCAAACAACTCCTTCTACGTGGCTTTGTCGGGACCTTTTTCTTCCTAAATGTCTCCTTCAATACCTGCCTGAAACAATAGAGAAAAGTTTTGGGAAGGGACACAATGAAGGGAAGAAAAGAGTTCACCAGAGAATTCAGTAGGCTAGCAAATGATCTGATCAATCGCTTACGGGTCATATTCACTGGCTGGCTTGTCACTCTGAAGGACAAGGAAGAAGACCTTTTGAAACATTTGAAGTTCTCCAGTTGGTCTCCAACCTAGTTTACAGTCCTCTCAAATACGTACTTCTCCCAGCCTGAAAGAAATAATTTTGATATCATGGAGATAAAAAATCTTAAACGTCTCTGGAGATTTCTTGACTTTTTGGCAACCAGTTCTTTGTCTCCTGTCAATGTTACCATCCTCCATACTCAGGAAGGTCAGATTTATGGAATTTGTGTCCTGCTCACGTATATAAAATTCAATGGGAGGACAAGGATTTCATTTAAAATTTCCCCATTTATCAAGAAGGATTTAGATATACCACTGGGAGGGAAGCCATTTAATACAAATGTGTACCACTAAACAATTCATCTTTCTTTACTTCTGTTGCTTTACAGTTAAAAAATAATTTTCTGTTCATGTAACGATTTGAATTTATTCAGCCATGTCTCCACTCTCTTTGTACATGTGTGTAAATGAATATAGTCATGTTCGGTCATAGATGATCAGTCTTCTCTTAACATGGACCATTAGTGGAAAGTCCATTTGCAGAGAAAGAAAATCCCTGCCTTTTTTGAAAGGAATTAACTGAGTGGAAAAGAGTCAATTACATTTTCGATCCTATTATTTGATCAGGACGATGAAAAAATATTGCTCCAGTAAAACTTGGATAATCATCTGTTTATGACTGAAGCAATACTCTATTTTTAGATTAGATTCTTTGATTACAAAACAAGGAAGACATTGTTTTCAAACAAAAGGACAGAAGGTGTAAGCTTTACAGGTATGATTAACTGTGGATGAAGAATTTTGTATATAAACAGGTGGTGATAAAAGATTTTGAGGAAAAAACAAAGCATCTTGCTTTAAGTTTAAGGCATTCATTTTGTATTTTTTAAAAATTTGCTGGAGTATTACTGATATATTGACTTTGCCCATTATTGGATTTAATGTTAAGGAAAGACAATGATTGTGCTTTAATATACCGTATTTTAGTGCAATTTCTGTATAATAGCACTCTTCAAAGAAAGATACAGAGATAACCTCCTAGATTAAAAGAAATTTAAATGTGTTAATCTTGTACTGTTACACTACTCAACAGGTGTACTGTTGAGAGATGTGGGCATCATTCTGGTTCTTAATGTTTAATCTTTTTATTCTAATTTTATATTTTTAGCACTTTTTAACTTTTATGATACGGCAAGCTACCCAGGGTTGCTGTATTAATGAGATGGGCCGCATAGACATTTAATAAATAAAAATAAAATAAATATCATTAAAATTAATGAAATAAAATTAATTTTCTACACACCGTTTGGATGTTTCTTATTATTTTAAAATGGAGGCTGAAATATGTTAGTGGCTGAAATCTGGTGTTAGTAACATGGTGACATTGGAGGAAGCAAGGTGGGAAGATAGATGGTGTGTTTGTGTGGCTCTTGGGGAAAATAACACTTATTTACAAGCAAAAAAATTGTGTTTTCTTGCTCTCTCTCATGTTCAGCTTGGATGTTAGTAAATGAACTGATGTTTCAGAAATCTTTACAAGACTCAGTGAAAAGGCTTGCCTCCAGAATTTGTGGGTGCTCCATCACTGGAGGTTTTCAAGAAGAGACTGGATCGCCATTTGTCTAGAGATGGTATAAGGTCTTCTGCTTGAGCAGGAGGTTGGACTAGAAGACCTCCAAGGTCCCTTCCAACCCTGTTATTCTATGTCCTAAATTTTGGACCAAATGGTGCCCCAGTCTAGAGGAACATGCTGACAATGTTATTCCTTCAACCATGGAATGCAGTGTCTATAAATCTTAATTTATCTCTTCTAATCTGGACTCCTGAGAAGAAGTCTTAAGAGGCATGAAACATCAGAGGCAAGAGGTCTCTGAACTGCTAGCTGGAAGGGGACAAGTAAAGCAGATCATCAAAGCTATATGGCCTGCAAGAATGTAAATGTCTATTTTAATTTTAATCTGCAATTTCTAGCAGTAAATCTGGGAAATTATCTCAGGCCGTGGGGGGGGGGGGCGAGGGGGGTGGTGGTGGACCAAAGAAGGATTCTAGCATTCCCCTGAAATAGTGGTGCAGCTTCTGCCAAACCTAAACATTTTTTCTTGCCTTCCCTCTTGTAAAATTAGTTCTTGGTGCTTTAAACTACTATGGGATTTAGAAAAGGCTCGGAGCAGGTTTTTGCCAAGTTGCGTCCTCTGGAGGACAAACAGAGAACAGGATTTCCTTTGGAACGTCAGGAAAGGAACAGTTGGGCAGAAAATTAACGCAAAGCCATAAGAAAACACCAACTATTTTGCACAAGAAATATGCAGTAAAGTTTGCAAGCTGACAAAATGAATTATTCATTTGCCAGAGTACATTTAGGGAGGGCTAATGAATATGCATGAAAAAAAAAAGTGGTTCACTAAGACAATTTTGTAAATAAGTCTAAGGCTCTTTCTACAATTTGGTGATCCATGCAGATCATGCACAATTTAGCATGAATTCTTACTCTTGGTAAGAGGTAACAGAGAGCAATTCTGTTTCCCGTTTTGCATAGCAATTCCCTTCCATCTGAAGATGCATATATATATTTTTTAAAGGAAATCCAGAAATGGGTCTGGTGTCTTTTATCTGTCTGAAATTTCCTGGAAATAAAATGTGTAGCCTTCATAGTTAGAATATCAGACATGTCTGATCAACATTGCTTGTTTGAGATATAGCTTTAATTCTGTTGTGAGCTAAATGTTAGGTTTGTTGGGCTTCTGCAACTACTGACTTAATATTTACAAATGATTTCCTGATGCTGTGCTTCCCAGGAGTGGTGAACTACACCATCTCCAGGCATGTTGGTCAAATGAGCAAGATTGATGGGATTGATTCCCATACTTACAAAGAGCAGATTCACCTGATTATGCAGGTGGGTTTCTCATAAATTACCTGACTCATTGTGCTGTTGAATTTTGGCAAAACAGTTGAATTTTATCATCAAGGCTGGGGCTAATTTTGAGTAGAGCAGGCATGACAAACTGCCGGCCCACGGGCCGGATGCGTCACACCGAAACTGCGCCCACCCCATTGCCGGCAATGGGGAAAAAGTCCCGAGATGTCGCGAGACGTCACATGACGTCACGAGTTTGACATGCCTGTAGAGGATGGTTCTGATGGTGGGAACAGGAGCAGTTGACCGCTGGAAGATCTGCTACATTCATTGCCATCATTAGCATCTCCCTGCTCATAAAACAGGCTGAAAAGTATCACCCATTTCTTTCAGGGTAAGCATCCTGGTTATGTAGTTCTTTATCTTGATATGGCTCTATTTAAGCCAGGGTAAATTGAACATGTACCACCCTTGGTTCCATTCTATTCAAAAACTCCTTTACAAATAATTTAAAAGTTTCCCTTATGTTGTATGTGAAGGATACATGTATGTTGTTGTTAGTTGCGAAGTCGTGTCCAACCCATCGCGGCCCCATGGACAACGTTCCTCCAGGCCTTCCTGTCCTCTGCCATCTTCTGGAGTCCATTTAAGCTCACGCCTACTGCTTCAGTGACTCCATCCAGCCACCTCATTCTCTGTCGTCCCCTTCTTCTCTTGCCCTCAATCTTTCCCAGCATCAGGCTCTTCTCCAGTGAGTCCTTCCTTCTCATTAGGTGGCCAAAGTACTTGAGTTTCAACTTCAGGATCTGGCCTTCTAAAGAGCAGTCAGGGTTGATCCCCTCTAGGACTGACCGGTTTGATCGCCTTGCAGTCCAGGGGACTTGCAGGAGTAATTGATTTGGGTCTGTCTTAGCATATTGTGAGAACTGAGTGGATTCTGAATTGATTAATTAACCAAAGCTTCACATGAGATGAGAACTCAGGTAGATGGAGAGAGGTTATGCCCACAGCCCCTTAATTTTGGGGTGCTGCATGGTTCAGCACTCTTTTCCCTTCTGTATATCATTTACATGAAACTACCAGTGAAGTCACCTACCAGTTTGGGGTCAGTATCATCATGATGCAGGGGATATATGATTGACCATGCCCTTCTTTTTCAGATGTATTGTTTCTTTTATTTGTAAGCCACTCTGTGTTGCCAAGCAGCCAGGCAACTGCAAATTGTGATTAAATAAATAAAAGAAACCATAACCTAGCCTGATAGGGGAACTCTCTCCTCTAATCCCCAGCCAGCCCTACCCACATTTCAGAAAATAAATTCGTGAACCGTGGAATGTACATGTTTTGAGGCTAGTACATTGAAGACTGCCAAGTTTACTTATAATCTTCCCTGTAGTCTCTTTTGATGGATGCTTAGAAGATGCTGTGCTAATACAATACACTGATTCATGCTTTCTTCAACTGTAGGGCAGTGAATTGACTCGAATCCCTGAGTTCATCTGATATACAGAGCTAGAATTTAGTCGACCATATTTTATGCCTGCATCTAATGCAAACGTAGCCAGGCTTGGTGAAGAGAAAAACAGAAATTCTGACAATTTGACATGCAAAGTTGCCCCTCTATAGAATTTCCCAAGGCACAGTACAGTATAACTTACCCCAAATTTGCCACAAAATCAGGGATATGCTTTATATGATGGAACTGGCAATGAAGAAGTACAGTTCCAATCAGCTGGTGACCAAAACTAAATATTGCTCTATGCCAGACATGTCAAACTCGCGACGTCACATGATGCCGTGCAACGTATCGGGACGGTTTTGCCATTGCTGGCAATGGGGTGGGCGCGGCTTCCGGATGACGCATCCAGCCCCCGGGCCGGCAGTTTGACCTCCCTGCTCTATGCTAAGGTTTATGGAAATGGATTTTTGTTGGCTGAAAATGGTTTTGTTGGTTGATTGCTTTTGCACTCAGCTGTAAGAGTAGACCTTTTAGAATGGACACTGGTCACCACTGCAAATTCTGCCTGGCTTAGACATTTGGGAGGAAGGAAGGAATCCAAAGCAGGGGAAGGGTGATAGCCAAATCTGACCTTAGGTTCTGCCTCAGTCTACCTTTCCCAATAAGCAACTGAGTCAGAAGATCACTTAAAAACAATTTGTCAGAGTGGGATCTCCCTATGAAAAGGGAGAACCTCGAGGCCCATCTTACATTCCATTTTATACGAGGGCAATTTGGAAATAAACCTCCATTTGAGCATGCGCGAGAAATAGGCGGGGAAAACGACGCTGGTCCTACGGCGCCGTGCGCAGTAGCTCAGTAGGCAGTGAGGAGTGGAAGGAGAAGGTTGTGTTGCACTTGACTCGTCCGCTAGATCAATTGAAAATGAACCCTGCCATAGAAAATCCCGCCAAATGTGAAGATGCCAAAGGAGTACCGCTAGTGAAGTTCATGGAGCGTGGTTCGACCATCAATTCAGAAGTCTACTGTGAAATGTTATGAAAACTCAGACAAGCCATCCATAACAAGCGTCGGGGCCTGCTGATTTCCAGTGTGATGTTGGTTCACGATAATGCTCGCCCGCACACTGCTACACACACCCAAGAACTTTTGAAGCAGTTCCGTTGGGATGTTTTTGATCACCCCCCCATAGCCCAGATTTGGTGCTGAGCGACTACTACTAAGGAATTTCAAACCTTGTAAAGTTATGACAAGTGCCTCAATTTGAATGGTGATTATGTTGAAAAGTCATGTAATGTGGTAGTTTTCTAATGTGTATAATAAAAGTTCTGTATCTGTGAGTGTCTATCATTGATAACCAAACGGAGGTTTATTTCCGAATTGCCCTCGTAGTTAAGACATCAAAGGAAATGCAAGAGGAAAGGTGATTGGACAGGACAAAAGTAACTTCCTCTTTGCAAAATCAATCAGTTACATGTAGTCAAACATGTTACATGTATGTCCATTTAAATGAGGTCTGACATCAGAAGAGGCGTAAAATTTAAGATATTAACGAGGAAAAGGTTGTTTGGAGTTCACGAAGAGACAAACCAGACACCAATTAGCACTAACAAACTTTAGTCTCCAGCCATCTCTTCTATAGTTTATCTTTTCAGTTTAAGAATGTTAGAAGCTATTGATCAATCCATACAGCAATAGGATAAAATGTTTTCCTACATTCCAGTTTGTAATGAGCCTTAGCACTGTTTTAAAAGAGAGAAAATAAGTCCAATTAAAATATAAAGTCACTCGGCTAGTTAACAAATTACAAAATCTATGTCGTGTGCCCCTCAAGGAACAATTCACAACAGCAAAGCTCTTGATCAAATATGTCATTGTGTTCCTGAATTAAGCATGAAAGTAACATCTCACTCAAACTGAGCTAGATTTCTGGTGACTATCATAGAAACATCTGTGTTGGGTTGTTATTTTTCCCCTTAAGCCACAAATGTTTGGCACTGACATCTTCTGGGATATTTTTGAACTTCTTAACTGCCCACAGTCCTGGGATTTCCTGGTGATTTCCCAGCAAATGCCGATTAGGATTTCCATTGTTTAGTTTATAAATGAAGACAAAGTCAGTCATGTGGATGAATGACAACAATATGTCACAAAATCTTGTTGCCTAATAATCTGAAATCAAGGCATTGAGCTTCTACTTGTCTAGCTTTATTTTAACAACCTCTGAAATGTTGTTGAGATCACAATCTACTCTTCATGGCTCAATAAATTTAAGCCATAACAAATGTGAAGTCAAAATACCACTGAGAGTAAATAGAACTATGATTCTTTTTTTTTAAAAAAAATAAGTATTTGTTATTGCACTTAAGTATTTATTATGTGTTTATACAGTCTATTACCAGATCAATCACAGTAATGTGGAATAAAAACAACTCTGCTTCAGAAATGGATTTAAGAAGGAAGTGACTGGATCTCTTATCTGGCCCACTTTTTTTCTTGTAGATGTTTTCAACCATCTCTAGGGTTTTTTTTTTTAGATCCTCTACCTACCAAGCTTTTATATTTAGACTAGATTTAAACCATCGTGCACGCAGCAGGAGGAATAAACCCAGAGAAATAATGCAATCCATCATGTGGCATCATTAGGAGAATAGGCTAATAAAATGTGTCATTCAGGGGCCAGACAGGTATGTAGATAAATAGATATTGAGCCTGAATCATCTTCAGCAGCCCATCCTTTCGAAGAAAGGAAATGACTAGCTGTAATTTCTCCTTCTAGAAAGACAGATGATCCTTGGGAGTGTAGCCTGTGAAAATTGGAAGTAGTCTATTGCTATTTATTTCCTGGTCACTTTCAATTCAAACACCGTTCCATATTTCAGCTCCATCCTCTTCCTAACCCCCAGATTTGGCTTCCTCCTCTATCTCTGTTGCAGACTTTCATGAAATGGCATTTAACCCATGTTTGTAATACGTGTCAGTGAGTTTGGAGTGGTGGGAGTATGACTTGTGTCACCCTGTCTCTCATTTCTGGTGGGTCACTCCCACCTCTGTTTCATGTGTTGGGGTCAGTGGTGGGATTCAGCCGGTTCGCACCAGTTCGGCGGAACCGGTAGCTAATTTTTGGTTGCCCAGGCCCAAAATGGACTTCCGGAAGCGGCATCCACACAGAGAACCGGTTGTTCACATATTTGAATCCCACCACTGGTTGGGGTTTACCTTTTCAGAGAATCATCTCTTTTCTTGGTCTAATGTTGACCGGCTCAAATATGCAGAGCTATAGGATTGGATATAGGATTGGACATTTCCCATCCAGGGTAGAAGCTTTCAGAAGTTGTATTTCACTTCATCAGCGGTTGCCGCATGACTCCATGAGATGTATGGAGAGACAATATTTAAATGGGAGTAGGGGTGAAGTGGAAGGGAAGACTGGCTGGTTAAATAGATACAGGTAAGAGGTTATAGGTGTTTCCAAGCAAAAGTGCCCCAATTTTTTATGATAGCATATTTTTTTCCAGTCCTATATGGCAATACACAGACCAATCTGAAGGATATTTTGCAATAGAGATGAACCGGAAAGTAGCAAAAAAACAAAATTACAAAATGACATATCTGTCCATCAATCAGTATAGTGCTAATGTGTTCATAGCAAAACAAAAGAAGACATTCAGGTGCATTGGTTTATTTTCCAAAATGGTTAGATAATGGTTAGATTGGGAAAGGATGGTTGGTCTGTTATAATGCCTGGATTGCAACGTTCTAATATCTAACTAAAAGAGCACCAAAATACAGTTTTTTAAACCTTTCCTGCGCCTCAGATAGCATCACAACAAAACCTCTGTTCCAACTTCCATTTTTATACATTATGAATCACATCAGAAACACAATTTAAATCAAAACTATTAGGTAACATTTGCTCTGATGGAGGTTTCTGCTGGAAAGCAAACAAGCCCTGATAAATTAACCAATAAATTGTATTTCACTGTCTCTCATCAATTCTGCCTGCCTCGAGTAATAGAACTGGGATAGAGACTTTCAGGAGAGAATTTTCCAGAACAAATGGATCAGTTGCATTTATATTTGTTTTCTGTTCTTTATGTCACCAATTTAATAGAAGGTGGCAACAGTTTAGGTCTTTTTTCTCTGTGCAATCAGCCAGATAATGAGGTAATTTGAAGCACATCTTGATTATGTAACTCCTTTCCACCCTCTGCCCTCCACCCTCCAGATATGAAGTGAAAGTAGGATCAATGAAGAAAACCCAATAGAGGCAATTTTAAGAGTCATAATGATAGCTGATCGAAATAGCTGAAATTCAGTTCAATGTGTGATGTCATTATTTTAAAAAATAATGTTCATTTCATTAAATGTTCTGGGATTTGTATGCTTCTTTCCCCCCCCCCCCCTTTTCAATAACAGTGAATTGTTTTACAGCCCAGTTAGAGCTGCCAACTTAATTTGAAGTGAGATAGGAATTATCCTTCCAATTTTGTTCTCCTCACTGTTTCCATATCCTGAAGTGATGGTCCCTATTTATCAGGACCTCTCCTTGAAAAAGAAAGATCTAAGTTGGACTGTTTACAAAAAAAATAAATAAATCAGAGAATTATTTTACAGATTGCCTACACATCTCTTCCTACAAATATTTGGAGGAACTCCAACATTTTAGGAAGTCCTCAAGTTGCCTGCTTCTCAACCTACATATTTCAGTCCCTCTTTTATGGTTCTGCAGTAGAGATTAGATGTATCTTGAGGGCAATCGTTAGATGGGTAGATGGAGATACTTGATAGGAGCTCCTGTTTCTTTCCATCTTCCACCCTGAGCTTCTGCCATGGGTAACTAGGCAGTTGTTGGCTACAACTTAGATGTTATAATTCCTGTACTTCCTTTGTCTTCAGGTAACTGTTCCTAGGGGCAGAAGTTTTAGAACTGAACAAGGGAACTAGGGGTAAATGCAGTGGTGGGATTCAAGCCAGTTCACACCACTTCGGCAGAACCAGTAGCTAATTTTTTGTTGCCCAGGCCCAGAATGGACTTCTGGAAGCGGCAACCACACAGAGAACCGGTTGTTCACATATTTGAATCCCACCACTGGGTGAATGACCATTATGTGTCAAATGCTTCCCATGGAGGCAGAAAAGTAGAGTGTGGAAAGACTCTGCTGATTTCATACACTGTTGTGTTGTGTGCAGAATCACAACTGTTCTTCCTGAGGCAATTCCAGTAATAAAATACATCACTCATCACTGCTGAAGTTGCTAAGTTTTCCTTTGTATCTGAAACAAAGGAATCTCAAACAGCTTTTTCTAACCCAAACTATTTCTATTGTCTTAGATTACAGCTCTCTGAGTGGAAGAGTTGCTGAGGAAAATGTCTCACAGCTTTAAGTGGTGTAAGATGTAGCAGGTAAGAAAGCCGTATCAAGATGTAGTCCTGGGTGGTTTGGAACTTGTTTTCTTGAACAGAAAGAATCCACCATTCCTGAGTGGGCTTTGTTTAAGCCTTTCTCTTATCAAGAGAATGTGTTGGAAGAAAAGTCTTCATCGTGGTTCATCCAGGCTGGGAATAAACATGGCAACTGCTTTGGGAAGAAGGTTGTAGTTTATTGAAGAGGAGAGCCAGACAGAAAGATGGCTCTGGCAGAAAAGAGAGCGAACACATGTAGGGAGTGGGTTTTTATATCCTCTGGAGCCTTTTGTTTGTGGAGTTGTTCCTGTGGCATGAACTTTGACCTGAGTCTGAGTGTGCCTTTCTGGTATTCTGATGGTGGTGGGTTAATCCTATTATGTCCAAAGGTCATATCCTGCTTCCCTGGGGCTGGGGCTGATGACTCTTAGAGTTTGTATTGGGTATGTAGATTTTAGGTCTTTGTCTTCTTAATCTCCTAGCTCCCTGGATTTAGATCTGTATTTCTAGAGCTGGTTTCTGCTTGGGGAAGGGAGACCTGGGGCTATTAAGAAAACTGGGCATGCTTTCCTGCCTCTTCAAGATCCCGAGGAAATACATTTTTCTGCCCTTTTAATATTTCCTTCTCTGGGGGGCTGACTTCCCACAAATGTAAGGAGAGGAATTCTAGCAGTCTTAGGGATCAAAATCTCTGTAGGATTGCGAAGATGGCGTCCATCAGGATTTGAAGGACAGAGAAGAACTGACAGTTTGAATGTGGCTAGAGAGAAAAGAAGCCAGGGATTAGAGTCCTTCATCGGAACGAATGGGTCATCTGCATGGCTACAGGGATCTACACTGCTGCTTTGGAGACCATCTGATGTTGGCTCCATCCCCTTGTTGATGTTATTTGCTGCTGATCTGCTTTGTTTGCGTCACTGGGGAAAAGTAAGTGCTACGAAGGCAATGCCACTGGTATCATTTCTTCCAAAGGGGGTGACATTTTGTGTTGCCTTGGGCTTCTCCTTTGCCTGAATAAGTGGGAAATAATTAACAGAATAGTGTTAGGGTGAGTGTTAGTCACAGGGAAAGATATCCCTGCGTTTGCGTTGGAGGAACCTGGCAAAGCATGTTTGCTTCAATGCCAGCTGCAGACCCTTTCATGCTGCAGGAAACCCTCTTGGTGTGAGTCCCCAGAGCTCTGGAGAACATGAAAACTTTCCTCACCTTTTCATTGGAGAAGCGACCCCGTCACTCTTGGCCAGGGCTGTTCCATGGCACTGTTTGCTTTCTCTGCTCAGGAATCCTAATGTAGCTGAGATAATTAGAACAGGAGAGCCTTTAGCACGTGTGTGTGTGTGTGTATGTGTATGTGTACAATGACTTTTTACTTGCATGCTACCCGTCGTTCTGTACACGGAGTGGCTAGTGTTTTAAACCCCATGCAAACAAATGGGTGCCTTTGAAATGATTTGCACTACAGTCTCCATCTTTTTTGCCTTTCGCCATGCTGACTGGGATGAACAGGAATGAGTTCAGAACCTCTTTGGGGCACCAGATTGCCTGTCCTGGTGATCAACATTAAAGATGAGTCTTAAGAATTCGGCAAGCCAAAAGTTGCTTTGCTTTTTCAAAAAAGCAGTTAGCTGATCAAAGGACCGGGCGGTGCTTCGGATTCAAAAGCATATTTTGAAGCATGTGGGCGTGTGAGTTTGCCTGTTGTACCTGTCTACAACTCTGACTGTGCCATTTCCCAGGATCACACTGCAGCTGGGGGCGGGATGTGATCCTAGGAAATGAACCATTTGTCTTCCTTCCAGTTGGAAGCACTACCCAAGCCCAGTTAATCACAGTATGATCATCTAACACTGAAATATGCATCTAAATATTTTCAAATAAACTGGCACAGAGCCATTAAATAATTGGACTCATGCTGTCTGCCGAAGTAAGATCTGCTGGATCTGTTCCATGAATGCTGCAAGCCCACACGGGCTAACGTTTTGAAAGGACTAGCATTTCAAAAATCATTTGCAATACATTTGCAGTTCAAAGGTGTATAGCCAGGAATCAAACCCCTCTTTGCACCTGTGTTGAAGACTTTGGCCACGCAAGGAAGCTCATGGCTTCTCCTCTAACTCGGCATATGCCTTTGTTAGCAAGACTAAGGTTCCCCACCTGTGATCCCTTCGTCTGACTTGCCGAAGCTCTGCCATTCGGCCATACCGTCAACCCGGAAATGGTGAGGGAATGCCACAATGAAATATTCAATAATTGCTTAGGATTAAATGCAGCCGTGGTCCCAGTGGGATCAATTAGGAAGTGAGCAGCTATTCGAAGCTTGCCAACCAATAAGCAGTCAATCAGGCATAGAGATTGGAGCATCAGCTGACCTCCAGGTCTGGGGCTGCTTCCCACTTCAACAGCAATTTCGTTGAAACGGCCAATTATTTCTTTTCTTTGACATCGATAGCTATTGTGTTTTCAGTTGTCCTTTAATGACCTCCGAATTGAGCCAGCCGTTCTTTGATCTTGAGTAGCTAACCAAGAAGAAGCAGCTTCCCCCCGCCCCCCCGCCCCCCCGCTGGTTGATTTTTTAAAATCAGATTAAGTATAATTTCCTCCCATCCATTGTTGCTCATTTGGGTGGGCGAGGTTTAAATTAGCAGATCAGAAGGCACAATTGCATCCCAGCCCTTGTTGGTAATTAAAGCGGGGTGGAAGGAGAGGAACGAGTGGCCTTTGCAGAGCTCCTGCAAAAGGCGTAACCAATTCTGCCGTAAAATAATTGGGCCCTTTTCAAAACAGGCGATTATCATAAGTAGCCGGAAATAAATTCCAGGCAAGGGTTGTTTGTGAAATCCTTTTGAATTCAAGCAATGTTTAAAAAAGGAATAAACATGAAGGGAGAGCAACCATTAACATTTTGAAGCAAAAGAATGTAAAAGGCATTGATTATTATGTGACAAGAGGGGCGACATGCCCAACGTATTTGAACAGGTCCGCCTTCTCAACGCTTTTATAGAAAAGTGAATCTCAGTGCAACTAAGGGACCTTATTTATTTATTTGTATTCCGCTCTTATTATTTTTACAAATAACTCAAGGTGGCAAACATATCCAATAGATGAGGGGGTCTCCAGCCACCGAGCTATGGCCTACTACCAAGTCTTGAGGCTTTCAGAACTGGGCCATGGAAGGGACAAGTGAGCATGTCCATGTTGCACTCACGCAACCAGCTGGCTTTCATGCCAAAGGTGGAACTATAACTCCCAGTTTCCTGGGGATTGGCCCAAAGTCACCCAGCTGGCTCTTATGGCTAAGGTGGGATTAGAACTCATAGTCTCTCAGTGATTGACCCAAAGTCACCCAGTTGGCTTTCGTGGCTAAGGTGGAACCAGAACTCAGTTTCCTAGGGATTGGCCCAAAGTCATCCAGCCGGCTTTCATGACTAAGATGGAACTTGAACTCATGGCCCCCCGCTTTCTAGCCTGGTGCCTTCACCACTAGACCAAACTGGCTCTACGCCAAGGATCCTAGATTAGACTGGGTGTTGGAGGGGGGAAAAAAACCTTACTTTCCAAATCATGGGGTGAACCAAAGTAGTGGAAGGGTAAATATTAAAAGAAGGATCTAGAATGGAGTAGCTGAACCTTAATAGTCCTCATCAAGTGTTTCTCAAAATGCACCAGGACTGAAGTCTACCTAGAAAGCCTTCTCTTCTGGCCTCCTGTCATCCTCATTTACCTGCTGGTCTGCCCTGACAGTTCACAACTACTCCATGCTGAGAATTCCATGTGTGTTCATATGAATAATGGAAGGCTAGTAGCATCCTCGGTGGATGCCTCTTCGCATTTGTATTACAAGAACCCTGCAAAGCTGAGCCTCGTTCCCCCATGTTGTTTAAAATGTGTACAACACCACTGGTCAGTGACTGTAATACCAAATTAGATGAGCTAATTGTGTGGCTGTATGTAAGGCAGCTTCTTACCTAGATTAAGGGTAGATTAAGTACCACCAGCATGCTGACAGCATATAGTTTCCCCGTCTCTATGAGACTATGAAAAACTGAATTGTTTTAAGATTTGAGCCACATGACCTCAATAAACTGAAGCATCATCTTGATAAAATGAGGATCTGCTGGGTAGATGTTTCACCAGTCGAATTAGGGTGGTGGGCACCCATTTCTGTATGGAGTTGCCCTCTAACTAATTAAGGAGAATGAAGGAGAAATTTCTGACAAAACAATTAGTCAGTGGAACGACTTGCCTCCAAAAGTTGTGTGTGCTCCATCACTGGAGGTTTTTAAGAAAAGATTGGACAAGCATTTGTCTAGAATGGTATAGGACAGTGGTGGCGAACCTATGGCACGGGTGCCAGAGGCAGCACTCAGAGCCCTCTCTGTTGGCACGCGCGCCACCGCCACCAGCAGCAGGTCCATCAGGCCGCCACCGCCGCCCGGAGCAGGAGCCCCGCCCAGCACAAAGGCGAAGTGGCCGACTAGCAAGCTTGAGTAGAGGTGGTAGAGCAGAGGTCACCAACCATTGTCGATTGGTGGACTGCAAGAAAAGGGAGGGGGAAGCATTTTACATGAGTTCCACATGGGGCCGCAAGCACGCATGCACTGCAAATGGGGCGAGGCTAGTGCCTGCATGATACTAGCCCTGCCCCGTTCTTGCGTGGTACAGCGCCTTGTATCTGCACCCTGCGGCAGCCATTTTTGCGCCTTACAACACGGTGGCCCATTTTTGCACCCCCGGTTTTTGCGTGCCAGAGGCGGCACTCAGAGGCGCCTCATGCCCCCCCCCCCCCCAGGGCACCCAATGGGCCACACCCGCCCGGCCCTCGACGATGCATAAGTGGGTTTTGGATTACAGTTTGGGCACTCAGTCTCTAAAAGGTTTGCCATCACTGGTATAGGATCTCCTACTTGAGCAGGGGGTTGGACTAGAAGACCTCCAAGGTCCCTTCCAACTCTGTAACTCTGTATTCTATTCTGCATTTTTTTCTGAAGAAACTTGCAGTTGACTGTTCCTTCATCTGGCTTCCTTACGTGATCTTTATTACAGGAAACATCTATGGCCAAGCTAATCAGGTTGAACTGCAAGTGCTTAACTCACAACTGCACTTTCCCATCTGTATATATTTATTTTTTCCCCCTCTCCAACAAAAGCTGAAGACCTCTTGCAACTATCAAACTGTCAGAAACGGCTTCAAATCCTGATCTTGCTCAGTCCCACCCACCCGGTCAGAACAAAATATGATAAAATGCTTTCGGGTTTTCTACAGTTTCTAAGGGAACTCAACTTTCTTTTTGCAAAGCTATTTCTTAGTCATATATCCTTAGGTTACTGAGCTTTCTGCATACTTTGGGTTTCACTGTTTTTGTTATACATTTTACTGTTAACTTCATCCTCTAGCAGGTTTTGTTCAGATCTGGGGGGGGGGTTGAATCCTCTCTGAGTTCTGAGCATTCCTTGGTTTTCCTACAGAAAAACCACTCCGTCTTCAGACTCGGTTAGTAAACTGATATATTCAAGGCAGCTGCTTTTGCTTTAGGGTTCCTGAACAGGAGCGAGTGAGTCTTCTCGTAGCAACCATCAACTAGTAATCTCTAAATATGGGGAAGGGGCTGCATATAAAAAAAACAAGCTTTGATCACACCCTCGTGGCTGCCATCTTGACTTATTTTACCCATATCCTGAAGATGCTCATAAGAGGAGAAACAAGATGCCAAAATCAGCTGCACCTTTGCCTGATCTTCTATCCTGAGGTAGGCATTCCTTGATTGATTAGGTGCTCTCAAATCATGATGGACTTTTAGCAACCGCATCATTCGATTGTCTCCATGACAATCTGTCCCTAACCTGGTTTTTAGGTTTCCCAGTGGCATATTCATTGCCACTGTAATGGAGACCATTTACCTTGCTCATCTCCTTCTCTTTCCTTCCACCTTTCCCAGCATTTAGAGCCTTCTCCAGAGAGCCAAGTACAAGAGCTACTGGTAAAAGTTTGAGGCAAAAAATTAAGGGAAGACCCCCAGCATCAACCTCAGGAAACTAAGAAGGCTCAAGATTGATGCTCTATGTATCTTTTTTTAGGAGAGCAGAACGGCATCACATCTCCTGAAGGAAAATACAGCTGATTGAAACATCTTCTATTTCCTCTTTTCCCTCTCTAAGACCCTCAAGATATATAAGATTTCAACAGCCACAGACCCTGAGCAACCAGCTACGAATTGCGGCTGGTGATGCCCATCATCTCTTGAAGTGCCAGGTTGACCCAAGTCTGGAAAAATGTTGGCCTTTTAGCCCATAATTTTTATGGGTTTGATATCTACCTCCCTTGTCCTTCACCCATCTACCTGCCACCACAGCTAATATTTTCTACTCTGTGGAGCCTGAACAACTGTGATCTGTTACTGTTCTGTTGGAAAGGGTCTGGTCTCCCTGGATGTTTTCTTAGTGAACCAGAGCACATAAAAGCTTAATTATAGATAAGTTGTTTCAAGAACAGAAATGTCAGGGAGATGATTTGCCATTTCTTCCTAGTTGCTGGGGTATTAGTTATGGTGATTAGAGTTGCAGGAACAAAGCTATTAGTCAGCAAATTTGGGTAGGACAAGCTGCACTTTGCTTCATCTTTTTAAATGTCCACGGGTTCTCTGATTAGGCATCAAACACACAGCTTGAAAGAAATGCACTAGGATATTTCTGATGCTCAGTCAGGCCGAGATAAGTCTCTGTCTCTGTCTCTCTCTCTCTCTCTCTTGTCTGTCTTCTTCTTCTTCTCCTTCTCCTTCTCCTTCTCCTTCTCCTTCTCCTTCTCCTTCTCCTTCTCCTTCTCCTTCTTCTTTCTTTCTTCTTCTTTCTTCTTCTTCTTCTTCTTCTTCTTCTTCTTCTTCTTCTTCTTCTTCTTATTCTTCTTCTTCTTCTTCTCTTCTTCTTCTTCTTCTTCTTCTTCTTCTCTTCCTTCTCTCTTCTTTCTCTTCTTCCTTCCTCCTCCTCCTCCTCCTCCTCCCTCCTCCCTCCTCCTCATATCTATCTGTCTGTCTGTCTGTCTTCTTCCTCCTCCTCCCTCCCTCCCTCATATCTATCTGTCTGTCTTCTCCCTCCTCCTCCTTCTCCCTCCCCTATCTTCTATCTCTATCTATCTATCTATCTATCTATCTATCTATCTATCTATCTATCTATCTATCTATCTATCTATCTATCTATCTATCTATCTATCTATCTATCTATCTATCTATCTATCTATCTATCTACCTACCTACCTACCTATACCTACCTACCTATCCCTAGTATATAACAAATATTGAAATATCTGAAGTATGGTTAAAATGACAATAAATAATATTGTTAAACCCACCAACTAGAAGAGCAACACAAACAACTGGTGAAAAACAAAAACAGTGAAGTGAAAACTGGTACAGAGCTTAAGCTTAAGAAAAGGCCTTCTGAAATCGCTCTTTTGTTTAACATTTGCCCAAAGACCAGCAAGAGGAACCTAGTCTGGACTCTGCCCAGAGGCTACTCCAAGGTATTGGCACGGCACCCCAAAGGCAGCATCTTCTAGCTTCAGCTGCCCTCACTTCTCAAAAGATTTAAGCTAGAAGGGGGTTCTCCCGACAAGACTGAGTGGGTCACTCCAATCTAGTCCATGTTTCAGGGTTTCAGCTTTAGGAGAAAGGGAGTTTACTGTTCTAATCCCTACTGTATTATCATCTAGGATCTGCAAGACACTGTCAAAAAAAAAAATCAAGATACAAAGGTATGAGTTATGTTTTATTTTGCATGGAAAAACAGGTGGATCTTCAAAGGCACCATCTCAACTGCTGAATCAGCTGTTTTGACTATGCATTGTGGACACCCTGATGAACAGTTCCCTCCCATCTTTAATGAAGCTTTAAATTAAAAATTTAATTTTGTCTAGCATTATTGAAATGTAATTTCATTAAACCCAATATGAGTTTAACTCAACACGGTTTCTTTGATATGATACAGTTACTTATCTACTAGATCTAAAAAAATGTGCGAGGCACATTTATTTAACCTATTAGAAAGCGTTGACTCTCACCTCTTTGTGGTCCTTCTTTTCAAACGAGGAATGATGGCTGGATTGACTTCAGTGCTGCAGTTCATTAAACCTTCCCTTCTGCCACCCTCTATATTTCTTCCAAATGTTTCATCTTGGTGGTGCTTATCTTTGAAATAATATTCTGCCACAGTGTCATCAGCTGATAGGCCCATTTATCATGCTTTGCCTTGAGAAAAATCTATGTGATCATCTTTGTTCTTGTGTTTCCCTGTAAAATGCTATAAACTGAAGGCTTCTAGGATTTTGACAATGAAGAGCTAAAGAAGGAACATATTAACAATATTGCGTCTAAACTATTTCTCCTCTTGAAATCACAGTCCTTTAAATTCAGTTGTATTCTCTTACTTCTCTCTCTCCCTAGTCTTAGTGTGATTGTTGTAAAGAGAGAGTAGGAGTTGGCAATTTGGGGGTTGCTTTCCTGTGTTTTGTCTTTTGGGGGTGCACTTTCATCTCCTTGTGTGGGTTTGATCCTATTTTTCATTCAAGAAGTTTGCCTCTTGGTGCCAATGTATGCCCCCCCCCCAAACTCTGGTTAGTAGATTTGGAGATGTGGAATAAAACACTAAGTCAGGGGTAGGCAACCTTGGCTCTTTTATGACTCGTGGACTTCAACTCCCAGAATTCCTGAGCCAGCTGGCTCAGGAATTCTGGGAGTTGAAGTCCACGAGTCATAAAAGAGCCAAGGTTGCCTACCCCTGCACTAAGTTGTGATTCCATTCCCCTGTGCCCGTTCTCGTAAAGCAGAGCTGTGGCTGACGGAGGTCTTGGGCATTAGGTGGTGCTGTTGCTCCTGTTCAACACAACTTATGCAAAATTTCCCTGGGCTTCTGGATCTGGAACAGGTCTGTGAAGACAGGGGAAAGCCAAGTAGATCATGGCACGGTGAAAATGTTACCATGGGAAGATGGGTGACAAATAAATTCATGGAATTTTGGAATGTCAGGGTTAGAAGCAGAGATCAGTGTTTTGCAAACTTGCCAACGTTAAGACATGTGGACTTCAACTTCCAGAATTCTTTTTGAAGTCCACATATCTGAATATTGCCAAGTTTGAAAAAACGCTGATTGAGTCCGACACTCTGCCCGGGGCAGGAACTGACTCCTGCAGCTTTTTATTGAGAGAAGCGAAGCTTTCTATCAGGAATGAAAAATAGTTTAGGATGCTTGACTAATCAGTTTCCTGTACAGATTTCAAATTTGCCGGTGCTATTTGCAAATACTGAGATATAAGCATTTCTGTTTCAGAATAATAATTTATATCACCCATCGAATCTCGAAGAAAACTTGATTAATTACATGGTGGCAAATTGGATTCATTGACTAGAACACTTTATCTTCAGTTGAATTGCAGAATTGTTAACTGCATAATAGCAATAATGTAGTTCCTAGAAAGTGGTTAAGATTTTAATATTTTAGTACGCCTTATTCTTAAAGAATGCAGACATTTTTTCTGTTTATGAAAGACGGAGTTTTAAGTTCTTATGTAACCTTGCCGTTTAATTCTGGATGTTAAGGCACTTGATTAAGAATGCGTAATAAGTAACTGTCTAACAAATCTCTGGCTTTGCACCACATCCGTGAATTTTGAATTTAGATGCAAACTGTTTGTGCTCAAGAAAGTCGACATAGCCATTCGAAATAGCTTTTGAAATGTTAGACAAGTTCATTTAATCTGCACAGTATGGATTTCTCACGATAGTAGATCACTTTTAATTTTTTCCTGATTTGCTAAATTAAATTGTTCAGACCAGACTGCATTTTTTTCTTTTTCTTTTTTCTTTCCTCCATTTGTAATTTATAAATCAAATTGTACTAAGTTAAAGCTATACAATAATCTGATTCTGAGATTAATTTGTTTGAAAACTGATTCCATCTTTCAAATCAGGGTAAGATGTTTCAATATGTAGCTTTACATCATTGTCATTTCATCAGTTTTACATGACTTTAAACTTGATTTACCCTTTCCTTTTGGTGTGTTTTTACTCACTTTCTCTGATTCTGTTTGCAAATGTAATAAACATACATGTATATTTATTTTATTTGTAAATATAAATAATGATTACACTGATAGACTATAGATAAATATATATATTTTAGAAATGTTAGTGAGCTGGACTGATACCAGATTAGGTTAGTATACTTTTGTCATCACATATTTGACTGTTACGCTAGGTTTGCCACCAACCATATTGTGAAGTTTGCGGATGATACAACAGTAGTGGGCCTTTATTCAAGATGACAATGAGGGTGCTTACCGCAAGGAGGTTGAGGGTTTGGTGAACTGGTGTAAGGAAAACAGGCTAGTTTTAAATACCGGAAAAACCAAAGAGATCATTGTCGATTTCAGAAAAGGCAGGCAAAGCCACACTTCTCTGTGCATCAATGATTCACCTGTGGAGATGGTTACCAGCATCAAATTCCTGGGTGTGCAGTTAACAAGTAGGCTGGCTTGGTCGCTCAACAGTGAGAAACTGGTGAAGCAGGCACAGCAGCGCCTGCATTTTCTGCATTGCATGAGAAAAGCACATCTTCCTTCCCCTGTCCTTACCACTTTCTACAGGGGGACGATTGAGAGCATCCTGTCATACAGCATCACAGTCTGGTTTGGAAGCATCACTGCTTCAGACAGGAAGGCGGTGCAGAGAGTGGTGAGGACGGCTGAAAAGATTATTGGCAGTTCCCTCCCTTCCATCCAGGACATAGCACATAAGTGTTGCTTGAGCGGGGTCCGTAACATTATCTGGGACACTACACATCCTCTTTACGACCTGTTTTCCTTGTTCCCTTCTGGGAGGAGGGGGCTCCATGGTATCCGTAGCAGAACATCCAGATTCAGCCATAGTTTCGTTCCATACAGTATTAATCTTGTGAACTCTAAAGCTTCCTCCTTCTGTTATGTGATTAATATTTATATGTTACTTATATGTAAGGGTGTAGATCTATACATATGTTGTATATAGTATGTTTAAATGTGTGTTATGTATGTGTAAACTTTAAGAGCAAGCAACTAAATTTCATTTTTAATGTGTGCCATTGTGCCCACAGTAAAAAATGACAAGGTCATCTGTCTGTCTGTCTGTTTATTTTTATCTGTATTTGGGAATTGGATGGATCTGAAGCTCTTTGCCATGAATATGCTGATGATACTCAGCTGTTCCTGTGTAAAGTTGATTATCTTAAGAACCTTTGTGGATCTGGGTTTAGGAAACAGAACTGAAACTGAATTCTGACCAAAAAAATTATCAAGTCCCACACAGGAACAAGGAAGTAAGAAGGACACAGACTTTAGAAAGGGATTTGTAATGCTACGCTTGCTGTAGTCCTCATTCTAGTCCTGATTTATAGTGAGTTCATTAAGACAGAGACTCTTTGAATGTTGTGAAGTGCTTCTTCCCATATTGTGGGTGATGTGGACTGAGTTGCAGTTTATAAATGAAAGTAGACCTGTGTTCCTTCAATGCTCATGTCTAATTTTCCTTCCATTATTTCTCCAGCCTCCCCAGGATCTCTTACAGAGTTTTTGCTGGTTCTAGATCAGGGCTTTTCAACCTGTGGTACGCATACCACTTGTGGTACATTAATGAGTGACAGGTGGTACGCAGCCCTGCCTAGCCAAGTGTAGTGGGGGAGGGAAAGAGCCAGCACAGGCAAAGACTTACAGTGAGAGAGTCCTCTGGGCTGCAGATTTTACTTATGAATGGAGCCATTTGGGGAGGCTGCCTTAGCCGGCAGCCAGTACTTACATTTTTTTTTCTTCCTTAAGTGCGGGCTGGGCTCCTTACTTTCCTTTCTAGCCAGTAGCTAATTCTTAAAGGGGAAGTGCCTTTTTAAGCTAGTTCACTCAGCAGCTTGTCTTTTCTGTCTCTGGAGGCCTTTCTTTGTTTGATCAATATATGGAAGAGGGAAAATATGGGGGGGGGTTCAAATTCTTCCTTCAGAAGGAGATGGGAATGAGAAAAAGGGAGGCAGGGAAGGAAGTCATGCCTTAGCACTTGGCCACCAGCACCTCTGCCATTGACTTTGCTTGTCAAAAGGTTGCAGAAGGGGATCACATGACCCTGGAACACTGTGACCATCATAAATATGAATCAGTTGCCAAGCATCCAAATATAAATCACATGACCCTGTTGCTGCAATGGTCATAAGTGTGAAAAATGGTCACAAGTCATTTCAGTGCAATTGCAACTTTGAACAGGTTTTTTTTTTGTCACCAAGTTTTTGACACCTTGCTAGGTGGTACTCGAATATTGCCATATCCTAAAAGTGGTACAGTCGGTGAAAAGGTTGAAAAGCCCTGTTCTAGATGATGCATTCCAAAGATACTTGTAATCCTGCTAGAATCCTGAAAGAGATTGCACATTTTCTAAGGGTGAAGATGGCATATTTTTGAATCGGGCACTGACCCCGTGGCAGGGGATGGTGTTTGTATTAGTTTTGGTTGTGTCTCTTCCTGAAAGAGGGAGATTTGGTATTCATGATGCATGCGTTGATGATCTCAGGATTGAATTAATGAAATATAGAAGAGGACCTACACAGTAGCATAATTGTTGAGTGGGTTTTCAGAGTCTGGGAAAAAGGATGGTACTGCAAGCTCAGAACTTCTTCACATTCTTCCATTATCAAGAAAATGGGTAGCTTACCTCCCCGGTGTATGAACTAACTGGTTATCAAGTGGATCAAGAAATCTATGAACTGGGCTATAGTAAACAAACAGCTGCCAAAATACCCTTAGCTCTTCTGTAAACATCTTGGCTCTTTGGTTGCAAGCAGCTGCCAAGAGCTTGACAGGTAGCACACTCATCCTTTGCAAAAACAACTATACTGGTTTCCAGTTGGTCTCAAAGTCCCAGTCAAGTTGTTCACTTTAGTGTTCAAAGCTTTATGAACCTGAGGCCTAAGCTCTCTGTTGGCAATACACCAAAATACTAACTTAAGCTTGAATTGCTTAATTAATTAAATAGATTGGGATGCACAGAATTGCCATGAATAATGGAGTCTTTTTCAGTCAACTGAAAGGAAAACTATATATTTTTTCATTTTTGGAATACAAATAAGTCACAAATATCCGGCTTCATAGAAGTATGCCAATCAAGCAAGGAATCTGTGATGCTGTTTGCTGCCTCTGATTGATAGCAGTAACAAATTTTTCAGCACCTTTACTACATAGTAAATGTGTATGCATGTCAGCATACATGCATGTGAAGTCCAGGGCAGGCAAACCATAGAATGAACTTCTTGGTTGGCTAACCAGTGACAGAGGTCTAAATTAAAAAAAAATAAACATGAAAATCTTTAATTTCAACCTGAGCCCTGTGGCATCAGTAAGGCAATCAATTTAGATTTTGTGCCAGATTTTCCAACAGATAAAAATTTCCTGGCTTTTGCTCCTTTACCAAATTTGGTAGTGTTTTTCTTGGCCCAGAAAGTCAATATATTTCAAGGTTAGCAGACATAGGACCACAAGACAACAGGGAAAAAAACCTGAGAAGCCACAGTAATATAATAGCTTTATTAGGACCAATTAAAATATAACAAAGGAAGTGAACAAGACATCGTATCAAAAGGGAAAAATCTGGCTGGAAATTAAACAAGGTTTTGGGTTTTTTTGTTTGTTTTTTACAAAAACCTTAGTCTCATCTCAATTTTTTCATGCATGAGCACAGTCTGATTGAATTAAATGACTAATTAGCCATGCATGAGAGAGAGAGAGAAAATAGCCACAGATGGGAATGGCTATTGACACATCACCTAAAAAAGAGAGAGCAGGTTTGATCACATTTATTTTAAATGCTAATTTATTTTTACAGGGGCTTATCTTGAAAAGGTCCTAAAATGTCACTAGAATTACAGCACAATTCCAGAGACTGGGGAAGGCCACAATGTACATTACCTTTATTTTGAAAACTACTGGTGGAAAGTTCAAGGTTTTTCCTTTCTTAAGATATCCTAAAACCATGGATAGGCTGGGCAGTCCTTCAGGGCATGATAAGACACTAGACCACTATAAGATCAGCTATTCTGTCTTCTTGGCAAGGACGACCTCACTACATCAACTAATGCATTGTGGGTTGATAGCTTGGTTCAAACAATTTATAGGATTCAGCATACTAACAGAATAGCATTCCTTTTTTTTTGTAAAAGTTTTTTATTAGGTTTTTTTCATATATTCGGTAATAATTTTTCAACCAACGTGCTGTCTGAGTTTACATTCGCTATACATATTTAATTCCTAATCCTTTATTTTTTCCTCTAGCCATCGATAAAATAAGTCCCAAGTTTGATAATAGTCCGTTTCTTCTTTTTCTTTCAGTCTCATAGTCAGTCTGTCCATCTCTGCGCATTCTAGTATTTTTTTGATTATTTCTTCATCTGATGGTATTCCTTCATTTTCCCAGTATTGCGCAAATATAATTCTTGCCGCTGTTGTGACATGCAAAATCAAATATAAGCTTTGTTTGTTGGTCTTTTCTGGCATTATACCTAATAAAAAAAGTTCAGGTTTAAAATCTACATGTTCTCCCAACATCTTTTCTAACCAAGTATGCATCTTCTTCCAATAATTCTTTGTTTTATCACATGTCCACCAAACATGATAATCCGTGCCTGACTTATGTTTACATTTCCAACATCTATCTGACATGTTTTTAAACATTTTTGCTAATCTTGCTGGTGGCAAGTGCCATCTATAGAACATTTTATATAAGTTTTCTTTGTAAGAAGTTGACATTGTCAGTTTGTTATTTCTTTCCCGTAGATTTTGCCATTTTTCTAATTCTATATTATATCCAAAATTTTTCGCCCATCTTATCATTGTTTCTTTAACTTGTTCGCTTTCCATTTTCAAAGTTAATAGAAAATTATACATTTTCTTAATTAGTTTCTCACCAGAAGTTAACAATGTCTTATCAAACACAGTTTGTTTCTTGTAAAATCCATACAGTTTAACATCTTTATCATATCTAGCTTGCATTTGTAAATGTGCCCACCATGATAGATTGATACCCTGATTTTCCATTTCTTGTTTAGATTTTAAATTCCCTTCAGAGTTTAGAATATCTCTATATGTCCAGATTTTTTCAAAGTTCACTAAATTTGGGTGTACAAATGCTTCCATTGTTGGCAACCACCCTGGAATTTTCAAATATATTTTACATTTTATTTTTTACATTATATTTATTTTACATCATATTTCTTATATAATGATTTCGGAAATATTTATGAACTTTATTTTTCCCGTAGCATAAAAAAGCGTGCCACCCCAATTGTAGAATAGCATTCCTTTTGGCTGTCTTCTGTCTCTCTCTTTTTCTTTTCCTTTTTCTCTTTCCCTCTTTACTGTTTCATAAATCTTGATATATTGTCAGGTGCAAAGAATCGGGACCATATGAATTCCAATTCATGATTTATTGTTCATACCTATACACAAGAATCTGGTCAACTAATGGTCAGCACTAAATTAGCATTCAAGAAGAGTTCAACTTAGACTGCTCGTGCTGATTCCTCTCTTGATTCCATCCTCAGGGTCTGCCTGGTCTTCTATATAATTTTTTAAATAAGTTTTTTTTTTTAAACAAAACCCATACAAATTTTGAAAGAAAAAAGTAATGAAAATTAAAAAAAACAATTTCTGTTAATTCTAATGTTATATTTATTGTAACAACAACAACAACAACAATAATAATTAATAATAATTAATAATAATAAAGTTGGAACGGATCTTGGAGGTCATCTAGTCCAACCCCCTGCTCAGGCAGGAAACCCTATACCAGTGATGGCGAACCTTTTAGAGACTGAGTGCCCAAACTGCAACCCAAAACCCACTTATGCATCGTCGAGTGCCGGGTGGGTGTGGCCCATTGGGTGGGCGTGGCCCATTGGGTGGGCGTGGCCCATTGGATGGGCGTGGCCCATTGGATGGGCGTGGCTGCGGTGGTAACGGCAGACTGGGTGGGAAAAGTTCAATCAATCAATTCCAACTTTGCAAGATCTTTTTTTTTCCCACGAGAAGTTGAAATTGACTGATTGAACCTTTTTTTTTTTTGCACACGGCGGCGGAGGCCTAAAGCGAAAAGGTTTTATAAAACCCAGCTGAAGGCCTAGGACTGGGGCGATGGCGCGCGTGCCCACAGAGAGGGCTCTGAGTGCCGCCTCTGGCACCCATGCCATAGGTTCGCCACCACTGCCCTATACCATTTCGGACAAATGGCTGTCCAGTCTCTTCTTAAAAACTTCCAGTGTTGGAGCATTCACCGCTTCTGGAGGCAGGTTGTTCCACTGGTTAATTGTTCTCACTGTCAGGAAGTTTCTCCTTAGTTCTATGTTTTAATGTTTTATAATTTTTTTATCAAGTTAAGCCTCCCAGAGTCATGTGATAGTGAGATGGATGACATATAAATTTAATAAATATTAAAGTAAAGAAAGATAAAAAGTAAGTGGAAAAACATGCAAAAAAAAAACAGAGAGAAAGAAGAAAAGAAAGAAAGGAAAGGAAAAGTTACAAAGACGCAGATTCAGATCTTCTTAGCAGTTACAAGCACAGCAAAATTCTGATTTAGTCTAATTCTCCACTTGGTCATCTCATTTTTTTCCCTGTGAAATGAGAACATAAGAAACACAGATCTCTAAAAGATTAAAGTTCCTTGCCTCTCTGAAGATACTTGTGATAAAACAGGGCTTTCCACTTGAGGATTGTATAAGTTATAAAATACAGTAAAATCTAGGGTGAGAAATATTGCGATCATCCCAAATCATGTTGTTTTTCAGTTGCTGTTTTAATGAAGAAGCTATAGACCGCACAACGCTTTCCTCCTGTTGTGTTAGATATTAGTTGCACTGAATTTCAAGGAGGATGCTGCTTGAGTTGTGATAAATTGTTGGGGTTCTGCTGCTATGAATAATTGATGCTTAAGGATTTAACATGCCAAATACTCAGGAGCAATCTGTTTTAGCCTCTTTGTCATGTATTTATCTAAAAGTTGTTCCCTCAAGGTCTGGCAAGTAAAAACTGGATTTTTTTTCCTATGCGGATGAAATGTTTTTGCCAGTGACAAAACTCATAATCGGCACGACAGTGTACGAATGGTAATCTACAGGAAAGACTCTAGACCAGGGGTAGGCAACCTTGGTTCTTTTATGACTCGTAGACTTCAACTCCCAGAATTCCTGAGCCAGCATGGCTCAGCTTGGAAGCCTCTCCCTTTCCCCTCAGCATGGCTGGCTCAGGAATTCTGGGAGTTGAAGTCCACGAGTCATAAAAGAGCCAAGGTTGCCTACCCCTGCTCTAGACTAATTTGTATTTTTAAACATGATTTTGCACCTCAGGGAGTGACAAAGGTGCAGTGTTAGACTATATATCAGTGATGGCGAACCTTTTAGAGACCGAGTGCCCCAAAACTGGCCCTGTCCCCGCTCCACCCCCTGCCCTGCCCCTGCTCCGCCCCCAGACCGTCCCCTGCCCTGCCTGCCCGCAGGGCCACTCATCGCCTCCAGGGCCCGCCACAGATCGCCCAGGCAGCCCAGCAGCGCCATGGCGGCCACGCCCTCTGCCCCGCAGCATCAACTGTGCACGATGGGGCATGAGGGCAGAGTCTTGTCTACACTGCCTGGCTGCCATGTCCTTGGCTGCGCTGCTCCGCGTGGGCCACGCTCAGGGGCGACTCTTCCAGGGGGGCTGCTGGTGAGGGGGTCGTGGGGGGAGGCGAGGCTGGGGCAATGGCACATGTGCCCACAGAGAGGGCTCCGAGTGCCGCCTCTGGCACGCGTGCCATAGGTTCGCCACCACTGCTATATGTCAACAAAAATATTGGAAATATTTGCAAGATATTATCATATACATTTAATAAATATTTCCTAGATGAACTGTCACTCAACCTGGTCCCCTAAGAACTTTACACTATCCTAGCAACAAGAGCACTTGGGCCTCCAGTGATAGTAACAGATCCAAGAAATAGTTTCAAGCTACATTTGTTTATTCTTGGAAAAGCAAAAGTGGCTAGCAAAGAAGTACTGGAGCGCATAACATCAGACACGAATCTAGAAGGCAAAATCACAAAATCACTTCTCACTTTTGCCATGTCGTGCATAGGATTCATTGGAGAAAGCAGTTACGTTTGGAAGAGTTAGCAGTAAAAGGAAACCAGTCCACCAAAGAACACGGTGGCTGGACACCATCAAAGCTGACACCAGCCAAAGCTTAGAACTCAACTCAAAGAAGTAGCGCAAGATCGGAAGATGTAGAGAGACCGAGCCCGTAGAATCGCCAAGAGCAGGATTCAACTGAATAAATAACATCATTATTTGATGAACGGAGGGCAACCTGAATTGAGAAGCTAGCAGCAAGAAGTTCTTGGACAGGACCTTTTTGCCAAGCTAGATTTATTACATATAATAAAAATATATAGAAATAAATAAATCCATCTCCAGATTCAAATCTTACTATTCCTGTTTCTGCCCGTGTCCCCATTCTAACTCCACACAAGAGTAGTCATTACAAAACGAAAGACCACTAGACTTCAGTTTTTCCTTCCAAGTCGAAATCTTTCTAGACTTTCATAGACTATCTCAGCCAGAGGCAGAGCTGTAAAGAGCTGACTTTCCCAGTCTGTTTAAAAAGATCCTGGGATTGCAAAGGTGCTACCCATCAAAGGGAAACTGAATTTTTTTTTGCTTGTTTGTTATCCTTGCAGTGAGATGCTTTGAAGCTCATTCAGATAAAAGATAGGATGAACATTCTCAAAAGCAGCTCAACAAGGGCACCCATATTAGAAGTTGCATCGCCTGAGTAGAGGGAAGACCTCAAAAACTGAAGTGGTCATGCTTGCTGAATCTTGGTCCCTAAGGTCTCGTTGTGTTCATAAACCTTCAGAATAAAGTTCTTTTTCACAAACAGAGATTCATGAAGCTGTTGTGTATGTTTCTCGCCTTCAGGCGATTTAGAGAGAACCATCCGTGCAGGTATTTCTCAGAATCTGACCAACATACAGTAGTTAATTAAAAGTTGGTAGTACCCTAAAGGTTACAATCCAAGGTTGAAAATAAGTTTCTTCTTCCCTTATCCTAGAAGAGGCAAATGAGGATTGTTGGTTGAAATCTCTGGAACTTCTGACCACACAAAATGAGTTGTGGGTTGAAGAAATTGCTTCAGGAGCATATGCTCCCTGGGCCTAAATCTAAGTACTGAAAGTCTTTTTCTCAGCACTCATTTCTGTCCTAATTAGCAAACATATTGCATCACTGAACTTACAGTTAATAGGACAATAGTCTCCTAGATGCCTGTATTGACAACACCTCAAACACTATTAATATCAAGTTGGTGGAGGACAATGCACGGATTTGTCATCTTTTTAAATTACGAATGTCTGTTCCTCAGATGAATCCATTTAACATTGTTTATGAACGTTGATGAGAAGTTCTTTTCTTTTTTCTTTTTCTGATTTGTACCATCCTCTTTCCTGGAAAGTTTGTTGTTTTATACTTCCACATCAGTGCTGTTTCCTTGGAGCTGTACTGTTTGAGATTTTTTTTATCTACGGGAGTGACAGCTGAGAGGGTTGCTGTTGATTTTCTGAGGGACCTTTCTTCTCACTGGGGAATAGAGATTGATAAGGCTGAGCAATTGCTGAGGACCAGATCCATTGACCAACTTGCCAGTTGAAAGACGTAGCTGATAGTTAGGTTCTCAGTGTTGAGTTAGGGCAGGGGTAGGCAACCTCAGCTCTTTGATGACTCGTGGACTTCAACTCCCAGAATTCCTGAGCCAGCATGGCTCAGCTTGGAAACCTCTCCCTTTCCCCTCAGTGTGGCTGGCTCAGGAATTCTGGGAGTTGAAGTCCACGAGTCATAAAACAGCCAAGGTTGCCTACCCCTGAGTTAGGGGCCACAGTGGCTCACGTGGTTATGATGCTGAGTCGTAAGTCCATTGAGACGTCAAAAGCTTGGCAGTTCAAAACCGGAGAGCGCTAACCATGTGATGGAATGAGCTCCTGTCAATTTGCCTGAGCTCCTGCCAGCCTAGCAGTTCAAAAGCATGCAAATGCAAGTAGATAAATAGGTACCACTCTGGTTGCAAAATATCAGAGACATAAAAGGAGCCCCCTCAGGGAGCATCCCCCAGAGAATGGTGATGTCACCAGCTCATCTTTTCAACCCAGAAGTACCTTGGTAGGTGCTTCTGATAGGAATGTAGTAGTAGCATTGAGTTTAAAAGCCTGTAGTCTTCTAAAAGTGGCACCCAACTGCAAGGACCCCAAACAGAGCGAGAACCATTTCTTACCTACATGAAAGTCTTGAATAGGATGAGTGAATGCTTACTAATCATTGGTGTCCTAGGGCAGGGGTAGGCCACCTTGGCTCTTTTATGACTGGTGGACTTCAACTCCCAGAATTCCCGAGCCAGCCACGCTGAGGGGAAAGGGAGAGGTTTCCAAGCTGAGCCATGCTGGCTCAGGAATTCTGGGAGTTGAAGTCCACCAGTCATAAAAGAGCCAAGGTGGCCTACCCCTGTCCTAGAGAAAGCCTGTGAATGCAGGAGGAACATGCAAAAAACCAGAAAGATTTTCTCAATGAAGGCCATCATGACTCACCCCACTTCCAGGGAAGAAAATTCCCCAAACCTCAGGCTGATTCTTCCCAGGCCCCTCGACTATTCTCATTGTGACTGCGCCAAATGGCCATGGCCTCCAGAAAATGGAGGGAGGGAGCCCTTCCAACACCCCTACTCATTGTGACTGCGCCAAATGGCCATGGCCTCCAGAAAATGGAGGGAGGGAGCCCTTCCAACACCCCTACTTCCCTCTTTTCTCTACCTCATTGGTCTTTATGGCAACATAAAAAACAGGTTGTTAGTTGCTGAGCAGTGCTCTACTAAAAGCCTATGCCAGGACCCCATGGCACCATGCCAACAAGGAGCCGTGAGGAGGAGGAGGAGAAGAAGAAGGAGGAGGATGTGAGGGAAAGAGTCTAAATTCAGAATTGCAAAGCAGAACTGCCCACACAGACACAAGATGAGTGCTCCTCTTGCCTCAGAGCAGTCTTATTTCTCTAACCCAGGGGTAGGCAACCTTGGCTCTTTCATGACTCGTGGACTTCAACTCCCAGAATTCCTGAGCCTGCCATGCTGAGGAGAAATGGAGGTTTCCAAGCTGAGCCATGCTGGCTCAGGAATTCTGGGAGTTGAAGTCCACGAGTCATAAAAGAGCCAAGGTTGCCTACCCCTGCTCTAACCTGTCACTCATCCTGTTGCAAATGGTTCATTGGTAGCTGGACTGCGCCTTGAACCCTCCCCTCAATCAGCCTTCCAGGTGTATCTGATTCATCTCAGATCCTTTCCTTTCCTCCTCCCCCTCAGAAGTCATTAAGGAGCTTTGGCTGGTTCCTAATTCCTCACGGCTGCAGATTGAAAATCAAACAGAAATTTTGGCGGTGCTGCCATTTTAAATGCATGGATTCACACAAGGCCCATTAGGTTCCATTTCCCCTACCCCTTTAGCTCTGCCTTACAGAATCAATTAAATGAATATGATTGTATCCTAGGAAGTAAACACTGTTTGAAGCCACACAGTTGCCTAGGTGCTACTGTGCTTTTTTTCTACCGGTATGTGGGTTTAATGATGCCCACAATACCTTATTCGATGGCATTTACCTTAGTCTTAGATTACCTTGATTTTAGATTTTAAAAAAATCAAATTGTGCCGTTAACTCTTTCAACAGAGCTGTCAGCGTCAAATCTTTTGTTGGAACTTCCAGAATAACAGAATAACAGAATTGGAGGGGACCTTGGAAGTCTTCTAGTTCAACCCACTGCTCAAGCAAGTGACCCTGTACCATTTCAGAAAAAATGGTTGTCCAATCTCTTCTTAAAAACCTCCAGTGATGGAACACCCATGACTTCTGGAGGCAAGCTGTTCCACTGAATAATTGTTCTGTTCCTTAGTTCTAGATTGCTTCTCTCCTTGGTCAGTTTCCATCCATTGTTTCTTGTCCTGCCTCTAGTGCTTTGGAAAATAAGTTGACCCCCTTCTCTTTGTGGCAGCCCCTCAAATACTGGAAGACTGCTATCATGTCCCCCCCTAGACATTAAACTAGACACACCCAATCCCAGCTACCGTTCTTCATATGTTTTAGCCTCCAGTCCCCTAATCATCTTTGTTGCTCTTCTCTGTACTCTTTCTAGAGTCTCAACATCTTTTTTTATATCATGGTGACCAAAACTGGATGCAGGATTCCAAGTGTGGTCTCACCAGGGCATTATATAGTAGTATTAACACTTCACATGATCTTGATTCTATCTCTCTGTTAATGCAGCCTAGGATTGCATTGGTTTCCCTGTCTTTCTGTGTGGGTGTCTGTAGGAGGAAGCATTTGATGGCACCTCACTGACATCATTGTGCAAATGAGGTGAATTGTGTACATTGCTTCACCTGTGTGATGACACAAATTTACCAAATGCCTTTGAACAAGGTTGAACAGATGAGCCAAAATGCCAGAGGACAACCTCTTTAAGGGGAAAAAATGGGACAACTTTGATTCATGGCAAATTCAAAGACCTCAAAGTCCCAAAACTGACCTGGTAGGTTATAAAGATTTCCCTAGTTATTCCTTTTATCATAACAAGTTTTATTAGTTTTTGTTTGTTTTACAGCCAAGTGCTTGTAACACATCGTGGAGATAGGGCACTCCAGGGAACACAACAAAAAATACAGTCATACATATACAATTTAAACTACTACTTTAAAAGTTCCCTCTTATGATATACAATTCGAGCATTCCTAAAATATAAATTGTTTCTCACCTCTATTATTCCAATTTCAATTTATATTTCTCAATCAAATTATATCTCTTATTATATTTCACATACATATTATGTAAATAAACATGAATTTATATATTTTAAAACTATTTCATTAGACATAGTAATATAATAACATTATAATAATAATAATAGGACAATAATTATTTCTATCATAAACAAGTAATATAACTATTATATCTTAATATTTCTCAACTATATTCTATTTCATATATTCTATCCAATATTTTCATAGATCAGTCCACGTCCCTAAAAGATTCCTCAATTGTTTCAGTTTAATCCATTTAATATCTCACTAATTACCATTCAATTCTTATAAATAAAAATATCAATAATATTTCACCAGTCTCAATCTCAATCTAACTCCTTTAATTATAAATTTTCCAATTATTCTTATTGCCATTCCAAATCATACTCAAATCCATAATTTAAATCTAGTGTTGACTCATACCAAAGTGACCTTAAAGATCTCAAAAATATTAGTTCAATCAATGTCCAGAAGCCCTTTTTACCCATCAAATAAAATTTTAACTCTTATTTTTAAATCTAATTCTAGCTTTCTTTTTGTGCCAGGTAGGTTTCCACAACAGGGCTTCTAAGTCCTCCCATCTTAGTAACTGGCTAAAGGCCTTTTCCCACCATTGAGTCCAATCATATTCTTTTTCTCTTTTATCCAGTGTTGTCTGTACTGTCATGTTGTCAACGTTTTTTGTGCCTCGTATTTGGAAGTCCAATCCTGTTGCTTTTAAAGTTGTAAATGTTTTAGTTGAGTTCTGCCTTTGATCATCAAAGAAATCCATCATGTAGGATGTGTCCTCTTCCTCTTCAATAAATTCAGTAGATTCAATAGATTGTAAATGTATTCCATCCATCTCATTAAGTTGTAGATCTGATTGTCTATCATAGTCAATCAAAGGTTGAGCTTCAATTTTTAATTCTGAGTCCTCCTTGAATCTAAGCGATCTAATATGTTCTTTAAGTTCCAGTCTTGCTTCCAAGATTTTTTCTAATATAAGTCCATAATTAATCTGTGAATAGGATTCCATCTTCTTCTTTTTTTTTTTTTTAGAGAAGTTCAGCTTAAAAAATAGATTGCAGCGTTATAAAATATAAAATGCAGACAGAAATATATTTCCAAAGAAAGATAGAGGAAAAAAAACAACCAATAGTCAAGACCAGCACAGAGATAAAAACTGGCAGTCAGTTGTTATATTGTAATCCAGTCTGGGCATCAGGCCAAAATCAGGAAGTGGGAGTTCAAAGAGCAAGTTACATTGTATCAGTCTGTTTCTGGGCTTCATGCCAAGTCCCAGGATGCATTGTATCCAAAATAATCTACATAAGTCCGCCCAGAGAGCAAAAAGTTTTTTAGGCAGTACTGTTCAGGAGGGGGGGGGGAAACAAAGAACATTCCACCCCCTCCCTAAGGATTTTCACCTAAACTGAAGATAAACAAGCCAAAAGAGAAAGTCACAATAATCCGGATGCTCGAGTTCCAACTGCTTATGTAGACAAAATAAAATAGTAAAAAAAAACAATAATTGTTTTTCCAAAGCCCGTTTTCCCCAGTAATCAAACGCTGCTTTCTCAAAATAGGGAAATAGTTCTTAAAGCTGTTAGCAGGGAAAAAGGTAAATTAACAAGAGGGAAGGAAAGGTCTCACCCGGATCTTCCACGGTGGTTCTTTTCGCTTAGATGTTGCTGTGACTTTCGGCTGGAGCAGCTGAGTGATCGGCCATGTTACTGGCCGATCTTTTCCCCGTCGGCCCAAAGGTGGTTTTCTAGGACCGCAGAGGGAGCCGCCGCTCCCTCCGCGATCAACGAGTGCCCTCCTCTACGGTGGTCGCCCCTACAGGGCGACTTTCGACCCTATCCAGGGTCTACCGGCGGGGGGAAACCGGACGGCCAAGAGAACGAGTTCTCTGCACGTCCGCGGGCGCTGCGACCGGAACCGGAAGTCTATTTCCCTAGTTATTCCTAATCCTCTTACTTTCAATTTACTAGGTGGACTTCCCTAGACTTCAACAATTCAGTGATATTCATAGTTCCTCTTATATAGCCTAGATTCTGAGTATATAGATTGTGCTCAATCATTCACTGGCTTATCTCTGATTGTTGAATGAACCATCTATTGTAGTTTGCAAACCATGGTTTATAATAAAACCCAGAGGCTCCGTGAAAGATGCTTGGCATGAGAAACTAGAGAAAATTGTTGCAATGGAAAAATGAACATAAAAAGTGGGAGATGTTGGGATAGATCAGAAAAGTTACGTTTGATTTAGCTTGGGGAAATATAATCCTTTTTGTTAAGTTGAATAGGTCTTTTTGTTTATCTCCGTAGATACAGTGGTGGGATTCAGCCAGTTCTCACCACTTCGGCAGAACCAGTAGCTAATTTTTTTGTTGCCCAGGCCCAGAATGGACTTCCGGAAGCAGCATCCACACAGAGAACTGGTTGTTCACATATTTGAATCCCACCACTGCGTAGGTACCAAAGTTGCAGATGGAATCTTGTCTTGGTTTTTGGACCTTTTGAATATCTTGCTGGCTTTTAAACCAATCAAGAAATTGGGTTTTGGAAATAAGGATTTGCCCATGACTTCTAGGTGAGGCCCATTTTATCAAAGGAACATATCAAGGTCCATAAAACCTGTATTGTCCTCACCAGGTTTTCAAAGGCTGTTTTCCTTGGCTCCTTCTTCCTAATGGAAGGAACCAATCCTTTAAAAGCATGTATTTCAGTCCTTCAGCTACTTCTCAATAGGCATCACGTCCACTAGAAATCTGTCCCTTTCTGAGGAGACATTCTTTCTCCCTTCTGCATTCTCATCTGACAAGACTCAATACATGTCCATTTAAGAAATGCATTTCTTTTATCTGACAGGTCTTTCTGATGTATATAGCCCAACAATATTTGGAAATGTGTTTGGTATTCCTCTAGACCAGGGGTAGGCAACCTTGGCTCTTTTGTGACTCGTGGACTTCAACTCCCAGAATTCCCGAGCCAGCCATGCTGAGGGGAAAGAGAGAGGTTTCCAAGCTGAGCCATGCTGGCTCAGGAATTCTGGGAGTTGAAGTCCACGAGTCATAAAAGAGCCAAGGTTGCCTACCCCTGCCCTAGACCCTTCGAAATGCAGAGTCCTTAAATACCCTTAAATACCCACACCATGCCCAGATTCCAGTGCCATGTTTTGTTTTTATCGTCAGTGCTCAAACTATTTTTCTTTCCTTAAATTGAGTCTCCCACATCTATTATCCAATTCATCGCAAAGAATTTGTAGCCATCAGAAACCTGATGCTTGAGTTCTAGTGTATGAAAGTATAGTATAATATAGTATAATATAGTTTTTCTTCTGTTTTTCTGCTATTTGAGATGTGATGTTATAGCTATGTATTTCCTTCCCCGTAACGCTCCTTCCCTTGAGATCTTGAGATCTTGAGATCTTCCCCCACATGCTTGCATGGTTCCTGCTTATCCTACACTGGCTTTCTCCAATCTGATGTTTCCTTCCTATTCTCTGTATTACCTAAACCTTTTGCAAACAGAGCTCAGTCTGCCCTCTCAGACCTCCATTTGAAAAAAAATATTATTGTGAGAGTAATATAGTTAGAGATGGCGTGGTGTTGGAAGGAGAAATATGTGATCACGTTTGTTAAGTTGCTGCCTTTTCCAGACATTGCCCAAATGAAACCTATTGAGCAAGTCACACAATTGTGGGTTGAGGTTCCTGTATTTGGAAAGATTTTAAGGTCAGATCTATCCATCAACTGGTGGGCTTCCTCGTGGAACTCTGTCCTAACATTTATATTGCCTAAAATAACCAACTTAACTCCAAAGGCCTTTTCTGCTTTCTGTGCAAAGTCTTCAAAATGTAAAGTGCTCTTGAATCAGTTCCTAGATTTCTGTCTTGGAAAGTTCTTCTGTTCTCTTGCACTTTGGTGATTTGGGATCGATTTGGCGAGGAGATCAGACTTGTGATTGTGATTTTTGTGGAGGAATTTGGAGGGCAGAAAATGAGAGGAAGATGACTCAAGGAAGTGTTGGGAATGGGCTGTAAGAGGAGGAGGGCAAAAAAAAAAAAAGCGAGAGGGGTCTGGGAGACAAGATGGACAATATGGAGGTCATTTCTGGTGGGGCGAGGCTTATACCCCTGGCCACCTGAGAGGTGACATGCGGTTGGCTCCATGTGATGGCACCTGCCTCCTTGGGAGTTTCACCAATCTTGAAAGAGGTGTGATGTACCCCCTTCTCAAAAAATCATTGCTGGTCCCAATAGTCCTGACGAATTTTCATTCAGTCTCCAAGTTTCTCTCTTTAGGGAAAGTTTTTGAGAAGGAGGGTGGGGTGCTGTTCCAGAAAGCCCTGCAGAAAAGGAATTAAAGTCCATCCTTATTAGCTGGTTTTGAAACTAGTGCACAGCAGTGAGACTGCATTGTGGTCATACTGGTGGATGGCTTCTGGTGGACCTGGGATAGGTTGTACCCTCACGTTGGTTCTCCTTGATGTCAGTGGAGGAAGGAAGAAGTTTTGTGGAAATGTTGGGAAAGCTCAGGACAGCTACAAGACGGTCAGTAGGGGACACCATGGCTGTCCTTTCTTTGTGGTTGGTTCCAGCAGGTATGAGCATAATGGGAGAGTCTGAAGACAAAATCCCTAATTTATAAGGTCCTTCAGAGCTCAGTGCTCTCATCCCTTCTGTTTAACATTTACATGAGGTCATTGGTTGGTTCAGGTCAGGAATCATCAGCATCTTGCTGATATCCTGTTGCACATCTCAATCCCACCTATTCCAGTGCTAATTCTGGCAAAGTTTTGTCCTGGTGTCTGGAGGGAGTGAGGGTCTGGATGAGGAGGAACTGACTCAGGCTCAGTCTTAGCAAGTGTTGAAGGAAAAGTCTTCATCATGGTTCAGTCCAAGCCGGGAATAAACAACATGGTGACTGCTTTAGAAAGAAGATTGCAGTTTATTGAAGAGGAGAGCCAGACAGAAAGATGGCTTTGGAAGAAAAGAGTGAGCACATGTAGGGAGTGGGTTTTTATACCCTCTGGAGCCTTTTGTTTGGAGTTGTTCCTGTGACATGAACTTTGGCCTGAGTCTGAGTGTGCCTTTCTGGTATTCTGATGGTGGTGGGTTAATCCTATTATGTCCCAAGGGTCATATCCTGCTTCCCTGGGGCTGTGGCTGATGACTCTTAGATTTTTGATGTTGATTCTAGGGATCTTTCTTCCTAATCCCAATTTCCTGATTCCAGTCTTTCTGACAAGATTATCATCTGCAATTCTGCAGACTTGGTTTCTGCTTGGGACAGAGAGACTTGGGGGCAGGGTTGGTTTCTGCTTTTAAAATCCTTTTTAGGAAATATATTCTGCCCTTTTAATATTTCCTTCTCTGGGGGGCTGACTTCCCACACAAGTTTGAATGGTATTTGGGACTTCCAATTCCTGAAATATTCCATCTTTAGGCCTGGATGGGGTTGCATTTTCCCATTTTGATGCCCAATTTGGTCATCTTCCTGGACTCACAACTCCTGCTTGAAGAGCAGATGACAGCTGTGGCCAAGAAGACCTTTGCCAAGAAGGTCCATTTTCGATCCCTAGTTGCACCCATTCATGGATTGGGGAGGTTTATCAGACAGCCATTCATGCCCTCATCACCTCATGTGTGGACTTACATGGATTCTAGACTTTTCTTTGGAAAGCAGACCCATGTAACCTTTTGCAAAACTGTCCAGTTTGCAAAACTAGATGTAATTTGTCAAATACACAACTCTTTGGATCTTTCCCAAAGTTTCTGAATCTTGTGTCCACCAAAGTGGATTAAGAACAAAATGGCTTTCAAGGATATTTCTTTCACTTTATCAAAAGTGAGTTTCCATTATCGGTTTTTGTTGTCTTACAAATACACGGGGGGGTTGCTGTAGTGTTATTGGCAGTCCTTGGGTTCAAACGATGAACCTTGAATTGCAAATGTGTGTAAATTACAATCATAGAGAAAAAGTAGAAGGAAAGAAGGGCCTTTTATAAAAGCAGCAATTGAAGAGCTGCCCCTAAATGACAGCAATTGTGTTAATAATCATCCTAGGATTTTTTTTCTTTCTTTCTTTAAAAGAAAAATTTCTAAAAATATAATTTCAAGATGGCACATATTGGGCTGTTGAAGCAGTTACACAACTAGATCATTCTACTGTTTGATTGTTGATGAAATTGTTTCTCTTTGTGTGTGTCTTTTGAAGCATTAGCAAATATTTCTAACGTAAGGACTGAAAATTGGGTATTGTCAGAATCCAATTATATTTTATTTCTAGCTAATCTACTCTGGGAAAACCCAATTCTTACTCTCTTCTGGATTCTGTCATACTACAAAGGGGGGGGGGAGTAAACACGGGTGTTTATGACTGGCATTCCTCCTATCAACTACAAAGGAACATCCTCTGTGGATTCCCTTTGAGAGTACTAACCATAACAATATGGCAATCAGCCTTTGATCTCACTCCCTATGAAGCCTCCTTTTACCGGCAGCAAGGAAAAAAGGGGGGGAAGATTGCAACATTTGGGATCCGATGGATTTAACACCCAGCCACCTGCCAATTTGGATTGACCAGAAGGAATGTGGGGTGGGACTGCTTGGGAACACTTTAAAACATTGAATGATCAGGGGGGTCCCCCAGATCCTGTCTAGCATGCCTTCAGTCAGTTTTTCTTAATAAAGATTCCTGTTGGAAGAAACGTTCCAAGAGTTCTGTCTTCTTAAGATGTAAATTGAGGTGGGTCCTTACAGGTATTTTATTAGTTTCAAAAGCAGTTGCAGAAGGACCAATGTTTGCTGGCTGGGGAATTTTGGGAGTCACAGTCCACACATCTTAAAGTTGCTATGGTTGAGAAACACTAAGATAGAAGGTCAGGGTAAGCCATTTTTATTTTAAAATTGTCTAGGCACTTGCTGTAGATAGTTGATTTTCTTAATGAACAGGAGGATGCTTGAGTCAAACATTCTTGCATCCATCCCTCTTCAACATCATGATTTATTCCTTCTTATCAATCTCTTTTTGAGGATTGCATCTATTCCATTACTTTTTCTTTCCCTTCTTCTCCCCATACTCATCCTTACCACAAAGATTTGTTTTGCAATTTGATGCTCAAACCAGCTCACTGTGTCCTTCCTTTATAGTGACCACCCCCTTTAATATCCAATCAGTTCACATTCTTTCAGATCTGTTTCTTCCTTACCGTGTCACGTTCTTCATTTTTTTCATGCCTGCTTCCTACAGTAAATAAATTATTCCCACTGCATTCACTTTACATTTCTTCTGACATATCCAAGTTTCACTTCCACGAGGCACAGTGGCTAAATGCCTGCTGTGATGCACAGCCATTTTAACTTATTTTGACAAGCATTCATTCCTTGCACACATATGCTACTTACTTTCTATTAGCATTTGTGCATCTTAAAATGTTTCCATCAATTTCCCTCTTTTTACTAATTATTTTACCAAGCTACACAAATTCATCTAAATGTCCTAATTTTTCTTTGTTTATGTATTACTTGCAGCTACTTACTCTGTTTTTCCTGTCGAGCACAACTACTTTTTGGTTTTCGGTACATTAGTTTTCCGTTGCATTTATACTATTTAATATCTGCTGCAAATCTGTCGGATTCTCAGCCAACAACATAACATCATCTTTGTGAACTTCTGGAGGAAGAAATGATGGGCTGAAGATGACCAGAGGAAAGAATGAAGAACCTTCAAGTAGGACAACTCCTTAAAGCCTTCTGCAATCACCCACAAATCCTACAGACAGTTGCTTCTCATGAGGGAATTGCAAGATAGAGTTTCTCTAGTGGGGTTAGAGCCCTGGGAGATGAGGGAATAGCCATCTTGTTCAAACCATGGTTGGCACTTTGAAATTACACTGGGGTTTGCATACATCCTTTCATAATCACTTTCAGAAATGACTTGTTAACTGCTTTTCAACTATTAGGAATCTTTGGATTGACAGGTTTTATAGCACTGCATGAGTGTGCTTCAATTCTTAGTAAAAAAAGTTTTAACTACAGGTTTAAGAACGGTCAGGTCCACCAATGTATCCGGCCATTCTGTTGGAGATGGAGGGAGGTTGGCATTTGTGAGATGCTTTCACTTTTGCTGCATGCTCGGGAAATAGGGAGAGGGGGATTGTTCTTGGAGACGGGGCAGACTTCTTCCCAGCTGGTTCCAGCCAGGTTCCAAGGCCGTCATGCCCTGTGAGTTACCTGTTATCTGCCTTGCACCTCAGCGTTCTCAAAACATCTTCTTGGCATCACATTGGCCACCAGTGGACTGGTTGTGGGGGTCGGGATTGGGGAAAATGAAAGAATTGCTTTGTACTTTGTGTGGGACTTTCAGATTCTGCCTTGCTTTACTGCAACCACTTTCTCTCAGTAAAAGTTCTTTTGGTTCAACTCAATAGATTCAAGAGTCTTGCTTTCCTGAGGGACTAGCTGGGGCAGGTCCTTACAAAGAACATTTATATACACACAGAGAGACAGAGACAGAGACAGAGGGAGAGAGAGAGAGACAGAGAGAGAGACAGAGAGACAGGGAGAGAGGGAGGGAGGGAGGGAGGGAGGAAGACAGACTAAAACTTTGATTCTAGAAGGTTACAAATGGACTAAAGAAGGATCCAGATAAATCTGAAACAAGATTTTGGAATTAATTATAAGAATCCTTCCTGTGGGAAAATGCTTTGGTTTTGATTTTTTTTTTTAAAAAAAAAACCATAATAAAATAATGAACACTAGAGGGAACTAGAAGGAACTAAAACAGGGGTGTCAAACTGACGGCCCGTGGGCTGGATGCATCATGGCGAAATCGCACCCACCCCATTGCCGGCGATGGCAAAAAAGTCGCGATACGTCGTGACACGTCACGTGACGTTGCGAGTTTGACACCCCTGAACTAAAGAGTACACTCATTGAAAAGACCAACATAAACCTGATTTATGAAGGAGGCCAAATGCTCTAACACTCCACGTACTGAATACATTATTTGAAAAAAACATTGGCCTAGAAGTTCCTCTAGCACGTCAACAAAGACCGCCAGAATTTCGTGGAGGAACCGGTTCTAGAAGATTACGGAGAATAACAAGTTTTTTATCTGACAATATCACGCTGAATTGAAAGCGGGATTAACAAACGACATGCTACAGAATGACATGGAAAGAGGTTACACTGAACATATCCAAGAAGCCGTATGATGTTTTAATAATTAATAATTAACTAATCAATCATTCAAAGAGATAAACAACAACACACCCAGAAATTGGCCTGGATAATTTCCCCTAGGTTGTATTTACAAAGAGGCTTGTTACAATTTTGGAAGAACGTCGTGAGAACACCAGGGAAAAAAAAGGGAAAGAACTTTATTTTGAGGCATAGACAGAATTAGCTACCCTCTGTGTTTCTGCACTCACTCTAGTTGTGGCCCTTGCCTCTTTTATATACGTGACACAATAAGGCCTTTACTTCTGCATTAGGGGAGGGAGAAAGGCATCGCTTGCTCCTGGGGATGAAAGCTAGGCAAAATCTAGACAGCATACTAAAAAGCGAGACATCACCCTGGCCAACAAAAGTCGTGTATCAAGGCCATTGGTTTTCCCATTTGAATGTATGTCTGTGACGTTGGACCCATAAGAAAGGCTGAGCTCCAAAGAATTGAGCCTTTGAACTATGGTGTCGGAGAAGACTCCGGCGAGTCCCCTGGACTGCAAGGCGATCAACCGGTCAGTCCTAGAGGAGATCAACCCGACCTGCTTTAGAAGGCCAGATCCTGAAGTTGAAACGCAAGACTTTGGACACCTAATGAGAAGGAAGGACTCACTGGAGAGAGCCTAATGCTGGGAAAGATTGACGGGCAGTAGAAGAAGGGACGACAGAGAGAATGGAGGTGGCTGGATGGAGTCACTGAAGCAGTAGGCGTGAGCTTAAATGGACTCCAGAAGATGGTAGAGGACAGGAAGGCCTGGAGGAACATTGTCCATGGGGTCGCGATGGGTCAGACATGACTTCGCAACTAACAACAACAACAACAACAAAGGCATCGTGGCCACTTTGGAAGCAAACAGCATCATTTTAGAAACCCAGTTAGACTATCCACACCTGTAGCTTGAATATTCTTTTTTAAACATCTGACTGCATGAATGGCATCCTTTTTCCAGCACCAATATTTATAGCTTTTGTTTCAAGGAGACTCTTTTCCATATATCAAATCATTCCTATATAGATTTCCCCCAAAAATATCTCCTTCTAGCACTCCCTAAATTCAATTTCATCCCACGTTCATTTCATTTGGTGTGAGGCAGCACTTTATCTTTCTTTATGTCCACTTGTTTTGCTGAGAGATTCACCTACCTTCTAATATTTTTAGAATGCAGGATCACAAACTGGTCTGTTCCAGATCAAAAAAAAAAAAAAAAGAACTGGTAGTTCCACAAAGGGGATTAGGGGACTGGAGGCTGAAACATACGAAGAACAGTTGCAGGATTTGGATATGGTAGTCTAGACAAAAGAAGGACTAAGGGAGACATGACAGCAGTGTTCCAATATCTGAGGGGCTGCCCCAAAGAAGAGGGGGTCAACCTATTCTCCAACTACTCAAAGGCAGGAAAAGAAGCAATGGATGGAAGCTTATCAAGGAGAGAAGCAACCTAGAACTAATTTACTGACAGAACAATTAATCAGTGGAACGACTTGCCCCCAGATGTTGTGGGTGCTCCAACTCTGGAGGTTTTTAAGAAGAGATTAGACAGCCATTTGTCTGAAATGGTCTAGGTGTCCTACTTGAGCAAGGGGTCCCTTCCAACTCTTGTTATTCTGTTCTGTTATTCTGTTGTTTCTTTCACTAGTTCTGTCAGTCTCTCTCTATAAGCCATCAAATCGATTGTGCTTTTAGATTCATTCCTTCTTTTAGGTATCTAGGTGAATAAACAAGAACTCAGATTGCATGTTCAAAGCAGGCATTTTATCGGCAGCGATTCACAGAATTTGAGCCTTTGAATGTCCCAGTATCTTTTTTCTGTATTTTTAAAACCTCATTCTCGTCCATCCATTCATGTAGTCTGATCAGATGCTTTCCTCCTCACTGGATGTTATTCAATTCAAAATGTTGCACATTTTTTTCCCAAACCTGTCTCTGCTTTTTCTATTGTCACTTTTCATTGGAGTGTAATTTTCAGCTGTCAGCAAATTATGAACTCCTAGGTTTATGTACAACCCCAAGTTTTCTCACCCTGTTTTAGGCAGACTAGGGCCTTTAATCTAGAGACAGGTTTGTAAGCCAACATCCTGAAATATAGGAGATACTTGCATTGTAAGGACACATTCGGGATAAAATTCTGGATAAATATTACATATTTAATACCAACTTTCATTCAGGTCTTACGTGACCCTTGTGAATTCATTCTATTTCTCCCCTTTTAGTTCAGCTTTTGGCTGAAGCAGAATTATTTATTCAGACTAGACATAAGTAAAAAAAAAAGTTGAGTGGGTCATTTTAGATAGCTCATATGTTTTCACTGTAAGGTGTTCCTTTGATGCTGTTCCTAATCTAATGTTTTTAATACTTCATAGCTTGTGTACTGCAGATGTTTATGGCAAAAACACTGATCTTTTCTCCCAGCTTGTAAATATTCTTGCATCAAGCACAGTAATGTATATTTTCCAGAGATATATCAGTGTAAAATGTTTTAAATGATATATTTTCCCCCATGAACCAAGTTGCGAAGTCGTGTCCGACCCATCGCGACCCCATGGACAATGTTCCTCCAGGCCTTCCTGTCCTCTACCATCTTCTGGAGTCCATTTAAGCTCACGCCTACTGCTTCAGTGACTCCATCCAGCCACCTCATTCTCTGTCATCCCCTTCTTCTGTTGCCCTCCATCTTTCCCAGCATCAGGCTCTTCTCCAGTGAGTCCTTCCTTCTCATTAGGTAGCCAAAGTACTTGAGTTTCAACTTCAGGATCTGGCCTTCTAAAGAGCAGTCGGGGTTGATCTCCTCTAGGACTGACCGGTTTGATCGCCCTGCAGTCCAGGGGACTCGCAGGAGTCTTCTCCAGCACCATAGTTCAAAGGCCTCAATTCTTTTGCACTCAGCCTTTCTTATGGTCCAGCTTTCACAGCCATACATTGCAACTGGGAAAACCATGGCCTTGACTATACGTACTTTTGTTGGCAGGGTGATGTCTCTGCTTTTTAGTATGCTGTCTAAATTTGCCATAGCTTTCCTCCCCAGGAGCAAGCGTCTTTTAATTTCTTGGCTGCAATCCCTATCTGTGGTCATCTTGGAGCCCAGGAAGATAAAATCTGTCACTACCTCCATTTCTTCCCCATCTATTTGCCAGGAATTGAGAGGGCCGGATGCCATGATCTTGGCTTTCTTACTGTTGAGTTTCAAGCCAACTTTTGCACTCTCCTTCTTCACCCGCATCAAGAGGCTCTTTAGTTCCTCTTCACTTTCTGCCATTAGAGTGGTATCATCTGCATATCTTAGGTTGTTGATATTTCTCCCGGCAATCTTAATTCCAACTTTTGATTCATCTAGCCCTGCCTTTCTCATGATGTGCTCTGCATATAAGTTAAATAGGCAGGGCAACAGAATACAGCCTTGCCGGACTCCTTTCCCAATTTTGAACCAATCAGTGATTCCGTGTCCAGTTCTCACTGTTGCTTCTTGACCCGCATATAGGTTTCTCATGAACCAATATAGTGAAACTAAAAAAAATTCTAGGAAAACAAGGATCAAACCACAAAGGCAACTCACCTATTGAGAAAGGTTTCAATGTTTGAGCTTTTCAGTCTACAAAAAAGGTAAGTAGGGAGCTTTTTTATTAAAGGTATGTCTTGTCACTTGTATAGCACTCATGGCAGTACAAAGGTATACCTCATAGTATACCTCCTTTGTTCCTCTTACTTGTCCTCACAGCCACAGTTCTTGGAGGCTGAGTACGGAGATACTCCAGAGATATTCTATACTCAGATTGCAGAGAGCTGCTTTTCTAAGAATTGAAGGATAGGATAAAAAAAATATAGGTGATGTTCTATTTTTCCTGGTTGTTAGCTCCCTCTTTTATTTCACTGGGCTGCACCCAAATGCCTTTCTTTTTATCCAGGTTGTGCACAGTTACACACTCATGGCACATACTAAGAGACAATATGGAGCAGTGGTGAAAATATTGGACTACAAGCCTCCCAATCTGTCTCTCCCAGAACTGTGGTTGTGAGGAAAATTAAAGGGGAAGAAGCAAAGCGTACACTGCCATGCTCTGCTATACAAATGACAACACATATCTCTAATAAATTCAAATCAAATCAAATAACTTTATTGTGGCCATTAACCAGCAGAAAGAGAAAAGAGGAGAAAATAGTTTTTAAAACATCCAGAACATTCAATAAAAAATAAGGACTCCTACATAAATAAGTTCCTTACTTACCTTTTTCTTGATCGAAAAGCTTAAAGACCAAGACCTTTCTTAATAGGTGAGTTGCTTTTGTGCGGCTGTTACGTATAAGCTGGGTGGACAAGATCAGAAATGAGGAGGTTTTAAGCTGCCTGAGGAAAGCCAAGGGAAATCATCAAAACAATTGAAAAACGAAAGTTAGAATATTTCGGACATGTGATGCAACACCCAGAAAAATACGGCATACTCCATTTAATCCTCCAGGGAAAGATTGAAGGCAAACGAGGTCCAGGCAGAAGAAGAACATCATGGCTTCAAAATCTAAGGGACTGGTTTGGACAAAACTCAGCAGCACTTTTTCGTGCAGCTGCTGATAAAAACAGGATCGCCAACATGATCACCAACGTCCGATAACGGATATGGCACAAGAAGAAGAAGAATATTTACCTTATTCATTGGGGAAAGTAGATCATTTAAAACACAGCAAATGCGAATGATGCAGTGATCTATCCTGATTACAGATGTTTTCTCTCAAGGGAGATTTGGGCTCAGGATCATCCCTCACATCATTTGGAGGTCAGCAGAATCAAAGAGGGTTCTTTGGACAAAGGTTATCCCGTAAAATCCTCATCGAATTGATACTCCAACGTTAAGTGCTTTAAAGTGAGGGAGTCTCTTTTTGTGAATGGAGTTGGACAGGCAGAAACTATAAACGGTCAGCTTTCCATAATAGAAAGCTACTCCTAAACGAGTGATCAGTTCACCTCAAATACTTCACCCATGCCAGATGGGTGTCCTAAATTTCATCTCTGTTGAAGAGATTCGTGCTGGCAACGCTCTTCGCTTCTAATCCAGTGAGGTTGGATCTACCCTCCTGCTCCTTCTAAGACTGACACAATCCCTAAAGCTTCTAGGCATCCTTTGATATCTCTGAATGTTGGCACGGAAACATTTTTGAAACTGATATGGGAAAAGGAGTTATCCTTCTTTGCAGTTCCTGTAATGGAGCCCTGGGAGAGGAGTTCTCTCAGTAACTATTTCTTATACTCAGCTGGAGAAAGATACTATCATGAACTTTTGGATGGTATCCCCATTGGGCCATGACTTCTGAGTCATTATTTTTTAATTAATTATCAAATGCAATGCTACTCCCAGCATTGCCAACCCTTCTGAATACTGCATAGTGTCAAGCATGATGCTGAAACTCAGTGTATGAAGTCCTGCTAATCTCAGTTTCGTAATATTTGGAGGATTTGGGAGAGGACCCATTGTTACCTTGGTTTGTAAGAGCTTTTCCAAGGCTCTTCCTGCCCACGTAGCCCTTTCCTTTCCTTTTCCTCTGTTTTTGGAAGCTCTATTTCTGCACAGCCAGAGAATTGTTGCCTTGGATACTTAGTCATCCAGCATTTTTAAAAATAATAGGTGGGATTGATGCCAGAAAGCTGATCATCATATCTTTGCATCAGTGTAATATACCCCAGGGGTGTATGGAGTGTTAGGGAGGGGTAAGACCTTTGGCAGGGAAATGTGTCACCTTCTCAGTCTCTTCTTACTGAACAACTGTGCAGCACACAACCATCCTCTTCATCAGTACAGCTTTTTACTTCATAACAAGAACTCCTGGATGTAGCCCGATCTAAACATTGGCAACGTACGGACTATGTCAGTGGTGGCGAACCTATGGCACGCGTGCCAGAGGCAGCACTCAGAGCCCTCTCTGTTGGCACGTGTGCCGCTGCCACCAGCAGCAGGTCCATTAGGCCACCACCGCCACCCGGAGCATGAGCCCTGCCCAGCACAAAACAGGCAAAGTGGCTGACTAGCAAGCTGGAGTAGAGGTGGTAGAGCAGAGGTCACCAACCATTGTCGATTGGCTGACTGGAAGAAAAGGGAGGGGGAAGCATTTTACAGGCGTGCGTTCATGCACGGGGCCGTGAGCATGCATGCCCTGCAAATGGGGCAGGGCTAGTGCCTGCGTGATACTCACTAGCCCTGCCCCGTTCTTGCATGGTATAGTGCCTTGTATCTGCACCCTGCGGCATGGCGGCGGCCGTGTTTGCGCCTTGCAGCACGGTGGCCCATTTTTGCACCCCTGGTTTTTGCATGCCAGAGGTGGCACTCAGAAGCGCCTCTCTGCCCCCCCCCCGAGGGCACCACAATGCTGATGCGCCCCTGGCACTTTGCGATAAATAAGTGGGTTTTGGGTTGCGGTTTGCGCACTCGGTCTCTAAAAGGGTCGCCATCACTGGACTATGTCATTGTCAGGAGGAAAGACGAGCAGAGTGTTATGTAGTACTGCTGACTGTTGGACAGATCCCAGGCTCACGGTCTCCGAACTGAAGCTCTACATCAGACTCAGAAGTGACCCCAAGGAAGCAAAGAAAATAATATGGCCAGGCTGAAGAAGCCCATCTTGGCTTCAGTACCAGCCGAAGACTTAGAAACTCAGCTCGCTGACCTACATATTGCTGGCAGTGCCGAGGACGCCTGGAAATGCTTCAGAGAGGCTGCCAATTCAACTGCACTGAAGACGCAAGTCTTCTGCTCGCAAGCAGCCTGACTGGTTTGATGAGAGTGATGAGGACATACAGAGTTTACTTCCTGAAAAGCATCACCTTCGTCGCGTCCATCAGAAGGACTTATCATCAGCTGCCAAGAAAACAGCCTTGGCCAGTGCTTGTAGGCGAGTCCAGAATGCAAGAGGCAAGTCCATAAAATGCAAGATGCCTGGCTGAGCACCAAAGCAGATGAAATATGGGGATATGCTGATAGACAGAACCTGAAATGGTTCTATGAAGTCCTTAACACACTCTACAGCAGACATGTCAAACTCGCGACGTCACGCGATGTATCGGAACCTTTTCCCCATTGCTGGCAATGGGGTGGGCTCGGTTTTCTCATGATGCGTCCGGCCCGCGGGTCGGTAGTATGACACCCCTGCTCTACAGACTTCAGTCTCTCTAGAGTCCCTCCCCTCCTCCTGAGTATAGTTGCTACAACTCTCATTACAGAGAAGATCCAGATCCTCTAGAGATGGATTGTATAATTTGAAACTGTCCTCCAACTGACCATCATCTATTGACAATGAGGTGAAAGACAGGATTTCCCAGATTGACATCAACAGGACCGTGAAGGATCTACCAGTAGTAGCTGAAGTCATGGAGTAGCTGTCAATCAGATATCCAATGGAAACCCCAGAGCAGACACCATATCTGTAGAGATCTTCAAAGTTGGTGGTCTATATTCATAGAGAAAGTCACTGAATTATTCCAGGCTTTTAGGAAGCTAGAATTCATTTCTCAGGAATTTAAGGAGGCTTCCATCTTGTTTTCTCCCCTCTTGAAGGGTGTATCTTCTCTTGAGTGAGGCCCCAAAAGCTCATGCCTGTGTGAACTTCCTCCACAGTTCTATCCCTCTTAACCTTTGGGGAAGTGGGAAAGAGCTGGCGTTTCCCCAAGGCACTAGATAGAATAATAGGATGGGAGACCAGAAATTGTATAGAAAAATGGATGGAATTGATGGACCAGGCACTTTATTTGTCTTTTTAGATTATTTGCACTGTTGTGGTTTTAATATTGTCGCCCACCCCTGAGTTTTACAAGATAGATGGCCATATAAATCTTTTAAATAAATGAAATAAACCTTGGAAATCCTGGGCTATGTTTCTTCCTGGATAAGAGCAAGGGCACCTGGCTGGACAGCAAAGCTCTCTTTCTAGGTGACCAAACTTATTTCAGGACCTCTCCTTCTTCCAAGGAGTTCTTTGAATTTGTTACAAATTCCAAGGAACAGGAGGCTGTTGAATGTGTTTGTGAAGAGACGGAAAGGATCTGCTATTTTAAAAATTCTTCCAGTGGGGATATTCCTTGCAAGAGTAAAATATCGCAGGCGGTCCATTCTCATGTTGCTCAGATGGTCTTCTGAAATGGGAGCAAAAATCTGTCTGGGATCCAACAAGATGCATTTTTTTCTTCTTCTTCTTCTTCTTCTTCTTCTTCTTCTTCTTCTTCTTCTTCTTCTTCTTCTTCTTCTTCTTCTTCTTCTTCTTCTTCTTCTTCTTCTTCTTCTTCTTCTTCTTCTTCTTCTTCTCCTCCTCCTCCTCCTCCTCCTCCCTCCTCTTCTTCTCCTCCTCCTCCCCTCTCCCTCCGGTTCACCCCTCCTCCTCCCTCCTCCTTCCTCCTCCTCCTCCTCCTCCTCCTCCTCCTCCTCCTCCTCCTCCTCCCTCCTCCTCCTCCTCCTCCTCTCCTCCTGCTCTCCTCGCTCCTCCTCTCTCCTCCTTCTTCTTCTTCTTCTTCTTCTCTTCTTCTTCGTCTTCTTCCTCTTTCCTCTCCTCTTCCTCTTAATGCTTTCTTTGTCTTCCTCTCTTCTTCTTACGTCTTCTTCTCTTCTCTTTCTTCTTCTTCTTCCTTCCTTCTTCTTCTTCTTCTTCTTCTCTTACTTCTTCTTCTTCTTCCTTCTTCTTCTTCTTCTTCTTCGTTTCTTCTTCTTCTTCGTCTGCCTTCTTCTTCTTCTTCTTCTTCTTCTTCCTTCTTCTTCTTCCTCTATCCTCTTCCTCTTCCTCTTCACTCTTCTTCCTACCTTCTTCCTTCTTCCTTCTTCTTCGTCTTCTTCTCTTCTTCTTCTTCTTCGCTTCTCTTCTTCTTCTTCCTCTTCCTCTTCTTCTGTCCTCTCTTCATCTTCCTCTTCTTCTCCTCCTCCTCCTCCTCCTCCTCCTCCTCCTCCTTCTTCATCCTTTTCCTCCTCCTCCTCCTCCTCCTCCTCTCCTCCTCCTCCTCCTCCTTCTTCTTCTTCTTCTGCCATATCCGTTATCGGACATTGGCGATCATGTTGGCGATCCTGTTTTTATCAGCAGCCGCACGAAAAAGTGCTGCTGAGTTTTGTCCAAACCAGGCCCTTAGATTTTGAAGCCATGATGTTCTTCTTCTGCCTGGACCTCGTTTGCCTTCAATCTTTCCCTGGAGGATTAAATGGAGTATGCCGTATTTTTCTGGGTGTCGCATCACATGTCCAAAATATTCTAACTTTCATTTTTTTTTTTTGGCATTTGCTAATTGAGAACAAAGGGAGACACACAGTGGGATTCAGCTGGTTCGCACCACTTCGGCAGAACCGGTAGCTAATTTTTTGTTGCCCAGGCCTAGAATGGACTTCCGGAAGTGGCATCCACACCGAGAACCGGTTGTTCACATATTTGAATCCCACCACTGGAGACACACCTAGTGTAATAAAAGTGCATTCCCTTCAGGGTTTGCCTATGAGTCTCTTGTAGTAAGCCTGGGAAATGTTTAGATGTTGCTAGTAGAACTGACAAAATCTGCTCTGTCCCCTTGTCACTGAAACTTGAATCATATTCACATGCTTAGATCTCCCCAAACATAAAACATAGAACAGAGAAGATCCTTACCATCTTTATTCTTCATCTGAAAAAAAAAGGATAATTTTCAAGAGTCGCCCTGAACTGTGAGATGAACGCCAAATATATTTGATAAAAAGAAGTGGAGCGCCACTTAAACACCATTGGCATTGACAAAATCACCATCCGTCAATCACAAAAGGCAGCTTTGCTTAGAATACCTTACATCCTGCGACGATTGTCTGTAACACTATCAAACATCCAGATCTGCCTATTCCGGGTCCTTGGAAAGGACTCAACAGGTGGATGAAAATCCCATATCTATTTCCGAACATCTGGCTGATTGTGCTGGCAAACAATGCATTTTCCCCAGTGTGATATAACAGAATCCCACTCACATAGATTGCAGTTAGCAATCTAAGTAATAATAATAATAATAAAATTGGAAGGGACCTTGGAGGTCATCTAGTCCAACCCCCTGCACAGGCAGGAAACCCTATACCATTTTGGACAAGTGGCTGTCCAGTCTCTTCTTAAAAACTTCCAGTGTTGGAGCATTCACCACTTCTGGAGGCAGGTTGTTCCACTGGTTAATTGTTCTGTCAGGAAGTTTCTCCTTAGTTCTAGGTTGCTTCTCTCCTTGATTAGTTTCCATCCGTTGCTTCTTGTCCTGCCCTCAGGCGCTTTGGAAAATAGCTTGACTCCCTCTTCTTTGGGGCAGCCCCTGAGATACTGGAAGACTGCTATCATGTCCCCCCTCGTCCTTCTCTTCATTCAACTAGACATCCCCAATTCCAGCAACCGTTCCTTATATGTTTTAGCCTCCAGTCCCCTAATCATCTTTGTTGCTAAAAGTATTCCAGTCTGTGCCAGTGGGATGTTATTCAGGGGAGCACCGGGAAGAACACTCTGAGGTAGTCTAAGCATGGGTAGCTGTGATGCTACAGCTCAGATATAGCTACATCTGAGGCAGGGAGCAGAGTGGTGCCAGTAACACCTTTTGGAAAACCAGAGAGAGAGATGGGGTTAACAGCAGCTGCAAGTCTGTAATTTGTCAGTCCAATTCCATCCCCTTTCGAACGGCTCTAAAACGCATGCTGGCTTTTCATTGTATAAATGGAGAAGAAGACAAAAACAAAATGCTTTGGAGATTACCTTTGGTTGGCGTGTTTCAGGTCTGAATTGTAGGAAGTTTGTGGAAGGATTGCTTCTTGCTAACCCTAGGAACAATCAATGATCTTTGCAAACAGGGGATGGCACTGTTGTTCTTTTCCCAGCCCTCCATTTTAAGATGCCTGTTTACTGAAAAAGAGCTTCTTATTTTCCAGGAGGAAAACAGGCAAGGCACTCTCTCGTTACAGGTTCTTTTGTTTTGATGCTGCATTGTGTGAAATAGATTATCCAAACACCTCGGCTACCAGTGAGACTGCATTTTGATCCCTGTCGTAAACGAGGGCGTTAATGGGCTGCCCAGAAGAGTCTGGGATTTATGTTTCTACTCTGTTAATTAATAACACTAATCCCGATGGAGGCTGCATGGGGAAAACGATTTAAAAACAGTGTTTGTTTGCATTAGTGGCCTTATGGTAGAGGGAAACAGTGCTGTGGATATTCCTGGTAGATGAGTGTATTATAATAATCATTTTTGATGAGAAGCCATGCCCATCTGTTGGGTTCAAAGAAGGAGATCGCTCCCCATCTTCCCTACACAAAAATGCAGGGGGTGGGGGGGGAGAGAAACTGGGATAGCTTCAGAGAAGATTACTTAAAAGCAGTAGCTTAGTTAAGGACAGCCTTTAAACATGGGGGAAAAAAAAGGGGGGGGGGCAGGATTCTGAACCACAAATCTGTTGGCTTTATATGAAGCTCCATTGTACAACTTCTCTTTTTTAAACCTTAGCCATCCAACAGGATAGAAACGCCCAGCCTTCAGGAGGGGTTTAACCCATTTTCATCTGCCACAGAAGGATCCAGCCTGATCCAAAGCCCAGAAGTCTCCAGTAAGATTATCTATGGCAGACATGTCAAACACAAGGCCCGGGGGCCGGATGCGGCCCGCGAAGTGGTTTCATGTGGCCTGCGAAGCCATCCTGGAAACAGTGAGGGAACGGCCCCTGCTGCCTTGGCCCTGGCCCAGGCCGGCCGGGAGCCAATGTACAATTTTGTGGTGGCCATCTATGCTGAAACGCATTCAGTCTTAGCTCCACAAGGCCGTCTGGAAACAGCGAGGAACCAGCCCCTGCCGCGTCAGCCCCACCCCCTGGGTGCATGCTGGGGAGGCTCCTCCAGTGGACCATGCCTTGGCACTTGCCCTGGTCCCACCCTCTTCTGCCAGAGACCCTCAGATCTGTCCCACTCCTGCCCAGGCCCCCACAGGCACCCTTGACACGAACGATGTAGAGCTGGCCACGCCCACCCAGTAGGCCACACCCACTCCATCCACGCCCACCCAGTAGGCCGCACCCACCCTGGCCACACCCACCCGGCCCCCCTGAGGGCAACCACAATGCTGATGCGGCCCTCAATGAAATTCAGCTTGACACCCCTGATCTATGGAGATTCTCAATCATCCAGGTCATGGTTGTCCCAAAGATACTTTTTTCCAAAAGTCAGCTGGTGTTTTCTTTGAATATGTTTCACTATTATCTGGCCTCAATGACTCTCAGAAAGTTAATGACCAGGTGATTGCAAAGAATATAAATCCTTCTATTCCCCACCAGTCATTTAGAACTGAAGAAGCTTCTTAGATGAGAAACAAAACATTTCCAAAGAAATCATCAAGAAGGTCCAGTTGCCTTTTGGAAAAAGCACCTTTGGGACTCCAGTGACATTCATACAACATGCTAGATTAGGCTATGAAAAGTAGATAGTTTGTGGATCAGGATGATATGACAATGAAGCTGGCATCTTAGTCTATTAGGGAAACCAGGCCTTTATGTTAAATCCTAATGTGATTTATTGGTTTGGCTGCAGAAAGTATGGAGAACAAAACAGTTGTGCTTGTAAATCAGGCTTTAGGTTTAAGGTGTTACGTGACCCTAGGAAACTGGGTTTAAGATCCAAATAACCACCATTCTGCATCCCAAGAAACTAGGTTTAAGCATGCTGGCTGGTGAATTCTGGGAACTGAAGTTTACCCCATCCTAAAGTGTTCAAGGCTAAGAAACAATGGTATAATCCAGGGGTAGGCAATCTTGGCTCTTTTATGACTCGTGGACTTCAACTCCCAGAATTCCTGAGCCAGCCATGCTGAGGGGAAAGGGAGAGGTTTCCAAGCTGAGCCATGCTGGCTCAGGAATTCTGGGAGTTGAAGTCCACGCGTCATAAAAGAGCCAAGGTTGCCCACCCCTGGTATAATCCATTCAGACCTGGGTCAAGAACAGATGAAACTTACAGCTGACAGGTTAATTTTAGTCCCTCCTGAGGCTCTTTGTCTGAATGAGACTGGGACAGGGATGCATTTTGTCATCCTTGCTTTGTAAAGGATGGCGTATAATAAACAATCCTGAGTAATGAGGCAACATACACTTGTGCTGTTAACGCTGGCAATTTTCACACATGAGTTTGAAGTCTCATTATCTTCTTGGATGCATGATCCTGTAATGTAGATCCCGGCTATGTCTATTCACCCTTCAGTTCAGAAGGAACCGTCTTTGCACAAAGTCATGTCTGACACAAATAAAAATGCTTTTGGATCACTTTAGGTGCTGCCAGGGTGAATTACTTCAAGGGGATGTCAGCAAACAGCATGACCTCTCTCTCTCTCTCTCTTTCTCTCTCTGGGCCAGGAAGAACTATTGTTGAGCTGTAGATCCAGTTTTGATGGATCAAGTTTTGTGCATTCTGGAAAAGACTCACCTTCCAGCACATCCCATTGAAACAGGATCTTGCACACTGTTATTAGCTTTCCCAGAATTGCATCTTCTGAATGTGGTGAATTGCAATTTCCATCACCCTTAGCCAACATGGTGATCTTGGCTGGAGATGTTAGCAAATCAAATCAACCTTTATTGTCAAAGTACAACATGTGTACAATGAGATTGGCTATGATTGTCCATCAGTTGTGGAAGGCATAGCTAGTATAAAAATTATTTATATCGGTATAAGCTAGCAATGATAGTCCATCAGTTTTGGAAGGCATAGTTAGTATAGAAATCATTTATATCAGTTTTTCTCAATCTCAGCAACTTAAAGATGCATGGACTTCATCTCCCAGAATTCCCCAGACAGTATGCTCCTCCTTCTCCTCCCCCTCCCCCTCCCTCTCCCCTTCTCTTCTCCCTCCCCTTCCCCCTGCTCCCCTTCTCCTTCCCCCCTCCTCCTCCTCAAAATGTTCTTAGTTTAGCTTAATTTTGTAGTATGGTTATTTATTATCACTACAAAATGAAAAACAGTCTTGATTATTTTTATGGACCAAAAGCTTAGAAGATAACATGGTTGCATCCTAGTCATCTTGCTGGTTTATCATTTCTCATCAAGTAATATTATCTATATTAAAGAACTAATAAAGAAAATCAATACCAGTAAAATGTACCATCTGGTAAAACTCAAGTGATATCCATGAATAGGTTTGGCATTCGCTTTGTTTGTTTGACAATGAATTGTTATTGTATATTAAATTAATGGAAGTTCTTCTAGCAAATCTACTCTGCACATTAATTTTGAGCAGGTTTAGTATTCTGTCTCAATCAATATAAGCACACAAGTATGAAAGGTTTGAAATTTACTCTGTGGTACAATCTTAAACAGAATTTTTATAAAATGATGTGCCGTTGGTATATATCACTACAGAAATTGTCTAGAATGTATAAAGGCACTTCAAATGTACATTGGAAATGAGAACAACAAGAAGGGACATTTCATCATGTTTCATGGACATGTAAAAAAATCTAGAAAATTCTGGATTCAGATACAAACCCTGATTCAGAGGATCTTAAAGATTAATATACAATTGAAATCACAGGCAGTTCTCTTGGGATTGATAGACAAACAGCTGGGAAAATGTCATGGAACTTTGTTTTTCTACATGATAACTGCAGTGAGATTATTTTATTCACAAAGATAGAAAGATTCAGCACTATCACAATGAAGGAATTGTTCGGTGAAGATGATGGAATTGACTTCTTTGATCAGAAAAAAGGTAACATCTATATTTGTTGCTGACTGGAAACCGTTTGTGGTCTTTTTGGATAAAACAGAAAAAAAATGAATATGATTATAATTTTGATGATTAAACAGGATAGATTATAGAAAGAAGAAAGTTTTGTTGTAAGGGCAGAATAAGAGGTAAATTTATAATTGTACTTATCATTGTTTTAAAGTAGAAACTACTTTATATCTTTATTTTGTTTTCTATTTTTCTTTTACTTTCCCCCCTTTCTTGCACTTTTAGCTTTCTCTTTGATTTTTTTCCTTTCCTCTTTCTTTACATTTCTTTCTTTTTAATATTCTGTAATAAAAATGGTGGTTGCTGTAGGGAAAATAAGAGCATTAGATAGGTTGCTGCTTTGAGTTGTTTATAATAAAGGCGGGCTATAAATAAAATAAATAAATGTATAAAAAATACAAGTCCATGATGAGATTGGTCTGGTTTGAGAAACAGCTTGAATGAACTTTTTTTTAGGAAGGAAAGTGTGAGAAATTCAATAAATAGACTTGGCCTTGGGTGTATTATGGACAGAATTATAATGGTTTAATACTTGGAAAAAGTGTTGGATGAATCTATAATGTCTTGAGCATGGGAAATGCGTTGTGTTCATGCTAAATATTATTGCATTCCCTCTATATTGTGAAACCAATAACTCGAAAACTATTTTCTTGTTACCCTGGAAATAATGCAGCCTAGATTCTGCTTAACTTTATTAATTTTGTTTGTTTACTCTCATATCCCTTGTCAAATTAGAGCGTATGAGCTGAAGCGAAATGCCTTGGAAACTCAATTGGAAGTTGGAATTGTTGCTTGGTTTCCAATTAAGTGAAACGTTGGGCATTATTAGACAATATTTCACAGATCTTTTTTTGTTTGTTTGTTTGTTTCATGTATCTCGGTTGCGGAAAATTATTGTTTAACAGCTACACAACAGGCATTTTAAAAAGATGGAGATCTCTTAAGTTATTTGCTGGGCTTTGCTTAGAATCTGTTATGTGGATTGCTTTTAAAGTTATTGTTTGAAACCTGAGTCGGGGCTGAAAGAGAAGTCAAAAGTCCCATTTTTCCTCTCTTTTTTGAACTGAAACATTTCTCATTTTTGTGTGCACCCATAATTGCATTGCTAACGCTCTACGTGAGGAGAAGGATTTGAGCTGACAATAAAAAGAAAGCTAATTTGGCACCAGTAATAGATAACCTGGGAAAAGCAACTCCATTTGGGTACTAACAGAGAGAAAAAGCCCTTTTTGCTATTTATAAATCCATATGGAGTCAGCTCCCCTATTATTTCATGGTTTATAGCCCACTCACAGTTTTATTTAAAGATGGTAGTCCAAAGCATTTGTTGTGTACAGATAGTCCTCGATCTTACAACCATTTGTTTAGTGAGCGTTCAAAGTTACAACAGCACTGATAAAAATGACTTATGACCATTTTTCACACTTATGACCACTAGTCATGTGATCAAAATTCAGACGCTTGGTGACTGACTTATATTTATGGCAAGAAAGGTTGTAAAAATGGGGCAAAACTCAGTCAACAACTGCCTCACTTAGCAACAGAAATTTTGGGCTCAATTGCGGTTGTATTTATTGGCGACACATAGATGTAGTGACCGTATTTTCTTGGAAAAATAAATAAATAAAGGACAAATCTGAAAAAGGGGCAAATCTGAAAGACATTTATAAGGATTAAAAAAGAAAAAGAAATTAACGTTTATCACTTAGCTGTGCCAATGGAAATTCAAGAGTGAAACCAAGAAAATAAATAGTTAAATGGCATAACTCTAAAAGACAGCTTTCTGAAATAGACATACGGTACTTATATAGTACAGTCTATATGTACGCACAGATTTACTGCCAGGTGCTGTAAATCTTGAAAATGGCTTGTAAACCATAACTAAAACCAAACACCGAGGACTATTTTATCCAGTAGGACAGCACTGCAATATCTGACATATAAATTCTGGACTAAATTTCTTGCTTAATTGGAAACTGTTGGCTGTTATGGCTTCTTTTAGGAGCCGTGGTGGCACAGTGGTTTAATTGCAGTATTGCAGGCTGACTCTTCTGACTGCCAGGAGTCCAATCCTGACCGGCTCAAGGTTGACTCAGCCTTCCATTCTTCTGAGGTCAGTAAAATGAGGATCCAGATTGTTGGCGGCAAGGAGCTGACTCTGTAAACTGCTTAGAAAGTTCTGTAAAGCACTATGAAGTGATATATAAGTCTAAATGCTATTGCTATTGCTATGTGTTCTGTCCCAGCCTACGTGAGTCCTTGTTAAGCTCACAAGGAGAAACCCCTCTTCCAACAAGCAGGCTGGAACTGCAGGAAAAAACCAATACCCTTTTATTATTCACAGACCTGAGTCAATGTCCAAGGCAAACAAACACAGTTCACAGACACTCGATTCCTCAACACGAACGGTTGCCTTTGGCAACCAGCACCTCCCACACCTTTCCTTTTATTATTCAGCCAAGACGTGGCTTCCTAATGCCTTCTCCTTTGCCTTTGGAACCCTCCATTGCATTCCTCTGCCCTACTCTCTTTTCTTGCCGGCATTTTCGTGCATCCTGGATATCTCCCAGCTGTGATTCATCACTGTCCAACTCAGACTCCCAGCACAGCTGTGTCTCAGCCTGAGCACAAGTAGAGGGGCCAGACTCCTCGTCAGACTGTAAGTCTCGGAGCTCCTCAGAGCCTTCCTCTGACTCTGATGTCACTCCAGGCCCCTCTTCGTCCTCCTCTGATTCCTCAGACTCAGCTGCCGGGTCCACTGGCTGGCGAGGAATCACAACACTATGGCTACTTTTCCCGAAGTATAATACCAATACAGTTTCTTGCTGTATTTATCCAAACGTTTCCTAAGCTTACTCCTGAGGAAGTTTGAGACAGTCATCTACAAGGGGTGAAGGGAATGTAGCCATAATTTTCATTTTTTGGAAAATAAAACCAACTTACAGATTGATTTTTTTTTTAAAGTTTATTTGGGGATTAAACATTAGGAAGACTACCAGGAGATCAAGTATCACTTTTATAGCTGAGTCCGGTCAATGCTAACCCCATAGCAGAATTTGACTGGTTCTATCCAGTGGGGTGATGCTTTCATTCATGGTATCAGTGGACTACTCAGGAAGTTGGACACTTCAGTGGCTAACCCCATTAACTGCAGATCACAAAATTGTACCTGGATCCTAACAACCAGTCTGATAAAACAACTCTTGCAAGGGTTTGCTGCAAAGCAACAGATAAAAATCTAACCTATTCAGGCTTGCAGGCAAGGAATGAACTAAGCAGAGACCCAAAGAGCTAGGCTAGCATACGGAGAGGCTTTATCACACCTCCTATATCAGGGGTAGGCAACCTTGGCTCTTTTATGACTCGTGGACTTCAACTCCCAGAATTCCTGAGCGTTGCTGGCTCAGGAATTCTGGGAGTTGAAGTCCATGAGTCATAAAAGAGCCAAGGTTGCCTACCCCTGTCCTATATCATGAGGGAGAACAGGGGTCGTTGCACGATTATGCCATTCTGCCAATTGTGGCCAGCTCTTCAAACAAAAGACAGAATATGGTATTAAGAAGTAAACCAACAGGCCATGTTTTGACCAATAGACTTAAATTCTGCAGTAATTTAAAATGTACAGTTAATTGGATGCTGGCAATAGAAGGCCCTTGTTTCGAGAGTTATTATTAAGAAAGAGGCTAACATGAAGAAGTGCTTGAATCGTCTGTCGCCTACTCTCTTTTTCATCAGGATGTTTGAATTGGCAGTGTGGATCTTCCCTCACTGGAACTAGAGCCTCTTTTCTGTTTCACTTAATTACCTTTCCTATTGCTTTCAAGAGTGCATAGTACCATTTCTAAGCTGCAGTGCAACCACTTGGTGGAGTCTGCTGTGTATCAGAGGGAGCACGAGATCCGTGCACTCTCCGTACCAGAAATAAAGGTTTCTCGTGCTACGCCATGAAACGAACGCTTGCACTTATATCTATCACTGCATTTTGCCTAAAGGGACATTTCAAATTACATTTGTAGACATCTTGAAGCAAGCACAACTCATTTTGAGGAAAGGCTGCAGATTTTTTTTGTGAGAGTCAGTTTCTTTCTCATGTGGGGTCCACAGGAGTCTTGAAGATGGATGGTGGGTGGATTTGCCTGCCTCGTCAAGGATTGCATTATTCTACTAGGAGTCCATGGCAGGCGAGACACACTCTGAACAATGGCCTGGGAACGGTCATTAACAGGAGCAATCTAATAGACTAAAGCTATGCAAGATTTCAGAACTGAAGGCAAAGAGTGCCTCAGAGGGCATACCTGTTTGTTACTCACGTGGATCTTTTCCTGGAATCATTTATTCTGTGAATTGACGGATGATCTTGTAAAACGGAGAATGCCCTCTGTCCATGGAAGTCTCTTGCATGATTTAAGGGTAAATTAGCGTGGGAAGTCAGCCCCCCAGAGAAGGAAATACTAAAAAGGGCAGAAAAATATATTTCCTCCAAGGATCTTAAAGAAGCAGGAAAGCATGTCCAGTTTTCTTAATAGCCCCAGGTCTCCCTTCCCCAAGCAGAAACCAGTTCTATAGAGATGCAGATGTAAATCCAGGGAGCTAGGAGATTAAGAAGACAAAGACCTAAAATCTACATATCCTATCCAAACTCTAAGAGTCATCAGCCCCAGGGAAGCAGAATATGACCTTTGGACATAATAAGATTGACCCATCACCATCAGAATACCAGAAAGACACACTCAGACTCAGGTCAAAGTTCATGCCATGGGAACAACTCCAAACAAAAGGCTCCAGAGGGTATAAAAACCTACTTCCTACATGTGCTCAGCCCTTTTTTTTCACTTCTCTTGCTGCCAGAACCATCTTTCTGTCTGGCTCTCCTCTCCAATAAACTACAACCTTCTTCCCAAAGCAGTTGCCATGTTTATTCGCAGCTTGGATGAACCACGATGAAGATCTTTTCTTCCAACATTAGGATATGAGATTATATGAGGAAATGGAATAGATACAAGAGAGAAGATGAGGTGTCCAGCAGGTTCCTATTCAACTTTGCTCAGCAATGCAGACTTCCCAATTATTACTCAAGAGCTTTACCTCCTTTCCAGGGCAGAAGGACAAGAAAAAAATAGGTTTAAAGTTTCCACTGAGCACATCTTAGTTCTATAGTGAAAAAAAAACAATGTTCTTGCTGGAATTCTTGCATCATCATCATCACCATCATCATCATCATCATCATCATCATCATCATCATCATCATCATCATCTTTTTGCTAAGTTCAAATGTAGTAAGTTGAAATTCTTGCATCACTGCTATGTCATCTTAATAAATCTTACTAAAGAAAACTCTGTAAAATTCGTAGAAATCTGGGTTCCTGTCCCAAGCAAAGAATTGGATGCCAAGCCTAAAATGCTCCTTCCAACTATAATTTGGCAAATTGATGAAGGACCTTTCCAGTGGTGTCCATCACAATCTAAATCCTTTCCTTTTTATACCCACATACCAAGGGGGAAGGGCTTGGATTGCAATGCCCTGCTTTCCTGCAATTGTGCAGATTTTAACCCTCCAGCAGACGCTGATGGAGCTGTGTTATCATCTACCAATTTCAGAACAGGGACAAGCTCTCTGACCCAACATACTTTAGATGTACATTGAGGTCGTTTCACTAAGATAAATATGACCATTCCCTTATTTAAGTTCATGACTGCCTTTCAGATTGAAGGCATAATGTTTGAAAACACATATATCTCTTAACTCAAATCCCAGCTAATTAAAAATTGTTCCCATCATTTAAATGGGATTCATATTGTTTAAGTGGTGAAAGCTATAATTGCTTTAATTCGCTAGTCAAACCGATCAAAGCTCCTAGTCCTAAATGCAGCTGATTTATAGACCTTATTGTTATCCTTTCCATCTTTTGGTTTGGCTGAAATCAGTGGTATCTGTGACAACACACAATGAGATCACAGTGATGGCACAGGCGACACAATGTAGATTGCCAATGACATTCTTGAGTCATGGCATCCGCCACCATTATATAGAACAAGTCACAACACAGGTTCCATATCATCTGAAATAATCCCAGTTACTGAAATTGCATCTGAAAGTAATCCTTCTACCTGCTGGAAGGAAGTAATCTCTGATTACTTTTGAAAAGGGCATTTCTGTAAGAAAAGAAACTTGGGTTGTTCCTTTTTAAAACCAGACTGGGTTGGATCTAACCAGGGCTTTTTTTCTCATAGAACGCCCAGAATGGAGTTCCGGCACCTTTTTTGGATGGAACCTTGTAGGATAGGCAAGGCGGGTTGTATGATGTGTGTGAGTTCCGGCACCTTTTTGTTTTACAAAAAAAGCAAGAGACAGGTAATCTGTCTAGGGAACCAGGTGTGCTATGTAAGTGCCTGCAGGTGGCACGTCTGAATTGGTGGGTGTCAGCCCACGCGCGCTCCTGTCTGCTTTTTCTCAGCAACTTCGGCAATCTCAGAGAGGGGCGCCGGAACCCAGGACAGGTAAAAGTCAATCAAAGTAATACACAGGCCTGAATCAGACCGTGGAGGAATCAATGGCTACAGGCCACAATTGGCTGAGCCAGAACCTCTGCGCGCTAAGCACACCTGGTAGTGAAGCACAATAAATATCAAAGGCTAAGGTAAGCCTGCACAGTGTAGGGGGAAAAAAGCAGATTCAGGAAAAGGCTCGTGAATTTCGTGTGAGTGTGTATCTCAAAGTATACCGGATGGGCAATTCTTCATGCCATGGACGTCAGTACAAGCCAAGAGAGGAGCTTACATGTCACGATGTTAACATTCTGGCAATATGAACTACATAATTCATGCCGTAAGTTGCATTATGACATTAACTGATATGGGCTCACCCTGAGAGATGCCGCTGCTGAATATTATTTATTCATTCGAACCCAAAACTTTTTCTCTGAAATCCACTTGTGGAGTACACACCACGTGCTTTCGTTTTGTCTCAAATAACCCCATGGAAAAGGACACAAAGAGGTTGTTTGCTGAGCCTCATATGTAGAGTTGGACCACCAGGAATCTCATCTGGCAACAAGATCTTCAAAACCAGAAGGCCCAGTGTCAAGTGCAGGAAACCAGGAGTCCAGGCAATTCAAATGGGTGTAAAGATTTATTGCATCCTGACACTCTTTGCGAGAATCTGAACAACTAATGGTCAAAGCAAATTGGCGATAGATAAATGTCAACAGAATTCAAGACGGGCTGAACTTAGATCTCAAACTTAGATGCACAAAGAGTGTCCTGCCCACGCAGATTGTGGTGCTTTACTTTCCACGTGAGACAAGCAGAAGTTTACTCAAATGAACAGATCAAAGAAGATTACTTTAATTCACAGGTATTCTCCGTCAATAACTCATGATTACAGCTGAGATTCATCCGGAATACAATGGTAATCTGGATCCATTTCATTAGGTAAAAAGTTAATGGCTTTCTCCATCCTGCATACAAATCACATGTTTTTCAGCACGGAGTTGCCAGCCACGCGGCTGGCTGGAACCCAGGTAGAGAGATCATTCCGATGGCACAAAGCCAGGAAGTACAGTCATAAACTTTGAAACTCCTCCCACTTAACTAGCTAAGCTAAAACTACATTACCCATAAGGCATCTCTCAAGGAAACAGCGTTTAACCCTTTAAATGCTAAACGTTCTAACATACAGTTCTCTCAAACTAACTGGCTGGTCCAGCACAAAGAGATTCAGGACTGATGACACATTTGACTCCTCCCTCGGGCTCAGCCTGATCATCTCCTACACCTAGGTATGTTTCTTAAAATTTGAGAGGGAGCATATGGGGTAAGATGCAGCATAGACTGGATTTCTCACCAAAAAAGCACAAAATCCCACTGCTTTTTTTTCCTGCCCATTGAGAAATATTCTTAAGTGAGGCAAAGAACAATTATCAAGTCTTCATTGCACTCATTATTGAAAGCAATATGTGCACAGTCAGCTTGATGAAGAGCAAGCGTACCCAGAAGAAAACAAAAATCTCTAGAGGAATGTTTTTTTTGGTATTCTCCACATACTCAACCTACACCTCTTGTTAATGCATGGAAGGCAACAAAATCTTCCCTGGAAAAATATGATTTTGCAGGATCTTTCCAGTTTTTGAAAGACCATGATTTTAAAACTGCAGTTCCAAAGAATGTTGGAGTTACAGGATAGTTTGGTGGTGGAGATAGCTCTGTTTTCTCCCCCTCCCACTTCCCCATAGCTATCAAGCCAAAGAAAGTGAGAATCACACAGATTTCAGAAATGCATCTTTAATGCTAGTGTTGAAAACTGTAGCAGTAAATTCCCAGTCAGACATACACCAAGTTAATTAAGGAGAAACCTCTTTGAAATGCTTCCTTCCCACAGTCTCTCACAGGTCCATATTGAGAAGAGAAGTTCTGGCTTCAGCCCCTGGCATCTGCCGATAAATCTGGGAAGGATGATGGTCTCAGACCCTGAAAAACCACTGTCAGGCAATAGATCAATGGATTGCTTGAGAAGGCAAGCCTCTATGTTCAGAAAGAATAGATAATGAACAATTGAGTGCCCTTAAGCATGAGCTCAAAGATGAAAGCTGACTACTAGTTCTTCTACTTTTTCCTTTTTCAAAACCAGAGCTGGAGCAGGAAACGCAGAAAAGCTGGCATATCAAGGAAAAAACTGAGGCTACCGAAGAAGCTTCCAGCTCTGGCACAAATGTGATTGTTGACGCAAAGAGAATAATTTGAAACCTCCTTGGGTCCACAAGACTAAAGATATATGCCTGTTGACAGATGGAAAACTTTAGGATTCAGTTTTAAGGGAGGGAAGAAGCCACAGCAGAAAACAGAAATCCCTGAAATTGTTCAAATTAGAATCAGTTAGGACAGGGAAGAGTCACAGAAAGACTTAGACAGACATGGGTCTACAAGACGTAGACCTGTGTGGCTGGAGTCAACCTGTTCCCTTGCTTTATTGACCCCTAGAACCTGTTTTACTGTGATGTATCTTTCTTGATTTTTTAAATATTTGGCTCTGTGGCTTCTCTTGCTTTGATCTCTATCAGTTTTTAAATCTAATATTTAAGGGCTATTCTCAGTTCATGTACATAAGAATAAAGTCACTTACGAACAGTGCAACTTGACCCTGCATGTAGGACTTTAACGTAAGATAGTTTTCAATAGATGAGAGGACCATGCCACTTATTAATTAAATTTATATTGCTCAAGTCACATACAAGTGACTCTTGTGTGGCTTTATTTATTGAGTTCCTTCTGGATGGAGAGCTTGAACATCGCTACTGAAATCCAGAGGGTGTGCAGACCTTATGGCTATATCTGCCACACACTGTTTTTAAGGACAGAATATTAAAATAAAGAGAATTGAGATGGATTCTTTCTTTTCAGAGCTGCATAAAGGGCATTATTTGTGAAGGTTTCCAGTATCTATACCAGGGGTCTTCAAAGTTGGCCCTTTGATGACTTGTGGACTTCAACTCTCAGAATTCCTCAGCCAGCGTGCCTGTCTGAGGAATTCTGGGAGTTGAAGTCCACAAGTCATAAAAGGGCCAAGTTTGAAGACCCCTGATCTATACTGTAGCACTGTTCCTCAACCTCAGCAACTTTAAGATGTGTGGACTTCAATTCCCCAACTGAGGGAAGAGTTCCCCAACTGAGGAATTCTGGGAAGTGAAACCCACACATCTTAAAGTTGCTGAGGTTGAGAAACAGTGCTATAGACACCAGAAACTTTCAGAAATAACGCTTTTCTACAGCAATGCTGCATTTTGGATTGAGTATATTCCCTTCCCGAGTACAGAAACAACATCAAACTGCACCAAAATAATCCTCTATTGTCAGAAGCTGTGCTGTCAGATTCATCCTTCTTCACCTACACTTCCTCCCTATATACTGTATTTCAGTTTAAAAATAAGCTCCATTGAGTCTAGTAGGCATTATCTCAAAGGGAGGTGTGTGCTGATGCAAACGCAGAGGTTTTTAATAATTCCATATTTTGTTTTTAATTCAGCCAAGCCATCTTGGCAGGCATAAATCAAACTATTATTTATGGATGGTGATCATAATAAGGACATAATGATATAGCTGCAGCTTTAACTTGAAGAATATTTTCTACTGCATTTTGGCCTTGCTTCCAAAATGTTAATGTTTTTCTGAATGCTTTGATGTACATCTTCAGATCCAGGGCTGGCTTGAAGGGACACAAATGCTGTGGTCTAATGCAGTTAAGCTTATCTGGCTTGCTCAAGACATAGATGGAACATCACCTTGAATTTCCAAAGAAGGATACCTTTATCAGTGTAGTAAATAAGGGGGGGAAAAAGGATAGAAATTTGCTTTTAAATGTGAGAGCTGGAATTATTCATAAATTAGATTATATTTGTTCAGTTCTATAGTATATTCTGTGCTTTCTAATGCCTTTTTCCCCCTACAACATTTATGCAGTCTATAACAAATGTCATGCTGGAACTGTTTTCTGTTGATTCAAGGATGGGTGGAGAGAACTCAGCAACTACAGAGAAAGGCCTGTAGCTTGCAGGTTTTCCGTAAGCAATGTGCATTTACTGCTGCAATAAATAACTTTTAAAATAATTGGACAGATTTTAAATTATGGGAGCTGTCTCTTTGTAAAATAGATTTTTTAGGTGGATTTACACTTCTGGTTCAAACTTTAGGGAAGAACTTAGCCTAAGCAATACATGTCTGAAGTGATATGAAAGTTCAGCTAATGGTCTGTAATGGCTCAAGGCCAAAGTACACATTACACGCTAGACAAAATTACATCCCTGAAATGCTGCTAATCAGCTTGAAAATGATGGAGGCTTCCTTCCTTCCTTCCTTCCTTCCTTCCTTCCTTCCTTCCTTCCTTCCTTCCTTCCTTCCTTCCTTCCTTCCTTCCTTCCTTACTTACTTACTTACTTACTTACTTACTTCCTTCCTTACTTACTTACTTACTTACTTACTTACTTACTTACTTACTTACTTACTTAACTGAAGAAGCTTTCATTTGAGAAAAGACATTTCCAAGGAAAAAAACAACCCAAGTCCAGTTGCCTTTTGGAAAAGCAACTTTGGGACAACTGTGACCTGGATGACTGAGAATCTCCATAGACATAATGTCATATCCTTCCCATCAGTCTAGTCTAAGCCTGCCCAAGAAAATGACACCTAATGTCACCTGGAGCCAAGGCTGAGCTCAGCTTGAGAGATTCTTTTAATAGAGCAGCTGAGATTTTACTCCTTTCCTTTGCACGTCCAAGTAAATGCCATTTGGCCTCATTCAGACATGCAAAATTCCCTGGCTGCTTCCTTGCCCCCTACATTCACAACCATCCAAAATTCATTGTGTTGCCTGCACTTCTCGTTGACAGCCTCCTTTAGAGCTAAGAATTTATCAAGCCAGAATGGTTTTTTGTTTTTGTTTCCTTTTTACAGCATCCCTTTGCTCCTTCCCTCTCTTCCCTCAATCTGTTCTCATCCCATGTTAAATTTTTTAATAGTAGGCTTGACTCCTGCAATTTTTTTATTATTGTCATTTGGTATCTGATACAATTCCCTACTACAGGCCTGGGCAGGTCACTAAGATACTGAATGTCACGAGATTTCTCCCAGGTAAATGCCTAAAATATGACAGCCCTAAAGAGTTCTTGAGTAAAAGGCATTGTTCTCCGTGATTCCAATTCTATTGGGAGGGGTGAGCACCAAGCTAAGCACCTCTGCTTTTTCTCATATGTGGAAAAGCAAGCCTAACCTCCTTATATCAGAGTCAATTCCAATGAATTCACAGAGACTTTTTTTGAATAGACACATATAGAATTCTCCTGTAATTTCTCTTGAGCGGCGACAAAATGTAAAATGCATATTTAGGTATGTGTGTGTGTATGTGCGTGTTTGTGCATGTCTGCGTTGCTGTGTCTATAGATAACTGCACACACTTTTGGAAGCATCAAACGCTACTTTAGATTAGCTTGTTTCTGGATCAGCAGGAATCTGCTAGTCCCTTAAGACATATATTTATTAGAGTGACTAAAATACTAAAAGATTAAGACTTGGAAGGAAAACGTTTCAGCTCCTGCTTTTTGCAATTGATGGGATGTGAAATATCTGTAGCTGGGGCTACCATTTCTAGGCTGCAAAAATGGGGATGGTCACTATGTTGTTAGTTGCGAAGTCGTGTCCGACCCATCGCGACCCCATGGACAATGTTCCTCCAGGCCTTCCTGTCCTCTACCATCTTCTGGTAGAGTGACAGTGACTCCATCCAGCCACCTCATTCTCTGTCATCCCCTTCTTCTCTTGCCCTCAATCTTTCCCAGCATCAGGCTCTTCTCCAGTGAGTCCTTCCTTCTCATTAGGTGGCCAAAGTATTTGAGTTTCAACTTCAGGATCTGGCCTTCTAAAGAGCAGTCGGGGTTGATCTCCTCTAGGACCGACCGGTTTGATCGCCTTGCAGTCCAGGGGACTCGCAGGAGTCTTCTCCAGCACCATAGTTCAAAGGCCTCAATTCTTTGGCGCTCAGCCTTTCTTAGGGTCCAACTTTCACAGCCATACATTGCAACTGGGAAAACCATGGCCTTGACTATGCGTACTTTTGTTGGCAGGGTGATGTCTCTGCTTTTTAGTATGTTGTCTAGATTTGGTGACTCCTTTCTGAGTTAGCAATCGAGAGAAGGGTAGGTGGAGAACGCCAACTGAGTTGCCCTTAGGAAGATGGATGATGATTGTAGGAATTGCCAAGCTGCTGCTTCAAAACAGAAGGCAGGTCTAGGAGAGGCAGAGCCAAGGGACTTCTGGGATAGGAGGGCTGAGAACTCATCATCTTCACCAATAGTCTTCCAGACGTTGTTAAATTAAGGCACGCATTATTCCGCAGTTGGGGAGCAGTTGTCTAATAACAGCGGAGCTCCACAAATGCACAACTGGGATGGGGAGTTTTTTTTTTTTAATGTATTGTTTTTAATTGTGTTGTCATTATTTTATTCGGGTTTTGTATTGCTACCCATCCAGAGTCATTTGCTTAAGTTGGCTAGTAATATCATTTTTTTTTAAATCAATGAAACATCTGGGGTTATCATTCCTAGGAATACTTGATTCTTTTATTCATCATTTCAAAGGATTCCCCCGGACTTCATGAAAACATTGGTTAACTGTGTGATGTTATCGTCAACTAAAAATAGGCTTCCAATTTCTTGCTCTGAAGCCTAATACAAGGGTAATTTTTGTGTGTGGCAATTATGCCTTTACTTCCTGTTGATTGCAAATATAAAAAAGGTATCTAAGTGTTGTAAACACAATAATTTTAATTGTAATTGCCAGAGACTTAAAAGGATACTGTAGCTGTAAAGGCTGAGTAGCTAATACAGACATGTCAAACACAAGGCCCGGGGGCCGGATGCGGCCCGCGAAGTGGTTTCATGTGGCCCACGAAGCCATCCTGGAAACAGTGAGGGAACGGCCCCTGCTGCCTTGGCCCTGGCCCAGGCTGGCCGGGAGCCAATGTACAATTTTGTGGTGGCCATCTATGCTGAAACGCATTCAGTCTTAGCTCCATAAGGCCGTCTGGAAACAGCGAGGAACCAGCCCCTGCCGCGTCGGCCCTGCCCCCTGGGTGCATGCTGGGGAGGCTCCTCTAGTGGACCATGCCTTGGCACTTGCCCTGGTCCCACCCCCTTCTGCCAGAGACCCTCAGATCTGTCCCACTCCTGCCCAGGCCCCCACAGGCACCCTTGACACGAACGATGTAGAGCTGGCCATGCCCACCCAGTAGGCCACACCCACTCCAGCCATGCCCACCCAGTAGGCCACACCCACCCTGGCCACACCCATCCGCCCCCCCCGAGGGCAACCGCAATGCTGATGCGGCCCTCAATGAAATTGAGTTTGACACCCCTGAGCTAATAAGTAAAAATGCTTGATGCATATTGTGATGGGAATATGGAAAAAAAAGGAAGGGGATCCTGTCACTTTTGACAGCTCTTAAACACAACTCTTGTGGCATTGTATGGGAAGAGCAAGCAGAATTCGCATTATTCCGAATGAAATCCTAAGTTGAGGAAGGGAAGATTCCTTTCCTAACAAAGGACCATAAAATTAAAAGAAGGGGTCTTCAGTAGAGTTATAGAGGTGCCTTTATGAAATCTTTTATTCCACTAGAGCTAAATTATAACTTAGGTTTATACCAAGGATTGTTTTTTTAGTCTAATATTTAGTTTATTCAAAGAGAGCTAAAATACAAAATGCCAAAATATTTAAAAGAAAAAAGACAAATAAAAAAGACAACAAACGAGATATTAAACAGAAAAAGGTGTCTTAAAAAAAAAAGAATAAAAGAAAAAAGACTAACACATGTATGCATAATATCCCCCCTAGCTGAATGCTGATCAATGTAATAGGGCGACGTTAATTTCCCACCCTTTGCAAAACAGACCAAAGGAATTTTAAACTACTAAATCTGTTTACAAATTGTTAGCCTGTCATCTCTATATTTTATGAATAACAAAATAGCTAACAGGAAAAACAATAACAATAAACATATCATATAAATGTGTAAAAGTTATGGGAATTATTAACAATAATAAAGACAAGATTGAAATTCCAAAACCCTCTGTTACCAAACTGTTATTGTAATCAACCCGTAGAAATTTTACCACGGCTTCAATCCCAAATCATCCCCCAAATTAACCCTAATTGGTCCCAAATCAATCCATGTTTGTTTCTTAATACCATCTCTTATCAATTGCTGATTGATTAAATACAATAAGTCCAGGGATGAAACTCAGCACCCTTTAATGCAAGTGGCCTGGGCATCAATTCCCATTTCCAGATGAGAGTTTGAAGAGATATCTGAAACAGAACGATTGAAGGTAGGAGCTGCTGTCCTGCCTGCCAATCAGATGAACATACTACCACCTTAAAAACTGTTTCTAATATCTGATACTCTCTCTCTCTCTCCTTCCTTGTTCATTAAGCCTTCAATAGCCAACAAGCAACCTCAGCATTCGGAACGTTTGATGGTTTTTCCATCCCTAGCATTTAAAAATTATTTTTAAGTTTGTGTTAACCCCAACACAACATATGAATGTCATAAATGTCGTAATTTTGTTGACTCCCTTCTGAATTTCCATAATCAAGAGAAGAACAGGCATGCAGCCCATGTTTCTAGAAGATCAGATATTTGTGGGCTCCATACAATTGCTCCTTTCTTGATCACACCAAATGTTAGGCTTTGGGCTATTACGTGCGAGCTTCCTGTTACACAAAACTAGCAAGTCGGATTTGGATTTAGGCAAGTCCACAAAGACGGAGGGGCAGCAACTTCCATGCATGGGGCATGCCATGCAAGATTGGAGACTCCCATCATCCCTGCATGATAACATATTTATGACTATCTGAATCCTGGAAAAATGCTTTTAAAAAAACAACAACACAAAAATCTTAGCTTAAAATTGGAATAAGGATTGCAGAAGCCCAGCCACAGCTAGTGACCAACTTTATCTGCAGAATAGATTGGAGATTATATAATGAACTGACTCCCCTCTTTAATGTGTACTGCGGTGGTTGTTACTCTTACCATTCTGAAGATTGTTTTGAATCTCACACAGCTTTTTGAACTCGGTGTGCTCTTGCTTCTTGAGCTTAACAGCTGCATGGACCTGGATAGTCATAAAGCAGGGGTAGGCCACCTTGGCTCTTTTATGACTCGTGGACTTCAACTCCCAGAATTCCTGAGCCAGCCACGCTGAGGGGAAAGGGAGAGGTTTCTAAGCTGATCCATGCTGGCTCAGGAATTCTGGGAGTTGAAGTCCACGAGTCATAAAAGAGCCAAGGTGGCCTACCCCTGTCATAAATAAACGAAACATCTGGAGAATTCATCCCCAAGTTGCCACAGGGCCCACCTGCTGTTGTGGTGAGGACTTCAACATACCATATAACAGGGGTGTCAAACTGCCGGCCCGTGGGCCGGATGCATCATAGCGAAACCGTGCCCATCCCATTGCCGGCAATGGGAAAAAATGATACATCGCGACACGTCACGTGACGTTGTGAGTTTGACACCCCTGCCATATAAAGTGCTCAGGCTGACGGAAGCTGCCCGCCCCAGATTTGATGGGGTTGGAATGGGATCTCTTCATCCATGTGATAATTCCCTCCATCCCAGGGAATCCTAGTTCAGTTGGACCAGGGGGAGCTCCAGACAATTTATGCAATTCTCAATTTTTCATATTCTATGAAATGGCTTGACCAACACATAAATATTGTAGAACTATAATGGCAACCAAGTTAAAGACTACATGCAGAGTAGAAGCCAGTGTGTATGTGTGGAGTCTGTTTTGAGCTGCTTCTGAGTAAAAAAATAAATAAAATAATACATTGGAGCTGTCTCAGGTGCTGATATACTTGACTGACTTCCATGTCTCCCCAGGTTAAACCCCTTCAATTCGCTCTTTCAAAAGCAGCCAGGAACTTGGATCGCATGGATTTTTCAGTTAATGTGCCTCATGCAGAAGCAAAATCTATTTGATACCGGTGGATCTTCTCATTTCGTGTTTATTCCGAAAATGGAAATCTGGTCAAGAGGATTGCGCTAAGGAGGTAAGACATCGCATTTTGAAATCATTTTTGCAAGGGGTGAAATGGCGACAAAGTAATGCTAAGCTGTCCAAGGTCAAAAGTGGAAAGAAAGGAAGAAAGAAGGAAAGAAAGAAAGGAAGAAAAAGAAAGGAAGGAAGGAAGGAAGGAAGAGAAAGAAAGAAAGAAAGAGAAAGAAAGAAAGAAAGAAAGAAAAAGAAAGAAAGAAAGAAAAAGAAAGAAAGAAAGAAAGAAAGAAAGAAAGAAAGAAAGAAAGAAAGAAAGAAAGAAAGAAAGAAAGAAAGAAAGAAAGAAAGAAAGAAAGAAAGAAAGAAAAGGCTAATTACTGGCCTGTTGTGTGTTGGTAAGAACTTGTGCTGGATATCCCTTCAGTTCAAATGGATTTCTCATATGCCAGGTTTTAATGCTACTTAGAATCCAGAAAGGAAAAATTACTGTAAATAAATATTTTTTCCCCTATGCAACAGAACCAATGCAATAGTGTCAAGGCTGTATCATTTTTTTGGTATGCTGGCTCAGGAATTCTGGGAGTTGAAGTCCACGAGTCATAAAAGAGCCAAGGTTGCCCACCCCTGGTATAGGGAGCCATGGGGCCCATTCTCCCAGGCCCCAAACACAGAACAAAGTCCATCTGAAGTATGGTTGAATGACTGGAATAATGAGATGGATTGATTCTAACAGTTTTTCCTGTCTTTTCTCCAAAACAATAATACACTGAAGCTGTCTCAGGTGCTGATATACCTGATTGACTTCTGTGTCTCCACAGGTTAAATCCCTTCAGGTTACTTTTTCAAAAGCATTGCTGTAGGGCTGCATTGGGGGCTCAGAAGAACATTTCATCACATTGAGTCTGGAAAGATACAAGTCAAGTTGCTTTTAGGGTAAAACAGTTGGTGTTATCAATGGATTAAGTTAAAATGTAATATGGTCACAGATCGTACGTTTATTGATTATGAAAGGGTAGTGATTTATTCAACAACGTTAGACTTTTCGCTTGGAAGTAAGTTGTGTTTCCGCTGATAAGTGATGGAAGAAGGAGACAACACACTGCTTTAAATGGGTAATGTGGCCATGGATATTTTTTTAAAATGCCCTGGGCTGTCTCTGACCACTGAGAATTACTGGTTCTGCTACGAAAACACAGGCTGACAGTTGGAGAAGTAATTTCTTAGATTGTAAAAGGATGCAAAGCAGAGGTCCAGAAGTGGTGATTCAAAGCGATTAATTATGGACCTTTTGACTCTTAGTGACCAAAGCCACGTGGTTTTCTTGCTCAAAAAACAGGGCCATTTGTAAGGCCACACTTGGAATACTGCATCCAGTTTTGGTCACCACGATGTAAAAAAGATGTTGAGACTCTAGAAAGAGTACAGAGAAGGGCAACAAAGATGATTAGGGGGCTGGAGGCTAAAATATATAAGGAACGGTTGCTGGAATTGGGTTTGTCTAGTTTAATGAAGAGAAGGACGAGGGGGGACATGATAGCAGTCTTCCAATATCTCAGGGGCTGCCCCAAAGAAGAGGGAGTCAAGCTATTCTCCAAAGCGCCTGAAGGCAGGACAAGAAGCAATGGATGGAAACTAACCAAGGAGAGAAGCAACCTAGAACTAAGGAGAAACTTCCTGACAGTTAGAACAATTAACCAATGGAACAACCTGCCTCCAGAAGCGGTGAATGCTCCAACACTGGAAGTTTTTAAGAAGAGACTGGACAGCCATTTGTCTGAAATGGTATAGGGTTTCCTGCCTGAGCAGGGGGTTGGACTAGATGACATCCAAGGTCCCTCCCAATTTTTTTATTATTATTAATTATTATTATTATTAATAATTATTAATTAATTATTGTTATTGTTATTATTGTTATTGTTATTATTGTTATTGTTATTATTGTTATTGTTATTGTTATTATTGTTATTGTTATTATTGTTGTTGTTATTGTTGTTGTTGTTGTTATTGTTGTTGTTGTTGTTGTTATTATTATTATTATTATTATTATTATTAATTATTATTATTATTATTATTATTATTATTATTATTATTATTATTATTATTATTATTATTATTATTATTATTATTATTATTATTATTATTATTATTATTATTATCATCATCATCATCATCACTGCGTTCTCCTGTGCAGTATGAATTGATGGCTTTGCCATTGTCACTAAAGTGATAAGCTTCCTCTGGCAACTTCCTACAGGGGTAGTCCTCAACTTACAACCACAGTTCTGACTGGAATTTCCATCAGTAAGCTATGTAGTCATTAAGCGAGTCATTAAGTGATTTTATGACCGTTTTGGGCACTGCTGTTAAAGCAAATCATGCAATTAAACAAAACCGACTTCCCCCCCATTGACTTTGCTTGGAGGAAGCCCCTTGGAAAGGTTGCAGAGGGTGATCACGTGATCGCCAAGGGTCTGAATTTGGATTGTGTGACCACACAGAGATGCTGCAATGATGGTAAGTGTGGCTGTAAGACACTTTTCTCAGCATTGTTGTAATTTTGAGTGGTCGTTAGAGGTTAGGGTCACCTGCAGGGCTGTATCCACAAAGAGCATCCAGCAAGAGGGACTGCAGTCAACGGGAATTGGCATAAGGGGACCACTATCATTTGCGAAACTTTGGGAAAGAAGCCAGAACTGCAGGGTGGGTCCACCACCCTTATTTGAAGGCAGAACTTTCATTCTAAAAGAGAAGGAGAGGGAAGATTTGAGGCAGTCCTGTTTAAGAAACCTCAAATCCCATCAATTTTAATAGCTGGGCGGTGAAAAGAACTTTGCTCTTTGCCACTGAAATTTTACCTAGCTAGACCAGGGATGCCCAACCTTGGCAACTTTTAAGACCTGTGGACTTCAACTCCCAGAATTCCCCCAGCCAGAAGTCCACAGGTCTTAAAGTTGTAAGATTGGATACCCCTGAGCTACATCATCTCTGCTTGCTTTCCTTCTCTGCTTGTTGTTCTTCAGAGAGATGAAAGGGGGAAATCTGTAGGCTGTTTCCTACCTAATTGCTCAGCAAGGCGTAAAGGCGATTGCGAGCTCATAACTCCGTCTATTAAGTGGCAGCAAAACCTGCACGATAGATGTTTCAGCCAAGGATCTGCCGGCTGTGTTTATTTCTCTTTGACACCGGAATCTGCACACCAGACAATGAAAAGTAGGAGGCCGGCCAGGCGCTTCTGGATGCCATCCAACGCAATTAGATTATTCCCGACAAAGAGGGATTTCAATCGCCCTTCGCGCATGGGTTAAACTCTACGGAAGAGCGCGCTGGGTTGTTTTTATTATTATTATTATTTATTTCCCGCGGATCAGCCACGGGCCCTGCGTTTCCCACGCAAAAGCAAGAGAAGCATTTCCCCCGGGCTTATCTTCCCACTTGCGGATCTGACCCCCCGGGGTTCCCCCCAGACCCCGCTTTCACCTCGCGAGCCTCTTAATTATGTGGCGAATCTTCCGCCTCTCACATTGCGTCCTTCCCGGCTCCTGAATTGCATTTGCTCTCCCGGGCTCCGGGCAGCCGTTATTTAAAGGCTTCTCACGTTCGGGGGGCGGAGGGGGGGGGCCTTGCAATCAGTGGAGTGTTTGTTTGCGGGGGATGAATCGGCCTTCTGAAGTCTCAGCCTGTCCAATTGAGGCAAGGGGTCTTATGGAGGCGGTAGTTTTCCAAGCGCACAGGTCGCTTTTCTCCAGGAGTTGCGCGGGGTCTGCCCCTTTTCCATGCGAAAGAAGTTGGAGGCCGCCGAGGGGCGATTAGGAAGCGCAGACGGGGAGGGGGGGGCGTAGTGGCGGGGGCCTTTCCATCCGCGGTGGCTCTGGGGGGGGGCCTAAAAGTGCCGAAAGTCGAGCCCCGAGGGAGCGGGGCGTCTCAGCGCCCCGGGAGGGTCTCCAGCTTCTGCCTCTCTTAAGCCAAGCCTTGAGGCGGCCAGGAAGCTAGAAGCGCGGCTCTTAACTTTTGCCCCAGGATGGGGGGGTCGCTTCGGCTTGCCGTTCGCCTTGTGCCCGCCGCCCCCCAACCCCGCCGTGTAGGGAGCAGCTCAATGGGCGAGACTCGGTCCCCGAAGAAGGACTGAGCCCAAGCCAGGCATCCTCAGGTGCCGCCGCTGCCTCGCCTCGGAAGTCCAGCCTGACATCGCCACCGCTCGTTGCAGCTCCTGGCTGAGCTCCATCGCATCCTTCTTCATCTCGTCTTCCCCTCGGGGGGAAGGGGAAGGGGAAGGGGCGGAGAGGGGCTGAAGCTCAGGAGAGGGGGGATTGCCAGGGGGCTCCTGCGCTGGCAGCCGGGAGGTCGGCTCTCAGCGCCCAGTCCAGCTGCCTTCTCTTCTCTTCTCTTCTCTTCTCTTCTCTTCTCTTTTCTTCTCTTCTCTTCTCTTCTCTTCTCTCTTCTCTCCTCTCCTCTCCTCTCCTCTCCTCTCCTCTCCTCTCCTCTCCTGGCTGCTCCTGCTGCTTTCCTCCTCTCCACCCTCCCCGCTCCGATCTCTACGGGAGCTGTTCCTCTCCTCTCCTCTCCTCTCCGTCGCTTTTGCGCCCAGACTATATTGAGTAGCGAGGCTCTGCAATCACGTGGTCCACGGGTGGGAGGAGGGCAGAAGAGGATGGGGAGGGGGGTGCCTCCGCAGTTTGCCGGGGCCCGGAGACGCGCGCGCGCACCGGCACATACGCTGGCGCGCGCTCGCGCGCTCTGACACACGCGCGCACACTCACACACTCGGGAGAACACACGAGTGCTCCAGAGCTGCTGCCGCTGCTGCCGCCGCTGAAGAAGTCGAGGGCTTACCGCCGGCCACCATCGTCTCCTACCAAACTGGGATTTAACCATTGGCTCACGTCTTCTCAAGCCTGATTTGGCCCCCTCCTCCCACTTAACGAAAAAGCAAATCTTACTCTTCTTGTTTACAGCCGCTTCTTCGCCGGTTCCCCCCCTTTTTTTCCATTTTCTTCCTTCCCCACTTTTTTTCTCTGCTCCCGCGCTTGGTGATTACTTAGGGCGAGGGGAGACGTTGACATTCCTTTTGATTTTGATTTTTGATTTTTGATTTTTTTTGGTGGGGGAAAACACCCCAACCTTGCGTTTCTTTCTCGCGCTCTCCCCCTCCCTCCCTCCTTCCCTCCCTGTCTCTCCCTCCCTTCCATCTCGCTGGCTTTTCCCAGACCAAATCCGGGCTGATGTGCTTCGACAGAGCTTGGAAATGGAAGTACTGATGGTCTGGCTTTTCGCTTGGATCTTTCAGTGTCTTTCCGTGAGAGCCGACTCGATCATCCATATCGGTAAGAGAAAAGAAAAAAAAAAAAGGAAGGAAGGAAAGAAAGAAAGAAAAACCCAAGAGCCGTCGCCGGGCTGTCGCTGGCGTGCGTGCGTGCGCGGAGAGGCAGGCTAGCTAGCGAAGGATCAATTAATAAAAAAAAAAAGGTTGACGCGGAGAGGGTGCCGGGTGGGGGGCAATCGGATCTGGTTAGGGTGCAAAGCGGCTGGAGTGGACGGGGAGCTGAATGGGGAGGGGGCGCGCGTAAAAATAGAGAAAAATTGCCCTCCCCACCTGCAAATCACAGGTCCCTCAATGGACCTTGTGGCAAAGTTAGGGGAGTATTGAAAGAGGCGCCGAGCGGCGGGCGCGCGGGAGGGTCCCCATCTCTCTGGAGACGGCTCTCTCCCCCCCCCGGATCTGCTGGCCGCAGCCGCGTCTCTTCCCTTCCCTTCCCTTCCCGCAAAGCCCGCGGGCGCCTTAAGACCTGTTTGCGCGTGGCTGCTCTCCTCTGGCTTCTCCACTTTCCGGGCTGGTGGAGGATGCCGCCGCTGGACTGCCTTCCTTCAACTTTGGAGTTGAACCTCCCCTCCCCCCCCCCCGCCTGGGCTGAGGTGGGAGGGGGAGGTCCGTGTGCGGTTGGGGGAGCTCGGCTCTGCCGTTGGGGGGGGGATCCCCAACGCCACTTCCGGCGCCCAGGGACTGGCCCAGGGAGAGGGGGAGGCCGGTGGGCGCTCGGCTCAGTCAGAGGTGCACCTGAGGGATGATCTCTCAGCCCAGCCTACCTCCCAAGGTGGTTGTGCCGAGTTCCCCCCACCCCGCCCCCCGAGCCCCTCAAGAAAATGCGTTTCGCGTCCTGCATCCGTCAGAAAATAAAGGAGATGCTGGGTCCGGATGAGGATTGCGGCATCTTAGCCCGTCCTCGACAATGAAAGCGCGCCGGATGATCTGGGGGCCGTCGTTCTCTCTCGGCCCACCTACTCCACAGGGTTGTTGTGAAGAAGGCAGGTGCCTTGAAAGGCGGGGTCCCTTAAACGAGGCTTTGGAGAGAACGGGGAGGCGCCAAGACCAAGGGAGTAAAAAGCGAACGGTTGGAATTTATTTCAAAGAAACCTCCAAGATTGAGGCACTCTTCCCCCAAGGGACGGACTGTCCGAGCACCGGACGTCCGCGGGCCACAGCAGGCTCCCCTCCGCATCAGCAGAAAGTGGGAGGCGTGGGTGTCAGCCGTAGAAAAAAAAAAAAATCCCAGCTCCGGACTCTCGGCGGGGCTCACAACCTTCCCTAGACTGAGGACTCCGCGCACGGAGAAGCCGAGGGACAGAAGCCAGCTCCCTCGGGCTCTTTTGCAGTTAGGAAGGATTCCTCCCTCCGCCACTCCGAGGGTGGGTGGCAGCGACACTTCCAGGCAGGCAATCCGCTCCTGACGTTGGACCGGACGCCAACCTTAAGGGCCGGGAGGAGGAGGGGAAGGAGAAGCAGCGAGAGGAGCGTTTTGTCTTCGGCTTTGGACTTGGGCTGCAACCATCCGGCGGTCCAGTGCGGGGCAGCAAAGGTGGTGGTGGGGAATCTTGTAAGGTTTTGCTGCCACCTAGTGGCCGCCGTGAGGCGGAGTTTGGCACGGGCCCGCTCAGAGGAAGGATGGAGGGGTCCCGGGGAGCTTTTCCCCCGCCACGCCTCTCTTGCCTTCCCCCGGAGGCCGAAGAAGCCGGAAGGGAGGAGGAGAAGAAGGAAGGAAGGAAGGAAGGAAGGAAGGATTTCCCCCACCGCTTCGACGGGAGGGTGGCCATTCCAGAAATAAAACCGGAGAAGGGGAAACGGTGGCTCCTCAAAACCCGGGATCTCAGCGGGAGAGACCCGAAAGATCCCCGAGGATCTCTTCCCATCCTTCCCCGAAAAAAGGCAGAGCCAAGGCTTCTCCAAGAGCCGCGTGCAGACTGCAGCTGCGGCTGGCCGTGCGGGGACGCGCAGGGGCATCGCTCTGACTCTCAGGCGCGCGCGCGCCCTCCTCCTCTTCCTCCTCCTCCTCCGACCCCCCCCCACCCCGAGCAGGAAACTTTGAGAAAAGCGCCTCTCCCCACCCCACCCCACCCCCTTCCCGCAAAGAGCCGCCGATTCTCCGCTCGAAGCGCTCTTCAGCTCAACGCCAGCCTTGCTGTTTCCCCACCTGGGAATTTTCCCTTCTGGGAATTAGGGGAGATGGGATCCAAAGCATCGGGAGGGCCCTGCGGGGGAATAGAATCTCTCCGGCCTTCCGGCCCACCAAGGGGGCCGTCTCTGCTCTGCCTCATCCTCAGAAGGCAATCCAAGGTTAGGTACCAACCCAGGCTTCCATGAGTGCCGGGGGTGGGGGGAGGACCCAATTCCCGAAAACCTGGCCCCAAGGCTTGTAAGTTCCAGGATAAGCGCCAGGTGGCAGCTAAGGCTGAGAGTTGCTGCAGCTCTTTGCTGCCACCCTGTGGCCGTTCGGGTTTTGCAGTCCTGATCTGGTCCTGGTGGTTCTGTTAAACCATGGCTAAAGAAGTGAATCTAGTTTAGTCTATCCCAGGGGTAGGCCACCTTGGCTCTTTTATGACTCGTGGACTTCAACTCCCAGAATTCCTGAGCCATCAGGAATTCTGGGAGTTGAAGTCCACCAGTCACAAAAGAGCCAAGGTTGCCTACCCCTTGGTCTATCCTCACAAAAAGCTGGCCGAAGCCACCCAGTGTTTTTAACCTGGTTGCTGAATCAACAACTCGAGGTCTCCATTGGCAGACGACGCCAAGGGTTGAGTTTGCGCGCGAGGGGGAAATGAAACGCTGCCAACAAGGCTTAACTCAAGCTTGGCTGGAGCTGCTAGGTCGTTCACGACCTGGTCTGTCTTCAGCGAGCCAGGCCCGGGATTCACACGGCCCTCTAATTCTCAACCAGGGCTGGCAAGTCCCTACGAAGTCGTCGTAAGTAACTGCAGAAAGTCAAACCTTAGCTTGAGGGAAGGTCCCAACGCAGGACCACTGGGGGAAGAGCGAGTGCCATTTCTAGGGTGTGTGTGTGTGTGTCAGGCGTGGGGACCGGTTCCTTAGGTGAGGAAAAGCAGGTGGAAGCTGAGTCTAACCTCCGAGAAGGGAAGGAAAATCCGAGTGAGAGTAAGGGCGGGGAGATGGCTCCCCTGATCCCCCACCAAAGTTGCTCACAGTGACCAGGGCGTTACTCTCTCCCCGCTCCAAACAGGTGCGATCTTCGAAGGCAACGCGGCCAAGGACGACGAGATCTTCAAGCAGGCGGTGGCGGACCTCAGCCTGAACGATGACATCCTGCAGAGCGAGAAGATCACCTACACCATCAAGCTGATAGAAGCCAACAACCCCTTTCACGCCGTGCAGGAAGGTAAGCGCCGGGGAAGAGCGCCCTCCCGCGCGCCCTCTCGGTGGAGGGAGCCCCGGACTGAAGATTCCCTCTCCCCTTCGTCGCCCCGCCGCTGCCACGTTGCGCTCCGGTGGGTCTCCTCGCAGCGGGCCGGTCCTGCCACCTCCGAGCCCGGCCCTTGCGCGAGCGGTGGAATATTTTTGGCCGCGCGTTTTTGCGCTTGGGAAGTTCCTTTCCCGGCCGAAGGTGGGCGCTGTTTGCCCAAGAAAGGAGAGCGGCGAAGGCAGAGAAACGGGGCTGCGCTCTTGCGCATCCTCTGCGTGGCCAAAGGGGTGGCCACTGGCCCGGTGGGTTTGCAACCCGGGGGAAGGAAGAAGAACCCCGGCCTCTCAGCGACGCGATGTCCCGTTTGCGCCGTAGCTCTTGTCTTTTTTCTGCCTGGTTATGATCAGTAGTAAGAGCGTGGGAATGCTCCGGCCCCCCAGGTGAATGGGGTCGCCGACCCAAAGAGGGAGGCAAAGGAAGGAGTGAACGAGAAGGGCGGCAGCGAGAGGCCCTGTTTTTGGAGAGCTTGCCCTGCAAAACGCGATGCGTGTTTGTTTTGACTCTTGAAAAGAGAAGGTGGTTTGCACCTGCTCTGGTGGGCTTGCTTTGAGGTCGTTCAAGGCGGTCCCTCTTGGCATTCCATTTCCCCAGGAGGGGCTTCCTTGCAATTACAGTTGAGGGTGATCTGGCAGGTGGGAACTGTGTGGTTGGCATCTGGAGAGAAGAGAAAGGGAAGGCCAGGGACTTGGCCCGCCAGAGAGAAAGTGGACAGTCATTGATTGCAAGGGTTGCCTCTAGTTGGGTGACTCTAGAAGGGTTTCCCCATGTGATTCTTGTGCATCCGGAAGGGTTTTGGTTTGGTTCTTGTTTTGGACATGGGGTCCAACAAGGTCTTTGTTGGGGTCTGTGCAAATTGATCCCCTTGTGCCTGCCCTCCTTTGGTGTGTCTTCTGCGACACAGTGTGCCAGGAGATATTTTCAGTGGCTGATAGAGATATTATTTGAAAAGCATGTGTACGGGGGCGGGAAAGCCCCCTCTACAGCTCTTGTGTGTCCTCTGATCACTGTCTTGCTTTGTGGATCTGTCAATCTGTCTTTCTATTGGCAAGGCCAAGAGAGAAGAGCCCGAGGGAGGCATACAAAGGGGGACTGTGTCAGGGCTGGCTCTCTCTGTATTCTCTCCACCCCGGATGTGCTTCTGATGGGGGTGGATGAACAGGATGCTTTGTTCTGGCAACAGGCACCTAGGAGCGGGTGTTCTGGTGGCTGGATAAAAAAAGGGCACGGAGGATGAAAGATAAGAACAGCAGCTTTAAAAAGAGAGGTGCGCGCCTGCATTTGTAGATGATGAGGAAGAAACAGGCTGCAAACCCATTTTTCTGGGGCCTGGTTTGGGAGATTATGTGTATGAACAATCTGGACATTTTTTCTACCGAAGGGGCTTATAGAAAACAGCAATCTTTCTATGGAACTGCAGAAGTTAATAAAGATAACCCATGATAGATATAATTGTCCTCTACCTGACCATAAACGGACATGAGAAGATAGGACAAACAGCCCTGGTCAGTTGGCAATCTTAGGAGATGGAAGAAAAAAAGGGAAGAAAGTGCCCATTTATTATCATCGCAGTGCCTGTTATTACTTAATCAAACATGCTCCATAATTCCATGCTGATTTAAAATAGATTAAATACCCCACGCAAATGATTGGTTGCAAACTCTTCTCAGATTTACAGGAGCTGACAGGTAGCTGCATAGATACGGCCTAGATAAATGGTTTCAAATTAGATTTTTTACAATAGAAAACAATCCTAAATTAATTGGCTGGCTTTTACAAACGGAAGGCTTCTTCATTACCGCAAAGTTTGATGAATAAGTCAAGATTGATTATCACCTGCATTCTTCCAGTTGCAGTGAATTTCTGAAGTAATTACTGTAGAAAAAGAAGCCTACTTATACGTCTTGGCAATGTTGTTATTTTTCTCCTAAGAATGATGCATCGGGGAAAATATATGGGGCGAAGTGGAGGTAGGCTCCCATGTCACAGTTCATGTATGTTTGGGTGGAGTGTTCCTGGTTTAACCCAATCTAGCCAAGATTCATTCTTTTATGAAGGTGGATTATTTCTAGACTGGTTCTCGTAGGAATGAATACAAGTTCTGAGCTGCAAAAATTGAAGTGACCATTAAAGGGCAGGGGAGAGATACCAAAGGCTAACCCTCTGGCACCCTCTAGTGGTTGACCAAGTTGATTCAGTGGAGGAAATGGGGAAACCTTATTTAATAAAGGTGAATTATTTACATGCTTTTCAATTTAAATCTGAGAAATCTGGTTGACCTTCAGGGGCTTCTCGGTCACTGTCAGAGAGAACAAAGGAGACTGCCAGCACATAGGAACATGTGCTGTTGTTGTTCCTTCCCTCTGGATCTCAATAACTTTATTTGAGCTGAATTACTGGATGGGTTAGGCTCACCTGATGCAGGTGGACCCATAGTAATCCAGGTACCAAGCCAATAAGGGCTTTCTAGGTGAAGACTCTTTGAACCATTCCTGGAAGCCTCTTGGTAGCTTCAGATAAAGCCTCCTGGAGTTGACAACCTTGATAGTGAGTTGGGGGGTCTTTTGTCTCCCAAACACACAGTCATTATAGGGAATGTGAGCTTTTTAACAAAGGTTCTTGATTTTCATTGTGTTTCACTCTGGGTTTTTGAACCATGAAATATTAACCAAAGTGGAAAAATTGGGGGAGATCAACCCTTACCTATACCACAAACTATTGAGAAAGATCAATATGGAAAATTTCCAACATTTTTTTCACTTGGGGGTGCAGAGGGAGGCTAAGGAGGAGACAGGATCTCTTCCCACATGAGTCTGGACCTTCTGATGTCATTCCAACATTTCTCTTCTTTCTGGTGCCCATAGGACCCCCGCCCTGTTTTATATTATAAAAGCTGGAGATCTCTTTGACTATGGTGCGTCCTGATCTTTGTCGTTCTTTGTAGGATCTGTCAGGGGGCTCAGTTCAGTGTTTCCCGAGTCCCATTGACAGCAACATGAATAGTACCGTATATATAGCAGATTGCTCCGTCCCGTATTGGGTAGACCAGGTGCTCTGTTAGACCAGTTTCACCGGAAAACACTTAATCTCTCCTCCTTGGTACAGCTGACAAAAGCAAGGTGAACCCATGGCCTAGAGGTCAATACAGTTGCCTAACGTGCAAGCGGCCCAGGTTCGAATCTCAGAAGGGTATGGCTAGCTGTTGTTGTTAGTTGCGAAGTCGTGTCCGACCCATCGCGACCCCATGGACAATGTTCCTCCAGGCCTTCCTGTCCTCTGCCATCTTCTGGAGTCCATTTAAGCTCATGCCTACTGCTTCAGTGACTCCATCCAGCCACCTCATTCTCTGTCGTCCCCTTCTTCTATTGCCCTCCATCTTTCCCAGCATTAGGCTCTTCTCCAGTGGCTAGCTGATGAGAGCTAAATAGCTCGAAATAGCTATACTAGTCTCCCTTTAATTCTTTGTCGGCAAAATCTATCATCTATCTATCTATCTATCTATCTATCTATCTATCTATCTATCTATCTATCTATCTATCTATCTATCTATCTATCTATCTATCTATCTATCTATCTATCTATATCTATCTATCTATCTATCTATCTATCTATCTATCTATATCTATCTATCTATCTATCTATCTACACACACACACACATACACATACACATACACATACACATACACATATACATATACATATACATATACATATACATATACATATACATATACATATACATACATACATACATACATAACATACATATATATATAAAGAGTGTTGCATTATATTTTTGGATTTGTTTTAATTTTTCCATTGGGCATGATGGTTAAAAGCCAGGAAACAGAGCCTTCCCTTGCATTAAGAAAGCTGAGCATAGCAGGGTGGATTATTGGTCAAATCTTGGATTGGAGAGAGGCTCATTCAGCTAGGAAGGCTCCGTAGCTTGTATCAAAATTTGTTCCTATATTTAATATTTAGGTAGTTAAACAAATAGTTCCCGAAGCATCTTCTCTTTTTCCCCCCTTTTTGCAGCCTTCCCGTAGCCCCCTCTTCCACTCTGTCCTCCCTGGGATTTAAAATAAGCAGAACCTGCATCAAAAGCACGGGAGCTCCAGCGTTCTCTTTGGCGTATAATTATATACATTTAATTATGTTGTTTTCTTTCTACATCAGAGGGAGAAGCTATTAGACAACTCGAGCAGGAGACAGACTGTGCGCAAAGCCTACAAAGAGATCCGAGACCACCTCCTTAATCTGTTTTGGGGATACTTCATTAGCCTTTGCAAAAAAATTTCCAAGGGCCCTCCTAAGCGTTATTTTAAAGTGTCCACTCATGGGTGGTCAGCCTCTAAATGTAGACTCTCTCCTTGAATGGAAGCTTTGAAGCTGGAGTACTGATGGCAGATTGGGCAAATGCTACTTTTTCCAAGAAGAGAAGAATTTTTTGGGGGGTGTACATTTGTTGGTTCTGTTTTTATGGGTTATTTCCCCCTCCTCCACAGCAGTTGGGGTAAGAAGGATATGTGATGGGACTATGAAAGCATCCTCTGCAGACCCAAAGGTGATCAAGGTTTGAACCCAGTGCTTAGTTGAGAGGACAAAGAGTTGCTTTATCCTGGCTTCCTTTTCCATGGGTGTGAGGCAACTCTCTCTGCTGGTTCCATTTTCCTTCTGGTTTCTTGTCTGCTGTTGTATAGAGGTTGATAGCATGATCCAATCACAAATCAGACTACAGTTCTGTCATTCTTTCCATCCATTATCTTAATGGTGTTGGGGTTCTCCTCCCCCAGTGAATAAAGAACTGTCAAATAGAAGCAATAGTTACAAGTCTACTGAACTTGTAAAGGAGTCCTTGGCTTCAGCTCCTGTAATAAACCTCCGTGGGGTGCTTTAGCTTCCCAGTCCTGGTGGCTTTCTAAGCAACATCAGACCACACCACATGGCCATAATAATGGAAGCATTGTGATCTGAAACTCAATGGATGACTCTTTACGTGGTAGATGTGTGTGTGTGTGTGTGTGTAGATTTTCCCATAAGCTGTTGATACTAAAGCTTAATGAATGCTATGGCTTCTAACTCTAGCTTGAGAGGAAATCCATTCGGAAACCAGAGAAGGGTGATAATTTAGGAGAGGTAGTGGAGTTGATCTATGCAGGTCTAGGTAAGATCCAGAAAGCTCAGTAGATCCCTGCTGTTGTTTGATATTGTTGATTCTGAAGTGCATAAGCTGATTTAGAAGGCTGCTTATGTTTGGCGGTTCCTGGTTTCTTTGTTTATCTTTTATTTATTTGCAAAATTTACTAGCCACCCATCTTGCCACATGGTAACTCTGGGCAGCTAGTAGTATATCTTTAGAGAAATTCTGGAAAGTATCCCAACTATAGCGCTGTCATGGTTCCGACAGATGAAACTCTTCAAAAGAACTCCGAGGCATTGTTTACCTTAAAGAATCTTTATTTTGAGTAGCATAACATTGGCACTAACATAATCGAAGCCAAAAACTGAATTCCCCTCCCCTGAGCACATAGTATCAAAGCACAATTCCCTCCTCCAATTAAGAGTCATAAATCACATTCCCCAATTAGCTTGAAGCACAGGCTTCCTCTCCAGTTCTCCAGCCCGCCAATTCCTTATCAGCTCTGGTTACAATAACCTTGTTTCTCACGCTAGGTTTAGTGTTGTTATGTCTAGCTGGACTCTCGTTCACACACCCCCTCCCAGCATCATCTAACTCTAAAAGCAAAAGGTAAAAGATGGCTACATTTCCATCTGTTGTCAAAAACATCCGATGTTAGCAGCGTTGACAAGCGCCTTACCAGTAGAACATGCATGGGACTGATGGTTCCAGAAGACCCAGCCAGCATGGCTAAAGGAAATGTTGAGGGTTATCCTATGTTCAGCATGGCTGTTCTGCAGAACCCTCTTTTGCAGGCCCTCAACTGTCGTTCAGTTCAGCTGACATCGCTCGTATTTGGAACTCCAATTCTTATTCTCTCTCTCTCTCTCTCTCTCTCTCTCTCTCTCTCTCTCTCTCTCTGCAAAATAATCTTTCTCACCTCCCAGAAGTCCAGAGCAAACACACAGAGAATTCATCATGTTCACTCTCTGCTTTATGCATTTGAAGAAATGGACTTGCCTACAAATGCTCTTGTCGCAAAGCCCTTTTAGCATCAAGGAAGCATTTTAAACGTACCCACAGACAAAAACCTGGGTGTGCAGGCTTAAACCATACTGAGAAGAGAGTGAATGAAGCATTTGTTAATTAGTATGGATTTTCTCCTACCGAGCACTTGAAATTCTGGGATGCGTTCTGACACGTCAGCTCTTTGGAACCGTCATCTTCCTGATTCACTTGTCTTACTGCCTGCTCTGAACTCAGAACCATGATCATTCATGAATAGATCCTTAGACCTAGACTTTCACCTTTGGAGCCAGTGTTTGCTTTGGTTGTAACCACGGAGTGGCTTACCTAAACGCTTAACTAAATCTTATGACTGATTGGAATATGAGGCTAAATTAATCCTCCAAGTAAAGCTTAGGTAAAGCAGGACCTACTTTAGTAGAAGCTATTCCTGCTTCTTCTTTTTTTTTTATTGGTTTTTCATCCCCTGCAGGGGAATGAAGAATTGGTTTCAGAAGCCAAAGGAAGGGGAAGAATTAATTGCCCCCCCCCATGAGCTTCATTTTGTAAATCGATATTAAAAACAATGCGAAACGGGGAGAGCTTGGATATTAATTGAAAATGCTTTGAGTTGTTTGGGGCACATTTGCTGGAGGGTTACCTTCCTCATGATTAGACCTAGCTTATCATGATTAGACCTAGCTTATGCTTAACCTGTATTAGAAAGTCAGTTGTGACTCTTCTGCAGATGGCTGTTGGTGAAGATTTCTTCCAGAAAAAAAATGTCCATCATTTTCATTTGGCAAGGCACTGATGGATTCCTGAGGAAGGCCAAAGGGGCCTTTTGGCATAACTGAAAAACAATTGAGTCATATAGTGGGTCAAGGACTAATTGAGTATTAAAAAAAGCAAATTTGCTCAGGTTATGGAAGACCCGAATACCTTCTTTTAATATTCAGCTGGTTTTAGTGTATTGCCCTGCAAGATGAAATCTTCAGAGACGTGTTTTTAAGGTGTGTTTAGTCATCCCAACATCTGTCTAGCTCAGAAGCAAACTTCTCTGCCTTTACTGGAGTTTACTCCCAAGTAGACACTTAATCATTTCCTTTCCCTTGGAGATGTTGATGTTTGACTGTTGGTTTCACGCTTATTGATTTGGGGGCATATTATGCTGCATCCAGACTTTTCTCTCTGGAAGGAACATATGGTTGCATGTATCACTCATACTTTTAATCTGCTTTAATTTGTCTAATATTTTCCAAGCACCTGCCAGGAACAGCGGAAAGCTTTCCCGTCTTCCTCGAAAACTGACAATGTTCTTGGCTGCTTTGCTAACCAGGATGGCGCCATTAAAGCTGATATTCAGTGGGGAGGGAATGAATGTCTTTACCTCCTGGTGACTTCTGTGCGCCAGCTCAGACTTGTTAAAGGGCCACCACAGTGAAGACGTCTGTAGCACTTTTATTTTTCCTGGCCTTGCTTTGATGTGTCTGAATGAGAGGCTTAATAGTCCTTTTGGAGGAAAGTATGTTAAGTCTGGGGTCCCCAACCCCCAGTCTCTGGACCGGTACTGGGCCACAGCATGCTAGCAACCGGGCCGCACAAGCAAGCAAAGCCCCATCCGTGGGATGCAGGCAGCACACAAAACCATGCTCCCTCCGGTCCGCGGAAAAACCTCTCTCCATGGAACCGGTCCCTGATGCCCGAAAGATTGGGGACCTCTGTGTTAAGTCCTCTGTTGAACTCACAGAGTTGATTTCAAGATAAAGGACTAGTGTTGCTATCAAAGCTGCTTCTGGTGTTTCCACGATCTATTGTTGAGTTCCATGAGAGGTTTTTAAATTGTAGTGTCTTACCTCAGACTGCTGTGCTTGACACGGATTGTGCTGAACAAAATTTTGCTACTTCATAGGCAGGCAACTAAGTCCTCTTTTTTGCAAGTAAATAGGTGAAAAGGATTGATCTGGGTTAGCTGATGTTTATTAGAAGGACATATCAAGTGTATTTCTTCAATGCCCACACAATTCACAATGCAATAGAATTTGCTCCATTGTTTTGGCTACTGTTGAGCTATAAAGACCTATGAACTGCCCTTAAGGTGTCCTGGTAAATCTGCCTTCTTTAAGGACTTAAGGACTTTAAAGTAAGGGTGGCAGCAAACTTAGATTCCTTTTCATTTAAAACTCTTAGAGACTTATTTCATTTGCTGTTCAATATTCAGGAATGCTTAGGAAGGATTCTATCATTATAGAGTAGACCATAGGCTGCAAACATTCTGGACAGGGGCTCAGATTCTGCAGTTAATCCAACAAACTCATCTTTAATGTTGAACGAAAGTTACCAAGGATTAGTAGGGGACTCAGACCTATTTGCGCAGAAGTTGGTTCTTAACTAATGGTTAAGATTCACACACCCCAAAAAACCACATCTTGAGTAAGCCACCTTGGATAAACCAGCCTCCAACTAGAAGACAGCTTTGGAGAGGGACATGAGGATCTGGAGTGTTGCCCTCAGCAATGCGGGTTGCTCTGTTGCTACAGAAGGATAATTTGGTGTAAACCTAATGGAGCTTCACGTAAAAGGTGTGCCAAAACCTTTTTCTCCAATTGGTTGAGGGTAATTTGCTTCTTTCAAAGTGGAAGTGCTCTTTCAAAGTGCTCAATCCTGCACTGAATGTTCAACTTGGATCCCCTCCAGGCACAGAATGCAATCTCCAGATATTTAAAACATTTAACCTGTTCAGTGGTATTGCCCTATGTCAGGGGTAGGCCACCTTGGCTCTTTTATGACTCGTGGACTTCAACTCCCAGAATTCCTGAGCCAGCATGGCTCAGCTTGGAAACCTCTCCCTTTCCCCTCAGCATGGCTGGCTCAGAAATTCTGGGAGTTGAAGTCCACGAGTCATAAAAGAGCCAAAGTTGCCTACCCCTGCCCTATGTGATACCATTACCGATCCTGGGTATTTTCACTAACTTCCTAGACTTTTGTCTTCTGATAAACTGAACATGATTATCATCATTATGGTACTGACCCAAGTTTTTCCATGCTCTCCTGAGGCCAATTGGTGTTTCTGAAAGAAATACAGCATTGTCGGCTTAAGGTAGTATTGATAAATTTCTCCCAGCGGTCTTAGACGATCCAGGAGTAAATGTAAGAGTAAAAAAGTAAGAAGGCTAATCGACAGCTCTGTTGAACCTCTTTCTGAACCGGGGTACAATTTATGAACTGCTCTGACGAACTCAGAGCTTCTATCTACGTAGGAACAGATTTTTTAAAATAATATTTCATTAATTTTCCAATTTTACATCTGAATATTTAAAAAGCAACGTGGTGACTGGGTTAATCAATAGTACAATAACAAAATCTTAGTGCAAATCTCAGGTTACAACATCAAATATTTCTTCTCTTTTTCCCTCATATTCAGGTTAGTACATTTCTAATTATGCCAACTCAGTAAGAACATCATTATTACATTTATCAATAAATTTTTAGCTTATACATATCTTAATGACGTTCAATCTTCATAAGCAATCGATATCCTGTTCTTGATTTTCACTCAATTTTTACTCAATTCTTATCAATATTCCAATTTAACCTTTGATATTTATAATTTTCAGACTTTGGGTAACCCAAATTTCCCTTATCTCACTTCATAACAAACTATAATATCCAAAATACACATTTATCTATTTGAATATAATCTTGTTCTATTTCCTAAGAGTTATCTATTTTTATATACGATGGAAACCTTCCATAAAATATCTTTGGAGATTGAATCAAAGAGATATTTAAATGTTATAAATTCCATTTATTGTGCTGCTTTCAACCATATGTTGCAATATTTGCATTTGGTCCTAGATTTTCTCTAAAGCCTGCTTGTTCCTAATACAGATACCTAGCAGGTGATTCTCCTCTGTTTTTTGGGGTTTTTTTGCAGTGTGTGTGTGTGTGTGGGCTTAAGGGGTAATAATTAGCCGGATCTGCCCTATTGCCATGAAGTTATGGAGATAATATTTACAGATACCAGCTGCTGGAAAGAATAGCTTTTTTAATATAATGTGTGGAAACTGGGAAGCCACTGAACCCATCATTCAATGTTTGTTAGTGTCAGATCAGGTGGAGGTTGAAGGCTCATTCAATAGGAAGGATGGTTGAAATTCTTGGTAGCAGAGATTCTTCAAGTGGAAAAATTACCCAATGTTTTTCTTGCAGATTAGAGCCCTCTGCATATTTTCCCTAGGACAGTTGCAGTATGAACTAAGTGCCAACACATCCTTCTCAAACCTTGGGGAAGCTCTATGTTGTGGGTTAGATGCCTTACACAGGCATTTTGCATATCAACAACTGGCTTTGACTGATCTTTCATTCAAGCCATGGGGTAGATAGGTTATTATGGACAAGTTGACAAGGCAAGCATGAGCATATTGAATCTTATTCCTAATTAGTACTGCATCTACAACATGTCTTCTTTCATATGGCTCTCACAGTGCCCAAACGTGCAGGAAAGCAGAGGGATCTCTCTCTCTCCAGGGCTGGAAAAGTCATGGTCATGGTTCCAACAGATGAAACTCTTCAAAAAACTTCGAGGCATTGTTTACCTTAAAGAATCTTTATTCGAGTAGCATAGCATCGGCACGTGCATAGGCAAAGCCAAAATCTGAATTCCCCTCCCCTGAGCACATAGTATCAAAGCACAATTCCCTCCTCTAATTAACAGTCCTAAATCACATTCTCCAATTAGTTTGAAATGCAGGCTTTCCCTCCAGTTCTTCAACCCGCCACTTCTTATCATCTCTTATTTCAAAAAACCTTGGTTCTCACACCAGTTACAATATTGTTATGTCTTAACTAAACTCCCACGCACATTCCTCCTCCTCCCCCCCAGTATCATCTAATTCTAACTCTAATTCTAAGAGTAAAACATAAGAAGGAAAATGGCTGCATCTCCATATGTTGTCAAAGCAAGAACATCTGATGTTAGCAGTGTTGACAGTCATATTCTGGGCTTCCCTTTGCTTATTGGAGAGGACATGGACATTTGTTTGAAATATCTAAGCCAACCAGGTTAGATTTCTCACCAAGACCCTCAGGGAGTCTTTGATTTAGATGATGATGTGAAATTACCTGCTGTATTTTCTCCAAAGGATCTTCAGTCAATCCACTCTGTCCCATTATTATACTGAACCTATTTAAGCTTATATAGGAATTCAATGCTCTAAGTGCTTAAAGTCATGTAAAAGCTTACATAAGGGGCTTTATATTCTCCTGATCTAACAGGAGTCTCTCGTCTCACCAAATTTGGGGCCATAGAGAAATATTTTCTGAGGCTCAGAGTCTTTCCCCCCCTCTCCCTGGATGTACAAATGTGTTTTACCTGAGCATATATCTCCTTGATTTCTGGCTACAAAGAAAGTAATTCCACCCCACTCCACAAATAATTTACCTTGAAAATGTGAAGGTCATTTTCGATTTGCAGAAAATACATTGATGGAAGCAAGTGAGTTTTGTTCTCCTGTATAATAGACTTTTTCTTTTTCTTTTGAAGGCTATTGCCTTAAATTCAGGGTATCTTCCTTTCAGGAAATACGATTTTTATACGCAGACCTTGAGCTGCTTTCTGAATTTTCTAAAAGTCCAGGTTTCATATTATCTAAAGTAAGCCAAGTTATGAAATTGTGTATCTGAAGATGAACATTTTAACCGCTAAAGGGAAAAAAAATCCCTGATGTTTGGAGAAGGCATTTCTATGGAGAAATGACCTAATAAAAGACACCAGGATGGATACTTTTCCTGGGTTTTGGGTTGTTTTTGTGTAGACATTTAATTACCAATTTAGGTAACATCTTCAAGGAAAGAGAGAAAAAGGTTTACGGGGTGATGACACCTCTTCCCTCCCTCTTCTCTAGTCTGGTAATTTAATATCTGTAGGAAAACAAGCTTGATGAAGATCACCAACTCAACAGTTCAACATTCTGATCTGGTCTCCACTATTGGTCCCTCTTTACAACTTGTGTTGGATCTACTGATACATGAACGAAAGATGTTCTGTAGTAGCTTGTGTAGGTTGGCCAACAATTAAGCAAGAAGCAACGAAAAGGTTCTTGTGAATATGCATCTTAAGGTACTACTGGAATTGGACCAAACCACTAATCATGCTTGTCCATCACAAACCACCAATGACACCTTGTGAATGATCAGTTGTCCTGTCTTTGTCCTGTCTTCACTGGATGTGTATGTTTGTCATGAGGTTGTAGGAAGGATCTGCATAGATCTTCCATATTTAGAGGGCTTGATTTATGCATTTTTGTCTGATGCTAAGGTCTTGGACTAAGAAGAAAGAGATTTCTCTTTGCCTGGAAAGGATATCTTTGGATCAGCTTCAGTGCTGATTTCCACATTTACTCTGATAACACATTATACACTTGTGAAGCAGTGAAACGTTTCAAAAGTATCAAATACACCATCTCCGTTTTAATTTCATTACAGTTCCGCAGCCCCATCTTATTCTTCTTCATAAGAATCTGGGAAAATTGACTGATGAGAGAAAATTGACGAGAGCCCGTTCCTAGCCATGCACTCTTATGAAAGTGACCATCATAATTATATAAAACTAATCTGACGCCATAAGCAGAGCTGCAAGTGAGTCTAGGTTTTATTTCTTTTCTACAAAGTCCACGGTCTGAGAATGTGACGGTATACATGAGTGCTGGAATTATTGTTTTTTTTTTCCTGAAGATCAGCATGTTCAGTGCTTGGGTTCCTCCCCTCCCCCCCTTTTAGAAGCCACGATAGAATCTGCATTAAGCAGAGTTGGAAAAGTCCATTGCCTGCCAAGAACTTACAGTGCTTCTGGCTATGATTATAGGGAATGAATGGTGGAGTATGGATCCTTTGAGGTTGCCCATGGTCAAGTCTAAATAACAAGACTTAGGCTGGTAGACAGGCCACCCAATGTCTTTCATTGTATAAGAGCATGGAAGTGGGCCTTTCTTTCCTCTGCAATATATACTTTTGACAGTAGAGCCTCATTTTGAGACTCACAAAAAGAATAGTTGTGGAAATTTTACCCTCTGTTTTTTCTAGAACAGATGACAGTTGCAGTCAAACTCTTCTGCAGGAAAACAGCTTGAGTAGAAGACAGCAAGTATTATACAGACAAAAGTTGTCATGCTCCAATCTTGTTGCTAAAAGGGCCGCTGTCTTGAAGAAAAGTATTGTTGCTTCTTGGTTGGCTTAGCTTGCTGTTTCTCCATGTCGGGATCCACATATGCCAAGGATGGCACCATTTTTTCTCGGCTGTCTCTCTTTCCCAATCAGGAACATGTGGGAGAAGATGAATTAGCCAAGCCCATTTTGGAAATTTACTGATTGTTTATTTAAAAGATTTATATGTTTCCCATTAAGATGTCTCAGAGTGGTTTAACAACAACAATAAAACAGCTGTAATTTGGGGGGGGAAAGTGATGTGTGACATTTACAGGTAAATCCTCAACTCACAACAATAATTGGGACTAGAGGTGTCATCATTGACAAGGGATGCGGTTGTTAAATGAGTCACACCCAATTTTATGACCTTTTGTTGCTGCAGTCATTAAGTAATTCCAGATTCCCCCATTGATTTTGCTCATGGGAATGTGGCAGGGAAGGTTGCAGCTGTGATGAGGCAAGTGTCCTGAATGCATGCTGGCTGCGAAGCACCCAAATTCTGACCACACGGACACTGCAGTGGTCACAAGTGCGAGGACCAAGAATCCAAGCTATTTCAGGATTCTGGTTTTCAAGGTTTCTATCCCATTATTTCCCCTCGCTCCTCTTTTAGATAACTTCAGTGCAGAATATATGCTGTGTGTGTGTATTAGGGAGCTGGTATTGGAATTGTTTTATTTTTAAAGGGTGCCTCAGCCTTTAAGGCATCAGTAGCAAATGACTTCCGTGCCACTGCCAAAAAACAAAAACCCAAAATAAAAACAAAAAAACCTGCATGGATTCTCCCCCCCGGGGAACTGTCAAGTCTTTCCCAAAGGGAACTTGTAATATCTTGTGCTTAATCAAACTTCTTGAATCATGTTGATTGTTCTACTTAAAATGCTAGATTTAAGCTGGTGGGCTTTGAATAGCTGGCAAATCTCCGTCTGTTCAACCCTTAATTTTCCCAGAGCAGCCTCTGTTTTCCACCTCAGCGGTCCCTTTTGTGTAGCCTGGTTTTCCTCTGCCTGTGAACTCTCAGTTGCCAGAGCCTCCCAATTCTTCTTCCATTACGTCAAAATTAAATTAAATATGCTCCAAGAAATTGGAACGCTAACGATCTTCGGTTAGGGATAAGAAGGACCAGGAAGTATGAATCTAAACATTGCAATTTGGGCTGCCTGATATCTTCCAGGTTTTCCTCAGCTCAAGTTTATCCAGAGTCATTCTTTTAGCAACTCTTTTTTAATATATATATATATATATATATGTTATCCCTCTTTTTATTTTCACCTAATGGAACTTGAAGGGAGAATATTAAGGAAATGAAATATCCTGGGCACTTGGGTTCCAATGCAACCCTTGAGGCAGCCATTTGAACTTATAGATTTTTTAAAATCCTTAACTTTAGTTTTAGCCAGTGAGGTGTGGCACAATGGGGCTCATACTAAAAAGTTAAGCTGGATCAGACTTGGAGGGGAGACTACCAGGAAGGGTTAAATCTGTAGGTTGGATGGGGAGATGGAAAATAGTTCCTGGAGAAGCCAGTGGCCAGCCACCAAGGAAAACTATAGGAGCAAGTCCATGTAGTATTCGGAAGCTGAGCTGAACTTGAAGAAAGATTTAATCAGTTTAATGATGAAATCCTAGGAAGATTCAAATGCTTCATTCTGTCCACTGGATTGCAGTGAGAACAATAAACCAGTGGAATGGCTTGCCTTCAGGAGCTGTGAGTGCTCCATCACTGGAGGCTTTTAAGAAGAGACTGGACAACCACTTGTCCGAAATGGTGTAGGTTCTCCTGCTTGAGTAGGGGGCTGAACTAGAAGACCTCCAAGGTCCCTTCCTACTCTACTCTACTCTACTCTACTCTACTCTACTCTACTCTACTCTACTCTACTCTACTCTACTCTACTCTACTCTACTCTACTCTACTCTACTCTACTCTACTCTACTCTACTCTACTCTACATAATCACAGACAAATGGTTGCCTAATCTTTTCTTGAATGACTTGGATGCTCCAACACTGGAGGTTTTTAAGAAGAGACTGGACAACCACTTGTCCGAAATGGTATAGGATCTCCTGCTTAAAGAGGGGGTTGGACTGGAAGACCTCCAAGGTCCTTCCAACTCTGTTATTCTGTTCTGTTAGTGTAAGAGGCATTAACATGTAATCGTTGGTGTTATGAAGAATTTTTTGAGTTAATTACTCAAAAGATGGGATGAGAAAAACAGATACATGGGAGTCAGTTATATAAAAGTCACCTTGTATGTTGAATTTTCATGAGGGTAAAATTCTTCTGTTGATAGTCTGCTTGTTGCTTAGTGCCTGGTGCTTGGTGGATATCCTGCCCTTCCCTTGAAGAGGAATTCAATGGAATTGTCCGTTTTTAACCTCATCCCTTCACTGTTAGGGTGTAGCAGAAAAAAAAATGCCTCTCTGTTTCCTGAATGGCCCATATTAGGCCTATCACAATTAGTTAAAAGGTTGCATTATCTTGATCGCAAACCATTTTGGTGTTGCAATAATAAGAGCAGTGCTACATATAGGAACAGGTAGAGATAAGGAGACAGCAAAATCCAACGGTTCTTCAGAGACGACCTCAAAGGGATGTCTCCCATTCTTTGTGGTGACACTCTTCAGCTCACCACCAAACAAACACAGCCTAGTCATTGGTGGGTCAGAGTGCCACTGCCCTATATTCTTGCATTGTGGGCCAGGTGTTGGTTCCTTTTTGGATTTTTAATGATGTATTGTTGTAGGTAACTGCTGTTTGTGATTTTGTTGTTGTTGTTAGTTGCGAAGTCGTGTCCGACCCATCGTGACCCCATGGACAATGTTCCTCCAGGCCTTCCTATCCTCTACCATCTTCTGGAGTCCATTTAAGCTCACGCCTACTGCTTCAGTGACTCCATCCGGCCACCTCATTCTCTGTCGTCCCCTTCTTCTATTGCCCTCCATCTTTCCCAGCATTAGGCTCTTCTCCAGTGAGTCCTTCCTTCTCATTAGGTGGCCAAAGTCCTTGAGTTTCAACTTCAGGATCTGGCCTTCTAAAGAGCAGTCAGGGTCGATCTCCTCTAGGACTGACCGGTTTGATTGCCTTGCAGTCCAGGGGACTCGCAGGAGTCTTCTCCAGCACCAGAGTTTAAAGTCCTCAATTCTTTGGCACTCAGTTTGTGTTTTTATGAGACTCTTACAAAATAGTGTTGTTTTTTTTAAAAAAGTAAATAAAAATTAAAAACCAAGAAGAATAAACTTCAGCATTGGAATTATTGCTTGCTTGCTATAACAGAACAGAATGACAGAACATCCTAAAATATCTGTATTTAAAAGAGCATAAAATCTGTGCAATCTACATAGGTAGCTTCCAGAAAACAGTTACACTGTTGGATTGTTGGAACTAAGGAAGAAGTATCATTATTCTTGTTTAATTAATTAATGGGTCAGACCTGCTTTCTGTTACCTATCTCTGAAAATGTTAATGGGGGAAGGTACTGATGTCTCTCTCTCTCTCTCTTTTTTTTTAATGAGGAAAGAGTTTAATATTTGTGGCATCTTTGACTTACCTGAAAATTTTAGAGTCTACAAATCTGGAAGAAGTTGGAGAAGACTGCTTAGAACTGACACCTACGTTTCAAATATGCAAACCTTTAGTTCACTTTATCAGAAGCTGAAAAGGTTATTAAAAATTATGCAAGATTAAATCCATCTCAGAAAATCTGGCAAGATGACAGTTAATTGTAATATAAAATGTTGGCAGGTTGAACATCTCTTTGGGATTTCGTCTTGAGCATTTTCTATTTAAGAAGATCTGGCAGCAGATGATAGAAGAGACTAAAATCTGATACCTGAAAACCTTTTCCGTAAAACTCTGGTTTAATTAGATAGACTGGGATCACACAGCACCCCAGATACCAAAAAGAAAAAAGAAATAAAAGAAAACTGACACGGTGTCTTAGTTCACTGCTTAAACTCATTCATAGGCTCAGATAGCAGAAATCAGCTTTTGAATGATGTTCAAGATCCAACATGGACATTTCTGTGAATGACAATAAATACCCAATAGATGGATTTCCCCCCATCCAGCTGGGCAGTCCTTAGCGGCTTTTGGTGGTGTCTTCTGGGATGGGAAAAATTAGTCAACCCTTAATTCCCACCTATGTGTTTCCTTTGTTGTTGTTAGTTGCGAAGTTATGTCCGACCCATCACGACCCCATGGACAACGTTCTTCCAGGCCTTCCTGTCCTCTGCCATCTTCTGGAGTCCATTTAAGCTCACGCCTACTGCTTCAGTGACTCCATCCAGCAACCTCATTCTCTGTCGTCCCCTTCTTCTATTGCCCTCAATCTTTCCCAGCATTAGGCTCTTCTCCAGTGAGTCCTTCCTTCTCATTAGGTGGCCAAAGTACTTGAGTTTCAACTTCAGGATCTGGCCTTCTAAAGAGCAGTCAGGGTTGATCTCTTCTAAGACTGACCGGTTTGAATGCCTTGCAGTCCAAGGGACTCGCAGGAGTCTTCTCCAGCACCATAGTTCAAAGGCCTCAATTCTTTGGCGCTCAGCCTTTCTTATGGTCCAACTTTCAGAGCCATACATTGCAACTGGGAAAACCATGGCCTTGACTATACGTACTTTTGTTGGCAGGGTGATGTCTCTGCTTTGTGTTTCCTTTGAGTGACAGCTAAACCTAAGAACAATTCATGGTTTTTTCCATGTTATTTTCCTAGGAGGGAATAGAATTTTCTGGAAGCGAGCTCGAGGGGGAATGGCTAAATCTTCCTTCTTATTTTTTTGTTTGAACATCTCTACATAGACAGTATTGGCAGTGTCAATTGAGCTTGGCAAAGCACCAAATGGTACTAAGTAGCTGGATTCAGGGAAAATATCTCTAGCATCTTTTCAGAGACTGTATGGAAAAACCATTTTTAGCTTAAATCTTCAAATGGTGCAGAAGATCAGGTCCACACAGGAAGGTACAGTTCAACTGATTTATTGCTTCTCATGCCTATGCACAATATATATATATTTTCAACTGATATTTAGCAACTGCTTGGAGTTAGATAAGGGTTAATGGAATTTAAGGGAGGTGGGGTTTAGTTCACTTGTGGCTACATAGGGATTCTAGGCTGATCCCTCCTTTAACTCCACCTCAGGTTCTGCCAGTTCTTCTCCTGCAAGGTAGACATGAGTATAGACGTATGCTTTATGTGGTGCTGCCAACCCAGGCCAGAGGTTATCCATCATACATCTTCCCGCATTGAGCTGTCCTTCTGTTTTATTTTATCTATACATTGTTTCTTTCTTTATTAAATTTATTTGCCATCGATCTCATCCTAAAACGGCTCTGGGTGGCTTAAATTGTATCTTAATTATGGGTTTGCTTTATGCTATTCATTCAGATTTACCGTTCAGAGCAAATAAATTTGCTAACCTGACGTACTGGATTAGTATAATTTCCGTAACGTTTTAATCATAATTACAATAACATCTGCTGGCAGTCGTGCACAGATGCCTGACAGAGCACAACATTTGTGAACGGGTCCCTGCCTCTCTGCGTCCCAGAAAATGGATCTTTTCCCTTATTCCCCGTCTGCCCAGAAGCCGATGGAAGTGAACGGATAGGGAAGGTAGATAAAATACAACACTCATAAAGTCTTGAGAAATCCTTGTCTGTCTTCACTTTCCATATTATTTCCCACCCCATTTGCTTTTTATCACCAGCAGTTCATCCTTCTTGGGCTCTTCTGTAATATCTTGTCATGGGTGAGGTTCCCATCTGTTTCTCTTTATTAACCTTTGGACAGAAAGACTGGGTTCCAATGTTTTAAATAAATTTACTCGTCCTAGTGGCGGGTGCTAAGCTAAGGACTGACGGTTAGGGCAGAGATCCTAGTTCTGTCAACAGCCAATAACTCTCGCCCTCAAGACTATGAAGCACCAAGTAAAGAGTCCATGCAAAGATGGAAGGAAAAATGAATTACTATCAGTGTAAGAAGGAACCATCTCAGCTTGCTGCATAATTTTTATCAGGGTATGTCATATTGAGTGTATGAGAAGCTGCTATGTTCAAGCCCAGCTACTTAATTAAGCCATGTGAAATTGTGAGTTTGTGATGTATGGCCAAGTCCTGAACCAGAATTATGCCCTTTCTTCCTGCTCAGGAAGATTTGTGATTCTTGGTGGTTGGCAATTTATATTTCCACTTTAGATAGTGAGGTTCTGCAATGGCCGTGCCTGTTGGGGGACATCTCACAACATCTATTCTCTTGTGAACAGAGGTGATTGCTTCCTCTATAATACCTAATCTTGAGGCTCTTACGAAGAACGAATCATAATCCTAGAAGATGATTTTTACCGATGTTGAATGTCAGATTTAGATCTAGAGCTGAATATCTAGAGGTCGGCCGTGTGTCTTCAATGCAGATGGTGGGAAACGGATTCTTTCTGAGAAGGTCCCAATTGGGATTATCACAATGTGACGTGGAAGCAGATAGGTAGATGCTCTGCACAAATAAGTTGTGGTTTGGGGTGGTATGTGTGTGCGCGCATGTGTGCGTGTGTGCGCATGTGTATGCAAGTCTTATGTGTATATTGTTGTGATTCCTCGCCAGCCAGTGGACCTGGCAGCTGAGTCTGAGGAATCAGAGGAGGAGGAGGGGCCTGGAGTGACTTCAGAGTCAGAGGAAGGCTCTGAGGAGCTCCAAGACTTACAGTCTGACGAGGAGCCTGGCCCCTCTACTCGCGCTCAGGCTGAGACACATCTGTGCTGGGAGCCTGAGTTGGACAGTGATGAAGAACAGTTGGGACAAATCCAGGATGCATGAAAGCGCAGGCAAGAGAAGTGAGTGGGACAGAGGAATGCAATGGGGCGGCTCCAAAGGCAAAGGAGAAGGCATTAGGAAGCCACGCCTTGGCTGCATAATAAAAGGGAAGGTGTGGGAGGTGCTGGTTGCCAAAGGCAACCGTTTGTGTTGAGGATCGAGTTTCTGTGAACTGTGTTTTGTTTGCCTTGGACATTGACTCAGGTCTGTGAATAATAAAAGGGGATTGGTTTTTTCCTGCGGTTCCAGCCTGCTTGTTTGGAAGAGGGGTTTCTCCTTGTGAGCTTAACAAGGACTCACGTAGGCTGGGACAGAACATATATTGGACTTGTGGTCCTTTGTATTGTTGTTGTACACATTTAGGGAACTTTTCATTTGCAAAATTAACTCCGTGGAACTAAATCTTGACAGGTGTTAAAAGTTATTCATGACGACTTTATTCTTTAGAGAGAAACGGCAATTAGTTATCTTGGTGTTTGGTTTAAATTACCTAAAGAAACAGCAGAACTCAACCAGAAGGTACTGTTTTTCCATTTGGATAAAATGTAATGCGAAATCAAGAGTTTTTTTTCTCCTCGGTACTCTCACAAATAGATAACATTCTGGAATAAATATTGAAATGCCATTTGAATTGAGAGCTAGGAAAGTACGAAGAATATTTAATTACTGTATTGTATAGAATTATTTTTAGAGGGAACTTTATTTTCAAAATTTCCGAGTATTGTCAAGCACATAAGTTGGCAGGAATAGTTAGTTATTTCAATTTGTGTAAGAGTTTTACAGCTTTCCAGCGCAAAAATAAGCCCAAAAAATAAGCACACAGGAGGCATAGTTTAGAAAAACTTCATCTATAATATATATATAAACATGATACATACAGTTTCATTCAGTTCTTGGGAACATCAACAACTAACTCAGGAGATCAGGACACAGAGAAGACTAGGACATGTCCAGACCTAGGCTGGATCACATGCCTCACACAGCCAATACTGTGTCTTAATCAAAAACAGTTCTCATTGGCTGGTTTGTTGCTGTGGCTATTCCAGTTCATAAATTCTTACACACTGACAACTTATATGGCCAATCTCAACAGACTGATTCTGCTTTGTGAACAACAGTTAAAAACTATGATATCACAACAGTATCGCAATAGGTCAAGAAATACTAATTGGCACCTGAGATCAAAACGAAACACAACACAACAACCATCCCACAGGCTCTGCCTCCCAGCTCCCATTCTCAGACAGAACCAAGTCTTCAAGTGTGTGATGTCCCCCAACCTCTGTGGGATGATGTTCACTTCCTGGGAAACATTAGCCCACCAGGTGGGACATGAATCTAATATACAAGTGGTAGTAGTTCCAAGAACACAGTCCACATCCTGAAGGCTAACAGGATCAAGCTCTTCCCAAATATCCAGCCTCAGTTACCTCTATGGAACTGCTTCAGGACTTTAGAGTCCAACTTGGATTGAACCCAAGCAACTTTATTCAACAGATACCTCGTGTATTCCTCAGTGACCATGAGGTAACCCTTTGAACCAGGTTGCCCCAAAGAAAGGTGGTAGGCAGTGAAGTACTGATGTTTTGCTACCCATACCATTACAAGGTCGGTCCTAATAATAGCTCAAGGTCATGTTCAGTTGGTTTCACTCCTTGTCATCTTTTAGTGACATTCTAGACTCCTCTTCACCTGTTTCATCTTCCTCATCTTCTCTGTAAAACTGGGGTTGTTTTGGGCTTCATAGGAGGATAGAGATTGCATGTCCATGATCCCATCCAAGGTCCTCACTTCTGTCTCTTTTGAGGCAAGGACCAGGTCTTCAGCTGGGCCATGCAGCACACCCTCAGGAGCAACCAGACTGACAGAATGTAAATGTTTTCTTCTGCTTTGAGAAATGTATTATCTTAAAAGTGTGATGCTGAAATTTAATAAGAGTTGGGTATTTAGTGGCTATTAGGACAGAAAATGATTTTTTTTTCATGTTGTGAATTGCCATTATTTAATTCCGTATTTTAGAGTGGTGCTAATGTGTTGTATTGTAGCCTTATCGAAATGATTTTTCTATGAGGGACTGTAGGATATAAATCACTTTTACTAATTAGTACTATTTACTAATTATTTTAACAAAAGTAAGCCCAGTAGTAATATTCTCAGATAGTCTCAGATAGGATAAAAATCGACATCTGGTACTGATAACAATAAAAAAAGTATGTTCAAGGATTGATCAGATACATTCCATGTTTACAAATCCGAAGGCATCTTCAAAGGAAAAAATGAGGAATACGTCTCCTCAGTGTAATGGCTAGTTAGAAATCATGCTGTATCTACAGAATAAATTATGCCTGGTTCAAAGAAGATTATTTGTTTATGGTACAGTATTAGCGACCTTTTATTTCTTCTAGAAGATAAAAGTACGGAATAATAGCTGGAGATTTAATATTAATCTGTATTGTGGCTGATATCGTATCTGGCTTTATCCTAGCCTAAAATGTATTTTGAAAACAATTCTAAATCCTGCTGCAGGATGATTGGTTCACAGAGTTGTATTATCTGGAAATCATCCTTTTAGGTAACTACTCATCAGTGGTATTCAGAAATCAGATATAATTAACAGGATCCTGATTATCAACTGGAAGGAAATCAGTTCACTGAAATATTCTGAATTATTTAAAAGAATTTGACAGCCAGCAGAGCATGCCTCCTGAAATGTATGTCTCTATTTAATTTCAACACAAGTGCAGTATTACTCTGAAACCTATCTCGGTAGCCAGCGCCTTGCCTTGATTGAAAAGCTAAGCAGGATCAGGCCTGGTTAATACTTGGATGGGAGACTATCCAGATTAGATTGGGAAATAAAACAACAACAAATTCCTATGGGGAAAGCAGTCCCCAACCTTCCATAACGTTGTTGGAAAAAATTGCATGGATGTGTTGATAAAGTCCTCAAGAGTTGAACTTGACTCACGGAGATATTACACCCCAGCTTTTAATGAGTAGCTCTGTGATCCATTAGGAATATATGGAATAAAATGAAGGGAGAGTCTCAAGGCAGCAGATTCTCAAGTTTTTGAAGGTGGGAGATACATCTAACAAATAACGAGAAGCATATAGAAATGCACACTTTTCATGAGCAGTTGAGGAAGCTCCTGCTTTTTACCTGGGCCAGGGTATGTTATAAATCTAGAGATGATGAGCATTTATCTCTCGACCTTGTGCGTCAGTTTTGTTTACTTCTCCAGTCTATGTATTCATTTTGGGATCTGGCTTCTTCACAATGTTTGTAGCAGGGTTTTTTTTTTGCAGTTGATAAAGCAAGGCGGAACGTGTTTGGCCTGTGACTCTTCGCCAGGAGATGAACAATACAGAGAAGTGCACAGGAAAAAAACACACACCCTGCTTTTGAAGACTGTGGTTAAACAAGGGGAACAGATGAATGGAACGAAGGAAGCAGAGTGAAGGTGGGAAGCATTAACTTAATGGTTTTGCACATCTAGGAGGGGGGGGAGTTAGGCGAGAGCAGTGGGAGGCCCACAGTTGCCTCATTTCTCCGACATTCTGAAAAAACAGCCATTGAGCCAGTCCTATTTATAATATTGATCTGTACCCGTGACTTGCTAACCATCTGTTAACCCTGTCTTCAAAGGCAGGGAAGGAAGGTGAGTGAAAGACAATGAATAGCTGGGGAAAACTCAGCTGGCAGACAGCCTTGTTTCTAAGGATGACAGTACTCCCTCCCCAGTTGAGAGGACTCATCGAGAGGGATTGCCAGGCTCAGAGCAGACCTGCTTTTCATGGCTAGCAACCATGTTAGGAAGGGAACCATGACAGATTTCCAGGGGTCAAACATAGAATCATAGGGCTGGAAGGCCTTGGAGGTCTTCTAGTCCAGGGGTGTCAAACTCAATTTAATTGAGGACTGCATCAGCATTGTGGTTGCCCTTGGGAGGCTGGGTGCGTGTGGCTGGGATGGCCTACTGGCTGGGATGGGCATGGCCTATTGCGTGGGCATAGCCAGCTCAACATCGCTCACGCCAGGGGCACCTGTGTGGGTGTGGGCAGGACTGGGGCAGATCTGAGGGTCTCCAGCAGAGGAGGGTGGGACCGGGGCATATGGTCCACTGGAGAAGCCTCACCGTCCCTCTCAGGCCGTGCCGAGGGGGCCCCAGATGGTGGCGCAGGCCGCCACGAGCCCTGGGCAGTGGAGGTCAAGCACCCAGACATCAAATTCAGGGACCCCGCAGCCAAGCCTAGCCTAGCCCCACTTCCCCAAGGGAGTGCTCAGCTGCGCTTACCTCCTCCTCAAGGCTGTTGCTGCTGTGTTCACTCTCCTTGGCCAGGTGGCTCATGGTGGGTGCAGGAGGGCAAAGTACGTGGATCAGAGGGAGGCCCACTCCCTCTCCATGTGAGGAGACCCAGCTTTGTAACCAAAGCATCCTCAGCAATAGGATGGAAGACCACCAGGGGATAGCGAAAGGGCAGCAGGGCTGCTGGTGGCCAAGTGCTAAGGCAGGACTTCCCTCAGACCCTCCCTCCCTCTCATTCCAATCTCCCTTCCTCTCCCTCCCTCCCTCCCTCCCTCCCTCCCTTCCTTCCTTCCTTCCTTCCTTCCTTCCCTTCCCTCCCTCCCTCCCTCCCCTCCTTGGGCCTTGTGTTTGACATGTCTGTTCTAGTCTGACCCCTGCCCAAGGTAGGAGGGCATGTTACAAAGTAATTTATGCTTCACATTTCAAAGTTATTCATAGGTAGGTAGGTAGGCAGGCAGACACATAGACAGGATAGATGATAGATAATTAGATGAGAGAGAGAGAGACATAACATGATAGATAGATAGATAGATAGATAGATAGATAGATAGATAGATAGATAGATAGATAGATAGATAGATAGATAGATGGATGGATGGATGGATGGATGGATGGATGGATGGATGGATGGATGGATGGATGGATGGATTAATCCTCTGATAATTTTTTTCAGTGTCCAGTTTAAAACAATAATTCACCCAGAATATACACAGCCATTTGTATTCATTTCTCCCATATATAGATTTCATTTGGAAACCTTTCCCCTAATTTTTACCTTCATGAAGGTCTGCATTACTAAGCCAGGCAACAACCAACACTTCTATCATCTGCTCACACTCCTGAGCTTTGGGAGAGATGCTGTTGCCTCTTCAGATAACACCAAGACATTGAAAGGACTTCAGCAGAATTGTGAATTAAAAGCGACCCCTGTTCCCTATGGTTTTATGACTTCACTGGTGTTGGAGAGTTGAAGTTGTTGCTATATTTTTTCCTGACACTATAATTGAAAACTTTTGAATAGCAAGGGTGTTTTTTCAGTGATATTATTATTCAGTTTTATTATTCAGTATTATTCAGAGGGAATTCCTTACTGTTCTCTTGATTCCTGTCCTTTTGGCCTTCTAGAACTCACGTTAGCTTGATCTCCCTCTTCAGCAACCCAGGCCAACTCAAGAAGGATGAAATTGATGAGGGTTTGTGTGTGTGTGTGTGTGTGTGTGAGAGAGAGAGAGAGAGAGAGAATATGTTCAATGTGTGTACACAAGAAAACTCAGATATGGAAATCAAGGTATTTCTTGGCAAGTCTAGAGTCCAAGGAATTGTTTACATCATTGGACAATCCCAAACAGTTTTCAAAATGTAGAAATGATTTTTGAAGACCAAAATGAGAGTAAAGGATATCTAGGACTTCCCATTAACATAATATCTGGAAGCAAACCCATAAGTTCTCTGTCGGTCTTTCCTAAAAGTTGTCATCTTGCCTAAGATATAATAACCATTTTCTAAATACGCAACTGTGAAAACCCATCATAAAGTAACCTGTGCTTTTGGGGATGTGGGTTGACACATTTCCTTTCTGCTAAGATTTGGTAACAATCTCAAGTGGGACCGCTTCAGTTTATAGATACAGAAATTGTATCTTTGTATGTAGGAGAAACTATTGACAAAGTCAGCATGTTGGTGAGAAAACTTAACGAGTATGCTTTGACAGATGGTTACCTTCTATTTAATGGTGGAATGTTCTACTAGGTTGATGACTGACATTTTGCATTGATAGAGTCTTAAAATATATCTATCACCTGAGGATCTGTTGGCTCATCTTGGGTTTAATTGGCATGCCTGAGCAAATGTTTTGACCACAGCATCTGAGACCATCAAGATTACACCTGTTTGATCTATGGACGCCAAATCTGAGAAAGGAGAACATTTTTGCAAGAATTTATAAGTGGCTCTTGAGTTATAAACGTCCTTGGTTGATTTGCCGTAGACATCTGGCATGTGAAAGATCGCTGTCATACACTTAGCAGTTACGTCAGCATTGTGATGGGGTTTTTTTTTCATAGGGAGGGGAAGAAAATATTTCAGATCAGGAACCTAAGCATGTAAAAATCCTCTCCAATTGCTGGTTTTCAAATCCAATAGATAATATAACATGCGAGTTGAGGCAATAACCATTTACCTCTTCAGAAGCAATGAGTCTCAAAGGAATGAATTAAAAGTAAGGATTTGAAAAATGGCACAGTTTTATCCTGTTTACAAAATGCAGCTGCCATATCCCTGTTATGCAGAGACAGTATTTGTGTGTGTGTGTGCATTTGTGTGTGTGTTTGTGATAAGCTAGTGAATAACTCCCTTTCCTGTAGCTCAGGGGTCCCCAACCCCCGGGCCGTGGACTGGTACCAGGCCGTGGCATGCCAGCAACCGGTCCGCACAAACAAGCAAAGCCCCATCTGTGGGATGCAGGCAGCACACAAAACCACACACTCTCCGGTCCATGGAAAAACCTCTCTCCACGGAACCGGTCCCTGGTGCTCAAAAAGTTGGGGACCTCTGCTGTAACTGATGCTTTAGGTGGTGCAATAAATATTTTCTGGACCTTTTTCAGTTATCGAGTTGAAAAATGTGGCTTGCTCTAATGGCCACAATCCTTTCTGATTTCGTGTAAAGTTTTAAGACGTAAAGAATTTTGGTTTTGTGACATTTTCCTGGATGTTTCTTAACAGACTGCTCCCCGTTCTGCCCCTACATTCCCTCTTTTCCAGAAAGAGGGAATGTGTGCACTTGAAAACAAAAGACTGAAAAGATTTTGATATTGGTCCCCAGATCTGGGGCAGAACTCCCCCAAGAAATAGGAAATAAGGGAAGTTGTGTACAAAGTGTGCTGTAGGTAAACTTTGAAAAAACTCACCATACAGCTGCTTTTCTGCATGTACTCTAAATGTTGGGGATGAAAGAATGCATCTCTTTTTGCTTCAAAATAGGGTCAAAAGAAAATGAGATATAGTAGGTCTTTGAGTGCCACTGGGGAAATGTTCAGACCACGGCTGAAGAAAATGAAATAAAACTGTGTTCCTGCCACGTGCTTATTAAACAGTCTGGACAAATTGACTTGGGAACTATGAATTAATAATAGTACCCAATAATGGTATATGATGATGATGTCTTCAGTATTTTGCTATTACTATGTTGCTAGCCCTCCCTTCCAATGTCTAAATCCCAAGCAAAACAAAATAATACCTTGTACCTAGGAAGGCTTTGAGTTATGTACTGTGTTTAATCTCTCTCTCCCCGCCCTTCCTCCCAAATTGGCTTTCCTAAGTGAATATAAGAAGTTTAGTTCTGTACATTTGCTGTAGAGAATTAGGGAAGCATTCTTAGGAAGATGGTCTCCACCTAACAGCACCCTGGAATCTAATATTGCCTTGTAGGAATGCTATTTCCTGGATTTAAATCCTGGGGATCTTGTGCATTTTTGAGAGTGGCTGGTTGTTTCTCTTGAAGGTTTCCCCTCTTGGGTTCTTATTTACAAAATGGTTTTCTCTGGCATGAGTGTCAGTGATTCCCGTCTCAATAGCTTAAGCCCTTGTAGCATCCACCTTAATTTGTTGAGTAAGGGACATGCGTTTCTGTGCTTGTTGGCATTGCTGTCATGGTTCCGACAGATGAAACTCTTCAAAGAACTTTGAGGCATTGTTTACCTTAAAGAATCTTTATTCGAGCAGCATAGCATCGGCATGTACATAGGCGAAGCCAAAATCTGAATTCCCCTCCCCTGAGCACATAGTATCAAAGCACAATTCCCTCCTCTAATTAACAGTCATAAATCACATTCTCCAATTAGTTTGAAATGCAGGCTTTCCCTCCAGTTCTTCAACCCGCCATTTCTTATCATCTCTTATTTCAAAAGCCCTGAGTTCACACACTATTACAATATTGTTATGTCTAACTAAACTCCCATGCACATTCCTCCTCCTCCTCCCCCAGTATCATCTAATTGTAAGAGTAAAGCATCAGAAAGAAAAAGGCTGCATCTCCATATGTCGTCAAAGCAAGAACATCCAATGTTAGCAGCGTTGACAATTGCATTGATAACATTAGAGGGCTTGCTTTAACCTCTGGAAGCTTTGCTTGTAGGGCGTATTTGATAGGGCTTGCCTTTGAACTTAGAGCGCATAGGGGAAAAGACACAGCTGCCTTAAAGGACTGTAGACCAAAGCTATGGGTGGGATCCTGTGCACGCTGACGACTCCTGCTGGTCTGTCGTAGCCCTAATGTTTGATCATATAAGTTCTTGACTGATCACCTTTCTAAAGAAGTTGAGTTACACACTCCAAAAAAAAGGAAGAATCATATCCTCCCATTTTAATGGTTTGATTTTAAAATAAACTAAATATATTTACTTTGGAGAGGATTTGCTAAGAACCAAGGACATCTAAAGCATCATTGTTCATTCTAATTTCAGTTTTAACGGTTTACAGTTTATAGTCTTAAGGCCAGTTCATTTCAGTGTTTCACTAAGGAGGGAATTGAGGGGTCCTTGGTACTCTCTGAGGTTGACTGTTTTCTTGTAGATGTTTCATTACCAAACTAGGCAACATTATCAATACTAGTCCTGATGAGGTTATCTACTCTGGGTAATGAAATGTCTACAAGGAAACAACAAGCTCAGATCAATTTAACCCTAAGCTACAAATATTCTCCTTTATAAGTAGGGAATTGTTTTCCTATTGAGGTCAGCAGGTCAACACCTTTTCATCTCTAGGTGGAAAAGTGGAAGGATGGACTTTCGTTTTCTAAATAGTTGCAGTTGACAAGAATACAGCTCCTCTTGTCTAATAGCCCAAGTGACTAGAAAAATGGAAAATGGTATTTTCTTTTTTTACTGCCCTAAGAGCAGTAAAGAAACAGAGGAACTGATCAGGTGAGGTCCATGGCATGAACGAACAACAGACCGCTTGGACAGCCAAAGCGGGGGAATGCTTCGGCTTCACTTCCAGTTTGTCTCATGCAAAAACTTCAAGCAGCTGAAGGCTGCAGCATAAACAAGAGGTTAACATCTCCCACCTTAAACGGAAGTTTCACTGCCGCATTCCAGGTTTTCTGAAGTTTTGGAACACTTTTTCCAAAGCATCCAATGAAGAATATCTTGCTGCAGTCCAAAGAAGAGTGCCAATTCCAGAAGCCCATGGGAGATGCAAATAAGGCAGGTGTTTCCGTGGCTCGGTTCAATGCCTCACCAATAAGCCCATTTGGCTCCCCAGTCTTGGCTGTGCAAAGGCACACTTCTCCCCACCAGTAAAACTCAGCATCCAGGTGCGCGGCTGAATCCGGCAGACCATCCAAGCTGTGAACCTCTAAGGAGAACAAAATCATCAAACTGGGCTCCTGGCCAACAGCCTGGTTGGCAACGGATCTGATCTACATTTGTGCAAAATTAGGAGTGGCATGTTCTGTTCCGTGAAAATAATTTGCTCCCTTTTAGCGCACAAAGTTGCCAATTTCCTCCACTCTTCTTTTGTTTTAGGATTGCCAGGTCCCTTAGTTGGGGAGGAAGAGCTGCCTATATTTTTAGTCCAGTGGTTTATCCTTTTTATTATCATGATTGCAATTTATTTTCGATGAATCCAAAAAAGTATTGGTCAAGAGGGATTTAAATGGATACTAAAAGGTGAGGTGATTTCATTACCCATGGCTTTCTTTTGTTTTCTTTTGTCATTTGGGCCAATCTGAAGTTTACAGCAGTGCAAACATTTCACGGAGAACGAAATAAGCAGATGCAGTGATTAGCTGAAATAGATACGTATTTGAAACTTGTCATTTTTTAAAATAAAATATATCCGTTTCGGGCAGCCTACAGAATTTTTTTCTCCTAAAATCTGTACTTACACACATTTGAAATGTGTACTAATCATTAGATTATGTTTCATTTATTTAGACGTACAGGCACCAGTGAGGTTTGTTATCAGGATAGGTAGCTTTCATTCCTAATCTACTTCAGAGGATCTTTCAAGAACTAATTATACTAAGAACTGCTTGTCACAATTAGAGGAGCAAAATGAGGGATGGGGGGGGGAATAAATCCATCTGATTTCTTAGTGAACTGATCAAAACAATTTGTTCTCCTTTTGGGAAGATGTGGTATTTCTTGCTTGTCACAGCAGTGCAGAAGATGGGCTGGAGTTTAAAACTGCATTTATTTGCAAATGACATTTTGAGTCTCTAGAGTTAGATGCATAAGTAAGGTAAGGGAACACACAGGTAAGGGAACACAGGTAAGGGAACACAATTGCTTGTTTTACACACACACAAACACACACACAGTGTGAGCTTTTCTTATTTTATCTTCATGCTCCAAACGTAGGAGGACCATCCTGTAACTTAGGTTTAAGAAGTTTTTCATCGGCTTGAAGTATTACAGATCCACTCTTCGAAACTACTTTGACCAGCTTTGAGCGTGTTGACTGGGTTGCCAAGTGTGTAAAAGACACTGCCCTAGAGCATTTAAAGGTCTTTCCTCCTCAAGGGAGACAAGAATATTTTAGCACAGCGATGGATGACAGTTCTATTGAACTTTGAGGCCACAAACCATGAAGAATTGTTAGTAAAGTACAGATGACAATCTGTGTAAAAAAGGGCTGAGGCATGATTATGGCTGCCATCTTGCCTTTTTTGACATTGCCCTCTCCAAAAACAGAACCCCCGCCCTATTTTTAATGTAGTGATGAACAGCCTATTTTAAACTTGAGAAATAACCCTGGTGACATGCTGATATCAATGAAGTTATTGTTGTTAGTTGCGAAGTCGTGTCCGACCCATCGCGACCCCATGGACAACGTTCCTCCAGGTCTTCCTGTCCTCTACCATCTTCTGAAGTCCATTTAAGCTCCCGCCTACTGCTTCAGTGACTCCATCCAGCCACCTCATTCTCTGTCGTCCCCTTCTTCTATTGCCCTCAATCTTTCCCAGCATTAGGCTCTTCTCCAGTGAGTCCTTCCTTCTCATTAGGTGGCCAAAGTATTTGAGTTTCAACTTCAGGATCTGGCCTTCTAAAGAGCAGTCAGGGTTGATCTCCTCTAGGACTGACTGGTTTGATCGCCTTGCAGTCCAGGGGACTCGCAGGAGTCTTCTCCAGCACCATAGTTCAAAGGCCTCAATTCTTTGGCACTCAGCCTTTCTTATGGTCCAGCTTTCACAGCCATACATTGCAACTGGGAAAACCATGGCCTTGACTAAACGCACTTTTGTTGGCAGGGTGATGTCTCTGCTTTTTAGTATGCTGTCTAGATTTGCCATAGCTTTCCTCCCCAGGAGCAAGTGTCTTTTAATTTCTTGGCTGCAGTCCCCATCTGCGGTGATCTTGGAGCCCAGGAAGATAAAATCTGTCACTGCCTCCATTTCTTCCCCATCTATTTGCCAGGAATTGAGAGGGCCGGATGGCCCTAAAGGTTTCTTGGGGGTAGTTGAGGGTAGAATCGGTCCTGACATCATTCAGAACATTTAGGCAAACATTGTATTCTTTAACATTTTGAATGCTCCCCTTGCAGGGGTTAATTTCCTTATTTCCGAGGGTATGAAGCAGGGGTGTCCATCCTAGGTAACTTTAAGACTTGTGGACTTCAGCTCCCAGAATTTGCCGGCCAGCATGGAATGAATAAGCCTTTTAAACTAAGATGAAGACACTCCCCTCCTCAATATATACACACACACAGCAGCAGATCTTGCTCTCTGGTTGGTAGTCACAAACTGTTTGTCAGGATCGAGCAAGGAAAGACAGCAGCAAAAAGAGAAACGTAAGAAGGGAGAGCAAATCCTGTGTTGTCTACAGAGGGTGAAAGCCAAATCATGCTTTAAGCCAAGTTTGTGCCTGTCTTCCTCTCTTCCCCATTAATCATTGTCTGGCACCCTCCTTGCAACATGCATTTTTCTCTTGTTGACGTCTAGTCAGCTGCAACATTCAGATGATTTTTTTGCTAGATGGTAGCTTGCTGGGTGCCACAGAAGTCAGGCCAAGAAACAGACACCCTCCCCCCAAATAGTGGCTTAGCTGTCTGATAAACCTTGAGGAGGGTGACACGGATTGGCTTTAAATGAATGCAGTCTTTGTACAAGACTGTGGATCACGGAGAGTGATTTTAACGTTTTGCTTAAGTAAATGTTTTGCCAGAGGTCACAGCAAGGGGCAGCCGTTGGTCAATTCTGATTCAGCTCACAAAGTAAGCAGGGTTGGAGGCTCTCAAGAAAAAAAAATGGACAACCACTTTACTTGGGATGGTATAAGGTCTCTTTCCTTGGACAGGGGCTTGGACTAGAAGACTTCCAAGGTCCCTTCCAGGTGATGGATGGGAGAGCAAAAGAAAAATTCAGAAGGAGGAGGACGAGGAGAAGGAGAAGAAGGAGAGGGATATGGATGTGTTCATGCAGTCTTTAGGAACTGTGTTTGATTCAAGGGAGACTAGCAAAGGCCAGCAAAAGCCAAGTTGGCTGTCAGGGCCCACTTCAAAACCTCATCCTAAGAAAGCAGAACTCGTGGAAGAAGTTTCTTCCAAAAGGAACTTTTATTTGGAGAAGCTGACAGCAGGCATAGCAGGCAGGATCTGAGGTTTTCCCGCTCAGATCAATAGGTTAAAGCAGACATGTTAAACACAAGGCCCGGGGGCCGGATGCGGCCCGCGAAGTGGTTTCATGTGGCCTGCGAAGCCATCCTGGAAACAGTGAGGGAACGGCCCCCGCTGCCTTGGCCCTGACCCAGGCCGGCCGGGAGCCAATGTACAATTTTGTGGTGGCCATCTATGCTGAAACGCATTCAGTCTTAGCTCCACAAGGCCGTCTGGAAACAGCGAGGAACCAGCCCCTGCCGTGTTGGCCCCGCCCCCTGGGTGCATGCTGGGGAGGGTCCTCCAGTGGACCATGCCTTGGCACTTGCCCTGGTCCCACCCCCTTCTGCCAGAGACCCTCAGATCTGTCCCACTCCTGCCCAGGCCCCCACAGGCACCCTTGACACGAATGATGTAGAGCTGGCCACGCTCACCCAGTAGGCCACACCCACTCCACGCCCACCCAGTAGGCCACACCCACCCTGGCCACACACCCCTGCCCCCCCTGAGGGCAACCGCAATGCTGATGCGGCCTTCAATGAAATTGAGTTTGACACCCCTGGGTTAAAAGAATCCCAAGCAAACCCCGCCCCAATAGTTCATCCCGTCAGTTCGAATGGGCCAGTCACCAGGGGTTAAGTCCGTTGTGGGAAAATGCTGATAGTGCCAGCCTGTCTCAGATTTTCCTCAGGGGAGGAAAGAATGCGTCTCCGGGCATCTGGCTTATCTCCTATTCGGAAGGGAAGGTGCGAAGACCCAACAAAACATACAGAGGCCATCTTGTAGTGGTATCTCACTGGTAATGAGAATGGTGGTTGTAGGTGCTTGGTGTAGCTGGCGGTGAACGAATCCTGAATTTCACAGAATGTCATGCTCTTGCAACTTTCTCTGCCTCTTTCTTTCCTTCCAGTTTTCTTATACTTTCCAGAGCAAGTTTTGTTCAGTCAAAAGATGGAATAATTGCCAGAACGGGTTCTTGACTTCTCTGGGCCCTCAAGCTCATCTCCCTCTAGATCTCATTATGTCTTGAAAAGTCTGCTGCCCTCGGAAAACAAGCCCACTCCCTTCTAACTTATTATCCTATCTCATTCTGGAAGTCTTCCAACTTCTCTTTCCTTGCATCTCCCAGAAGGTCTGTCACTCTCAAGTGGAAAATCTGCACATTTACTTTTAAAACATAAAGCTCAGAAATTTGAGAATGAAGGAAGAATGAATTGATAGGAATATCAAAAGTACAATCTGTTTTTTCTTGGCAAAAAAATAATAATCCTATGACTGTTTAAAAATAATGTTGACAAAGAGGCTGAACCTTCATCTTTTGGCGATAGTGGTGTTCAGTCTCTAAATTGTGTCCTGCTCTTCACGACTCCACGGACCACAGCATGCCAGGCCCCCCCCGTCCTCCACTGTCTCCTGGAGTTTGCCCAAATTCGTGTTCATTGTGTCAATGACACCATCTAACCATCTCATCCTCTGCCATCCCCTTCTCCTTTGGCCTTCTGTCTTTCCCAACATCAGGGTCTTTTCCATTGAGTCCCCTCAAAGTATTTGAGCTTCAGCTTTAGTATCTGTCCTTCCAAAGAACAGCCAGAATTGATTTCCCGATTTGATCTCCTTGCAAGCCAAGGACTCTCAAGAATTTTCGCCAACACCACCATTTGAAAGCATTCCATCTCTCAAGGATGATTTAATTGGTTTTTCCAGAAGAATTGGATTACGCGAACCTTGTGGTTCCTTTCACCTTTGTAGTTCCCTGTTTCTATAAGAATGGAAAGTTCCTAATCAATATCCATCCTCTTACTGTCAAATCCACTCTTGGAGGAGGTTAATTTCTAGACCCCTCTCTATAGTGTCTTTTCAGGAAGTGCTTTTTAAAATATTCTCTCATTCTTGTTTCTGTCCAGTCCCAGCTTTATGGTGAGGTACATTGGGATAGTCAACTTGGACAACATGTTTTGAGCCCTTAATAGACTTGCAAATGGTGTGGTTTTTCCTGGACAGAGAGGGGGAGACCACTTGGCATGGTTCACCTCTTAACTTCAATGGATCTTGTGTGGGTCTAGACCAGCTTTCATTAAGATGGTCGCTTTCAAATAATTTAGCTGTACCAATCAGAATTTCAGTCTGTCAGATGCGGGAATGCAAACTTTTAACAGAAGATTTTTCCATCTCAGATTTAAAGAAGGATAAAACTGAGAAGGGATGGGGTGGAGAAAAAAATATATATATCTAAGGGCATTTGTCTTAAATAAGACAAACCATTTTCTTAAATAAGATAAATCATGGGAAATGATTTTCCATTTCTTTATAAGCAACCTGGTTTTCCCAGTTGCAATGTATGGCTGTGAAAGTTGGACCATAAGAAAGGCTGAACGCCAAAGAATTGAGGCCTTTGAACTATGGTGCTGGAGAAGACTCCTGCGAGTCCCCTGGACTGCAAGGCGATCAAACCGGTCAGTCCTAGAGGAGATCAACCCCGACTGCTCTTTAGAAGGCCAGATCCTGAAGTTGAAACTCAAGTACTTTGGCCACCTAATGAGAAGGAAGGACTCACTGGAGAAGAGCCTGATGCTGGGAAAGATTGAGGGCAATAGAAGAAGGGGACCACAGAGAATGAGGTGACTGGATGGAGTCCCTGAAGCAGTAGGCGTGAGCTTCAATGGACTCCAGAAGATGGCGGAGGACAGGAAGGCCTGGAGGAACGTTGTCCATGGGGTCACGATGGGTCGGACACGACTTCGCAACTAACAACAACAATAAGCAACCTTCCGTTCTTGAGCTCCAGTCACCCTCAGAGGTCCCAAGCAGTGAACAGGGCCTTAGTGTAAGTAGAATTGTGCCCTTAATCCTTGCATCAGAGGGCAGTGGTGTGCAAGCTGGATAAACCCAGGTCTAGACTGTGACATTTTTTCTTCAGGATTCTTTTATTTTTCTCTGAGAATGGCCCATTTTGGCTGGGGGAATTCTGGGAGCTGACAGCCAGACGTCTCCCAAGTTGCTAAGGTTGAGAAGCACTGCTTTAAAATAATTTCACCTGCAAATGGAAGGAAAGACGAAAGAAAAAGAGTCCTGGTCTTCCCCAGCCTGTTTTTAATTAAAATACCCTCCCGGCTTCTCTCTCATTGGTACTTCTGTGTTGAAATTTTGGGGCTACTTCTGCGAATTTGATTGTTCGCTTGCATCGGCTCTCCTTGTAAAAAAGAAGCTGGCTTTAATTTGATTTGATAATCCTGATGAGGGGACCATGGCCAACAGGAGTTGGTTTTTACCTAATTAAGTTGTTGCTCGGTTGTGCGTTAGAGAGCTGATTTGCTAGCCTCCAGCAATCTCAGCCTTCCCCCCCTTTTTTTTTTCATAGTCGTTCTGGTTCCTTCCTTCTCCAGGGAGGCCTTTAAATCTGCCTGCTGGAAGAGAGCCTTGGTTTTTCTGTTGAAAGTTAGGAATAAATGGAATGTGGTACTGAGCAAGCCCTGTGGAGAATCTGATAAATCCCCGATGCCTTTAAAGGTTCGTGTTGCACCCTCAGTTCTCCCTTGTCAGAAGATTTTGCATATCGACTGAACTCAGCAGCAGCTGCCTGAGGGGGGAGCCAAGGCCATCTGCCAAGGCTTCCTTATATTGATAGAAGGTCCTTAGAAGAGGTGACATCTGGGAGGGAAGAAAGAAGGAGGAAATGGGAGAATGAAACACATCTGTGTTGTCACAGCAAGACAGGAATGCCAGCTGCCTGGGGCACTTTAGCCCATTCTTTACGTAGAATCACAGAATCCTAGGGCTGGAAGAGATTTTGGAGGTCTCTAGTCCAACCCCTTGCTCAAGGCAGGAGTCTTATACCATGCTGGACAAATGGTTGTCCAATCTGGATGCAGTATTCCAAATGTGCCCACTAGTGCAAATAGAATAGAATAGAATAGAATAGAATAGAATAGAATAGAATAGAATAGAATAGAATAGAATAGAATAGAGTAGAAAATAGAATAGAATAGAAAATAGAATAGAATAGAAAAGAAAATAGAGTAGAGTAGAGTAGAATAGAATTCAGAATAGAATAGAATAGAATAGAATAGAATAGAATAGAATAGAATAGAATAGAGTAGAATTCAGAATAGAATAGAGTAGAATTCAGAATAGAAGAGAATAGAATAGAATAGAAAATAGAATAGAGTAGAATTCAGAATAGAATAGAGTAGAATAGAGTAGAATTCAGAATAGAATAGAATAGAATAGAATAGAATAGAATAGAATAGAATAGAAGCTGGAAGGGACCTTGGAGGTCTTCTAGTCCAGCCCCCTGCTCAAGCAGGAGAACCTATACTGTCTCAGACAGGTGAATGTTTAGTCTTCTTAAAAATCTCCAGTGATAGAGCGCCCACGATTTCTGGGGGTACTATCCTACTTTAACAGGGTTTCTTCATCAAGAAGGCCCCAAAATTGAGAGCTGTAATCTCTTCCATCTTCTTCCTAATTACACTGGAGCCTCTGGCATAAGACAAGACTGGATTCTGTCTAGCAAAGATTGGAAGGCAAACTGCCACTGTTTTTGTCAGATCTGGGTCTTGGGACAACCTAGAAGTGTCCATGCTACTTATTGTTTATAGAGCAGATCTCTGTTTTCTTATGCATCTAAAGAGGTCCAACAGCTGAGTTCCAGCATCTATAAAATTGCAATTCTAGGCTCTTGTTGCAGACAGAGATTTGTCTACTCTTCAAATCTATGTGGCTACTCTTAAATGGATCTCCTAAATTCCTATTTAAGCACATTTCCACCGTCGCCAACTGCCTGCAGATCAGCCGAAGAAGCATCAGCTAATCTTGAAAAGGGGTTGAAATAGCAACATCCACTATTGCCTGGAAATAGTAACTGACAACCACTTAACAAGCCATTGAGTGGACAAAATATAGTCAACTCATTGCATGTTTGCACTCACGGGGGTGCTTTGGCTATTGAGTAGAAAGCAAGAAAAAAGGAAGTCCTACGGCATCCTGTGCTGTGCATAACATTTGCCTTAGATATTCATTAGGCTGGCTTTTGATAATCTTATTTTAATTTATCTCTTTGGCTGGTTTTCTGAACTGGCTGAGGTCACCGCGAATGGAAATCATTTGCATAGCATCTTACTTTACCAAAAGGCTCATTCAAATTCAGGATAGGCTCCCCGGGCCATTGACATTCAGACAGCCAAACTCTGGACTTGGCTTGAATAAATACAAAGGGAGAATCTGATGGCCTTACGACATTCAGACTTATTTCATGCTTTACTTGCAATAGCTTCTCGTGATTTTCTCGAAGGTCTGAAAGAGATCCCCAAAGAGACGATTCCTCTCAGCTTTGAAGGAACCTTTAAAAAAAAAAAAAAATCCAAAATATTGTAAATAAATTGATTTTCTCGTCCCTCGCCCCCAAATGGTTGTTTCCTGTCATATTCCAGAATTTGTCACTGGGGGCATGCGAGGCTTGGTGGCATTCTTCTTTTGGTGCCTATTGTATTCCTGACTTTCCCTCCCACCCCAACCTTATCCAGTAGGGAGGGAAGTGTGACCATTCACAGGGATCTCTTTTAAAAATTAGGTGTTTCAACGACATTTCTTTTCAAGGTTATTGCTGCTTAAATGCAGATAATTTGCGAAATAATATATATATCGCCTCTTTTTTTACCTTTTATATCCATCCAGTTGCAGGTTCCAATGGGTGCTATGACTTTTTAAGATCATTAAACGTTTCACGTCATCCATGTTACATCAACTGTAGGAGGAGGGCCTTCTCTGCCCTTGCCCCCCACCCTATGGAAACTGTTGTGCCCCCTAAGATGAGGCTGGTCCTCACTCTTCTGGCCTTCTGGAAGAGCACGAAAAACCTGGCTCCATCAACGGCCCTGGAGATCCAGGAGAGGTACCTATCCTTAGGATGGTTGTTGGCCTGAGGGAGCTCTCTCCTTCTTTTTAACTTTGTCTGCTTTTTCGTAAGAATGTTATGTCTTTCAAAGTAAATGACCTTGGCTGATAGTGGAAGCTAAGTGGGCTTAACCTGATTAAAAAAACCTGGCTGGAAGGCTGACAAGGCTGTAGGCTAAATGTGGAAACTGGAAAAAAAAAAAACAATGGCCAACTGCTAAAACACTGTTGGAAAAAAACACTATGGCCCTTTTCTGGCCGATAGTTAACGGGAATTAAATTTGGATTCCATTGAGCCGAATGTATAGACATAAATCTATATACTCGGTCATGGCAACTGGACTTTTCTTTTCTTTCTTTCTTTCTTTCTTTCTTTCTTTCTTTCTTTCTTTCTTTCTTTCTTTCTTTCTTTCTTTCTTTCTTTCTTTCTTTCTTTCTTTCTTTCTTTCTTTCTTTCTTTCTTTCTTTCTTTCTTTCTTTCTTTCTTTCTTTCTTTCTTTCTTTCTTTCTTTCTTTCTTTCGAAACGTTTTACTGCTTATCCAAATAGCTTCTTCAGTTTCTTCTACTTGGATAAACAACAAAACATTTCAAACCAAACCAAACCAAAAAGAAAAAAGGGGAAAAAAAAGAAGTCCAGTTGCCTTGACTCAACTTCTAGACAACTCTACTTGGGTGACTGAGAACCTTCACTGATGTAAGTCTGTATAGAAAAAATTCTGGAAATCAGGAACGAAAATGTGGTTGTTAGCCGTTCCATGTTTCTCTAAGTTAACACTGGATTTGGGTTTCTTGCTTAAAACTAAAACCAGTTTCCCATTTGAGCTTGATGAGGGGGAGGCCTACTTTGCATCCCCAATCATTGCCTGTTGATGGTGTCTCTTCCACCACCTCACCCTATTTCAGTTTTGCTTATTTTCTTCACCCCTCAATCTATTGGCCTCATCTTCCCTAAATAAAGACTGGAGCGTGTTTTATTGAGTTGGGTACCAAGTCATCCAAAAAAACACTCTGCAAAACAGTCAGAGAAGAGGCAAAGTCTTCTGGTGAAAATATTGTCCAGAGGATAAATTGGGGAATGTACCTGATGGGTCAGATATTACAGTGATGAAAGACTCCTGTGGATTGACCTTTCCTTAGTCACTGCCTAGAAAATACTCTGCTTAGCAGATGTATGATGTTCCAGCTCAGCTCATCCATAGCTAGCACTTCCAATAACCATGCTGGCTAAGTGGATTAAATGTTTTAGCCAACACATCCGGAGGAGGTCAAATTGGTACCCTTACTGCAATCCTTCCTCATGTTTGTGCAGCCACATTTATCTTAGCTGCAACAAAAAGAAAGGATAGTCTTAATTTTATATTTATATTGATGCTTTTACATAAGCCACCAGACAGTGAGGTGGGCGGCATATACATGAATAATAAATATTCTTGCTTAGAAATCAAATGTCATGATTCCGATAGATGAAACCAATTAAAAGAACTTCAAGGCAAAGATTTCTTCCTTAAAGAACATTTTATTCAGGAAACAAGGTATGGGCACTTACATAGTTGAACCCAAGACTAAAGTTTACCTCCCCCCTGATACAATGTAACAAGTTGCAATTCCCACCCCAGAAAGGCTGTCATAAATCACATCCACCAATTCATCTAAAACGTGGGCTCCCCTCCCAACTTCTCAGCCTGGCCAAAACTTTATCTAAAATTGACCTTGAAGCTCACCCAGCTGCAATTGTTTAGGCTGACTGAAAATGCTCAAGCATTCTCCCCTTTCCCCCTTCTACATCTGGGAATCCCACCCAACAGAAAAAGCACAAGGAGAACAAAAGGTAAAATGGCTGCAATTTCTTAATTGTCACAGCGTTGACATCAATGCATTAAAACTCTACGCCAGGGGTTCCCCACTGGGGGTGCTCGCACACCCCTGGGGGGTGTGAGAGACGATATTCCAGGGGGTGCAAAAACGTGGGTTTTCAAAATTATAGTGTATACGTATAATTCGTTGCCGTTATTTCGAACTTTTGTAAGGGGTGCGAGAATATATCACAAGCGTTCTAGGGGTGCGGGCTGTGGTGGGATTCATATATGTGAACAACCGGTTCTCTGTGTGGATGCTGCTTCCGGAAGTCCATTCTGGGCCTGGGCAACGAAAAATTAGCTACCGGTTCTGCCGAACTGGTGCGAACTGGCTGAATCCCACCACTGGGTGTGGGGTATATAAAAGTTTGGGAGCCTCTGCTCTATGCCATCGTTTGACCATGCTGTTTCTCCAGGCAGCTTACAAGGGGAGAGGTAGAATCCATCTGATTTTAAACTACAACTTTCACATTTCACTGTGAGAATGGGTATGTAAGCCCAATGACTTTGCATGATGTATAAAAGTTTTTGTGTGGTATTTTTTTGAGGAGAATCTTTCCGTGTGGTGCCTTCTATTTTGGAAGGTATGTCTATAATCTCTTGGGAGATTTGGGGGGCAAATACCCCAAAAGGCAGTTGAAACTTTAGTCTCCTCCCTTAACGATATTCTGGAAAGAGGTGAAGACTGCTATTTTTCATTAGGTCTTTGGAGAATAATTCAATTGGGATGTTGATAGCTAATCAGACCCTGTTGTTTATGATTTAATGCCTGCTGATAATTTATTCTGTTTCTATGTTTTTTGCAGTTAATGACGTTTTTTTTAAGGCTTTTAGAGTTATGATGCCTTGATTATGCATTTATGGTTGTTAGCGGTCAAAGAATCTTGTGAAATAGCATGCTAATAATGTAAAATAAATGCACGTTTCAAAAACGGGCAAGCCCCATTGTGGTTTGCTCATGGAATGTGTGAATCAGGCCATTAAAGAGCCATGTGCATTTCAGTTGGTTACAACGCCTGGGAGAAAACACTCGTAGCAGTTCGTGTCTTCTTCGATCCTATCAATTATGGAATGAAATGGGTCCAATTCATCAAGATTAAAAAAAACTAACTAAGCTTGACAAATTGTGCAAATGTAGCAGCTAGATCTTGCCATGGCCCCATTGGAGCCCAGTTCAGAGGAGGAGGAGTTGGAACTGGGATTGTCCAACGGGTTTGGCACGTCTCCCTTGGCACGTTTGGAGAGGCCAGGGGCTGAGGCCGATGCTGTCCCAGGCCCCTCCGGCACTGGGGCAAGTGGTCGACCTGTCAGAGAGCTGCCTGCCCTCGCAGACACAGGGGAGGATTGGCTGCTGACAGGCGGTGGTGCTGATAGGCAGCAGATCCCCTTTGATGAGGAACAGCTGCCTCCCCCACTCGATCCAAGGGCACAGAGCATGGAGCGTAGGCAAGCTCAGAGGAGGGTTGGGAAGCTACTCAGGAGAAGCTCGCCTCACCCCTCCTCCCAAGGAACACCTGGAGGGAAGTAACTCAAGGAGTAGCCGTGGGGAGTTGGTCTTTGCCAGGAACAATTGTTTGTTTTGGCTTACATTCCCCCAGCTTTGACTCGTGCTTTTTGCTCTGTACATTGCCTTGTGGACTACAGTTTGCCTTGTGGACTCGCTTAGCTGGGTGGACTGGGACTTGGGACCCTGGACCTTGCCCTGTGAGCATGCTCCTACTCTGTGGACCTTCTTGTTATATACGGGCTGGTGTTTGGGGGACTGAGGGTGGCTGCCTTCAGGGTAGCCTGGGGTGGAAACTTACCAGTTGTTGGAGGTCTGTTTGTTGGAACATTTACTTAGAGCAATAAAGGACTCTCTAGAGGCCTGCCTTGCCTTGACCACCTGCCTTGCCTTGACCACCTGACCACAGTCCTTGACTTGGTCTGGTAATGTTACCTGGACACATCCCACACAGGTAGTCCTTGACTTACAACTATAATTGAGCCTGGGATTACACTTGCAAGACATGCTAATCGTTAAGTAAATGCCTTGTCTGCAATGGGTGTTTTTTTTTACCCAGAAGTAAACGTTGCTTTCCAGTAAAAACGTCATAATTTGCGGTCATGTGACCGCGGGATGCACAAATGGCTGTAAATTTGCTTGAGCTGCCGAGCGCCCCAAATACAATCACACGACTAGAGTGTGGCCATCGGTACTTCGACTTTGGTTGCTAAGGGACTGTCCAAAAGTTGAGGACTATTGGTATCTTTGTGTCTTTGGCTGTGGACATTTGCATGGGAAAATGTGCATACGAGGTTTGCAATTTATTTAATGTTCAGTCCATATTGCTGATTAACTCCAGATGGAATTTGTTTTTAAGTTATAGAAATGACAAAGAAGCTTCTAGAAGCCTTCCTCATGTCTGTAACAACTATCCATCCCTCCTCATACATACATACATACATATATGCAAACATATACACAAACCCTATATGTTTTTCCCGATTTTCCTTTTTAAATTTCTGTAGAATGAATACATTTAGCATAAGAAAATGGTTTCCAGAGGCCCAATAATAGTAAATCAAAGTTTCTTTATGCTTCTGGAGAGAACTCTGAATCCTGATCACAGGTTACAAGAACTTACTGGGGTGACTATTATCTTGATAATAAAATACAGGAATCCTGCAGTTTGCACAGTAGAATGACAGACTGCTTGCCGTTTTACTCATTTTATCAGCTTGCCCAGTCCTATTCGGGTCTTTGAAGCATTCAATAGAAATCCTTTTCCTCTTAAGGAAATACAATATAATAAAAATCTGTATCATGGTATATGATAAATTTGTTGTAAATGTTTTTAATAGAGCAAAGAAGCATTTATTTCGCAGCAATTTTTACCATTTGTTTGGAAAAATCCGTTTACTTACTTTAAATATCCATGGCTCTTCATTGTCCTTTGGCTGCAAACCTGCCAATGTCCACCAGATGGCAGCAACACAACAGTCTAAGAGCTGCTCCCTAGTGGCCATCTAGAGTTGGGCCAATTTTGGTAGCCTTAATATAACCAAGCTGTTTACGTGGCTCCATTTAAGAGCAAATTGATGTATTACATATTTGACATAATATAAATAGGAGAAGACAACCTTGGAGCTAAACTGAATTTGGTTGTTACCAAACACTCTTTTGTTTTGGATTATGGGAAATAGAAATAAATTCTTAAGTTACAGTGAATGTCCAAATTCCTATGGAATGTATGAAGTTTGAGTATGGTTTCTTAGCCTCAATCAATGGCCTGGTTTATCCACTCTACTGTCTTATGGCTTAGCATAGTATGTGAACTCAACTAGCATAAAATTTAAGCCATGGTTAAGCACTGATATGCTCAGCAAACCAATGATTTCTTTGTGCAACAGGTGAACCCAGTTGATGTTTGAGATAAAATTGCATCAAAATATTTCTGTTTCCTTCCCATAAAGTGGCTGCTCAAGTCAGTGGGCATTCCTGCTAAAAACATTTCATGTCTTTAACAGAGGGATAGAATCAAGATCATGTGAAGTGTTAATACCACTTTACAATGCCTTGGTAAGACCACACTTGGAATACTGCATCCAGTTTTGGTCACCACGATGTAAAAAAGATGTCGAGACTCTAGAAAGAGTACAGGGAAGAGCAACAAAGATGATTAGGGGACTGGAGGTTAAAACATATAAGGAACGGTTGCTGGAATTGGGTATGTCTAGTTTAATGAAGAGAAGGATGAGGGGGTACATGATAGCAGTGTTCCAGTATCTCAGGGGTTGCCCCAAAGAAGAGGGAGTCAAGCTATTCTCCAAAGCGCCTGAAGGCAGGACAAGAAGCATCGGATGGAAACTAATCAAGGAGAGAAGCAGCCTGGAACTAAGGAGAAACTTCCTGATAGTGAGAACAATTAACCAGTGGAACTACCTGCCTCCAGAAGCGGTGAATGCTCCAACACTGGAAGTTTTTAAGAAGATACTGGACAGCCATTTGTCTGAAAAGGTATAGGGTTTCCTGCCTGAGCAGGATGTTGGACTAGATGACCTCCAAGGTCCCTTACAACTTTATGATGATGATGGTGATGATGTTTTGTCCAGTTGTATCACCCACTGTAGCAATGCTAACTAAAATTCCAGGAATCTGGATTGGGTTTCCAGGTACTTCTTCACTGTGAGCAGAATAAATTATGCAGAAGTTAACATTAAAGAATCAGTTATGGAAAATCATACCATTTTTCTACAGTCAGGATTTTTCCCCCCTTCAAAACAGCAACAACAAAAACCACAGCTCGGATATCTAAAACCCGAACAATTCCTAAACCTCTTCGTGGTTCTTGTATTCCCTTAGCAACAATAAATGACACTAACTCTTGCTTCAGTTATCGATATCCTGTATGTACGTGATTGCAAATATCAGATGGTTACAAGAAATGTCTCGGCAGTGAGTAGGGGACCCAAGCCTTAATTGCAGAAATAATTTAATTACTTGTAAAACTAGGAAATGGAACATATTCATGATCTGGGAGAGAAATATCTCAGCAAAGAGAAGCAGCTGCAAGCTACTTGTTTTGAGATTACTGCAAGGAAGGATGAAATGGGTCTATGCATGATGATTTTGCCAATACGGTTTGCTTATGCTTCAAACAAATCATGTCATATAGAGGATTCTGAATTTTTCGTTATAGGACTACAGGCAGTGGAAAGAATAAAAGAGCCCTCACTGAAACCAAAATTGAAGATCTGATTTTTATAATACAGCTTTGATATAGCAGTTTCCAAAAATATCCTGACACTCCAAACTAATAAGCATCGGAAAATAATTTTGCCAGTTTCTGCTAGTCCTTGCTTTCTGTCAGTTGAATATTCAGTTAAAGGCAGAAGGGAGATAATTGCCAGTCGGGGTGGACCGTAGCAGAGAAATTCTATTAAAAAAATAGACTAATGGGAATGCCCTTCAAAATGGGAAAGGAGTGGAGGTCTGTCTGTTTATATCTGTCTTATCTGTCTGTCTGTCTGTCTGTCCGTCGGTCTGTCCAGGTATGGATCTTTTTTAGGAGGGTTGCTATTGTTGTAAGAGCTATAACTTAGCCTTGTTGCGTTGACTATAGAAAAGGGCAAGAGTGCTAAAACAAAAGACAATCCCTGGAAATCCTGGTTAGTGAGATTTCAGGCAGTGCTGTGTCTTCTTGACCAAGGTTGTCTCATTTGACTCATGCTTTTTGCTCTGTACATTGCCTTGTGGACTACAGTTTGCCTTGTGGACTCGCTTAGCTGGGTGGACTGGGACTTGGGACCCTGGACCTTGTCCTGTCAGCATGCTCCTACTCTGTGGACTTTCTTGTTATATACGGGCTGAGGGTGGCTGCCTTCAGGGTAGCCTGGGGTGCAACCTTACCAGTTGTTGGAGGGCCGTTTGTTGGAACATCTACTTAGAGCAATAAAGGACTCTCTAGAGGCCTGCCTTGCGTAGACCACCTGCCTTGCATTGACCACCTGACCACAGTCCCTGACTTGGTCTGGTAATGTTATCTGGACACATCCCACACAGCTAGTCCTTGACTTACAACTATAATTGAGCCTGGGATTACACTTGCAAGACATGCTAATCATTAAGTAAATGCCTTGTCTGCAATAGGCGTTTTTTTTGCCCAGAAGTAAACGTTGCTTTCCAGTAAAAACGTCATAATTTGCGATCATATGACCGCGGGATGCTACAGATGACTGTAAATTTGCTTGAGCTGCCGAGCCCCCCAAATACAATCACATAAAGAATTGGATTTTAAAGAAAGGGTTTTCAGGCTGAAGTACTGGCCCTTGCTGTCGTGTCAGTCCCAAAACCAAGACTGACACAAGGTGATTCTTCCAAGTTGAGTTCTTTATTGTTTTATAACTAGTATAGACCAAGTCTTGTCAGAGTGAAGACTATACTGTTTGCATCTACAATATGTCCTGTGAACTATTAGGGAAAAGCTGTCTTCCTCCTCTTTCTCTCTGGGCTGAGGTGCCTCTTACGGGACTGGACTGTTCCCCTTCTCTCCTGGGAATCCAGCTCCTTAGCACATTCCATCACATCTAGTTCTAATTCCTTCTCAAACTTCAAAGCATCACAGTCTGGTTTGGAGGCATCACTGCTTCAGACAGGAAGGCGGTGCAGAGAGTGGTGAGGACGGCAGAAAAGATCATTGGCAGTTCCCTCCCTGCCATCCAGGACATAGCACAGAAGCGTTGCTTGAGCAGGGTCCGTAAGATTATCTGGGACCCCACACATCCTCTTCACGACCTGTTTTCCTTGTTCCCTTCTGGGAGGAGGAGGCTTCGTGGCACCCGTAGCAGAACATCCAGATTCAGCCATAGTTTCATTCCATACAGCATTAACCTTGCGAACTCTCAAGCTTCCTCCTTTCGTTATATATTCAAGATGGACAGTATTTAATATTTATTTGCTACGTATAGGTAGGGGTGTGGGTCTATACATATATTGTTCATAGTATGTTTAGGTGTGTGTCAGGTATGTGTTTCACTTTGAGAGTGGGCAACTAAATTTCATTTTTGATGTGTGCCGTTGTGCCCACAGGAAAAAAATGACAATAAAGGTTATCTTATCTTACTTGGCAAACCGTAGTTGGTTGGCCAAAGGTACATCGGTTGCCTAGAACTGGCCTGGGAGATAGGATAATGTAGTTTGTTTCCTGCTTTTGTCATAACCTTTGTTTAAGAAACCATGAATAAAATCTGTAGTTCTGGTGAACTCAGCAAAGCACAGTAAACCGATTAAGCAGTCACGAGGACATGATTTTCAATGAATTGGGAAATCAAAGCAGGAATCAGATAAGGGGAGAGCTAACTCAGAGGTTATTCATTTCATCCCAGGCAGGTGAACCAAAAACTCTGTAAGAGACTGCCTTAGCAACCATAACTGTTACCTTTTTAAAAACTTGAAATATAATGTGAAAGACTCAGGATGTCTTAATTCTGCATCTTTCATTAAATTATGCACCCCGGGGAAGGGCTCTTAAAAGTTAATACCCAATGCAAAAGAAAAAAAGCATTACAATCAGGGAGGAAAAAGGGTTAAATTCTTTCTTGATTCCCGTTTTGCTTCTGTTAATTATGATCTTTCCACTCCTACAGCTTTTTTTTTTTTTTTTAAACCATCAGCTTGTTGGATGCAAAGATCCTCTTCACATGCAGTTTGGCATTCAGACAAATGTATTAATCTTTCAAGGATAAGGGTTCTTAAGCGTTCAGCAGGTGATGATGGAAATAAAGCTAAAACGATAATGCAAAAGTTTCAAGTTTTAAGATATGTGGTTCCCCGCCCCCCCCCCCCCCCGAGTGGAAAGGAGGCAGAAAATCTATAGAAAACCACTGGGAGCACAGCTGGAAAATTGTACTGGCCAACAGAGAACTGAAGGTAGACCTTTGATGTTCTACCCCCAGCAAACTGTTTGCAAGTGGCGGTGATGAGGAAGCAGACTTTCCTTTTACAGTTAAGACAGAAAAAAGAGGATATTTCTAAATATAGAATTCTTTTTTTTTGTAATTAGAGGAAGGGACAATGCTATGGGGACAACTGCCATTCGCTGTCATTTCCAGCAGCAGAAATGTTGTAAAATATATTCTCTGGGTGTGCTGGGACTTCCAGTCTCCTCCAACATGAATGATGAAGTGCGGGGATGGAAAGGTTATTTAAAGAGTAATTATTGCTTGAGCTTTTGTTATTTGTGCTGGTTTTAAATAATTGATAGTGTCCTGTTCTCTCACCCCCTGGAGGGAGTTGCCCACGAACAGAGCTCCCTAGAGAAGGAGTGTGATAGAAAGACATTCCAGACAGAGAGATTAAAGTCTTCTGACCAAAGTTTTCAAAAGGTTTGGCACTTTAGGATTGACGATGTTTACTCATGGGAACCCAGGAGCAAGAATAGCAAATATCAATTTCTTATCATTAAAAAAATGTTCCAACCTATAACTTGTTCCCATATAGACACCTGGCTGCAGAGAGCTTTCCTACCAGAGTTGAGATGTTACAAAACAGTCAAGAGGGCAGCTGATTATGTCTCCGAAGCTGCCATCTTGACTTTTTTTCGCCACCTGTCCTCTGCAGCTTCACTCCATTTACTGATAGGTGGTCTTGTTGAGAAACTTAAACTTCTTCAAAGATCAGAGTGAGAATGCTCGTAAAGATGGAGGATTGGTTTCTTATTTCAGTTTCTTATTTCATTCACAAACAAAATCTGGGATATAAAAGAGGAGAAATTACATTGGAAGCCTCGTGCTTCTCTCTAGTTATGGCTCCTTGATCATCTATCTATCTATCTATCTATCATCTATCTATCTATCTATCTATCTATCTATCTATCTATCTATCTATCTATCTATCTATCTATCTATCTATCTATCTATCTATCTATCTATCTATCTATCTATCTATATCTGTCTGTCTGTCTATCCTATCTATCTATCTATCTATCTATCTATCTATCTATCTATCTATCTATCTATCTATCTATCTATCTATCTATCTATCTATCTATCTATCTATCTATCTATCTATCTATCATCTATCTAATCTATCTTCCCACATAGGTGAAAACAAGCGAATGGATTATTTCTCCATAGCCACCTATGGCAAATTGCAGAACTTTGAAAGAATTGCAGAATAGGCTCCATTTCTTCTGAAGAATCTTGTGGGACCTTCTCAGTCGATCTCTTCTGCTGTACACGATCTCCTCCCTTCACCAACTCACTTATAATTGTATATATTTGATTAGTAATACCCCTCTGTTTTTCTCCTGTGAGGTAGTGGTGGGCTGACTTTTCTAACTTTCATTGATGGGTCTGCATCTGGATTCATGTCCAACTTCTTCAACCTGATGCTCACCAGATATTTTGCAGTACAACTGTTACTATCCCCAGCCTTCACAACTCAGGGTGGAGTTATCTAGGTAAGATGAGTTTAGCTCTTAGGCTTTCTCCATGGGCTTCTTCAACGTCATAAAAACAGAGCAAAGTCTGTAAAAATAAGGGTATAAAGTGCTCTGGAAGACATGGAGCTGACAGGTCGGCGCCCTTATGTCTTGTGTCAATTCTTCAAACTTTGATTCTTGATTGTCACATTTACTTGTTTTTGCATTTGGTTAGGATGCATTTTGAGCTCCGTTTTGATCTCCTAATTAAAAACCACGCAAAGATTTAGAAGTACGCAATGTGACTAGTGGAGATCATCAGCAAGAGCTTGTGAATTCACAAAGATGCACGGGGTTAATGCGTGATAACAATTACCCTTTGTAGATGATTTTTTTTTTCTCTCATTAGGTCGTGAGGTACCAAACATGGAAGTCAATAATGTAACATATCCGAATGAAACCTTTCATTACTGGTGAATGAGTTACCAAGTGCAGCAATCTGCAAGTCATTTCTGCTCACTCTGCCTACATTTTGATTCCAGACAAATTGGCTAGGCCGCAGGGGTAGGTGACCTTGGCTCTTTTATGACTCGTGGACTTCAACTCCCAGAGTTCCTGAGCCAGCATGGCTCAGCTTGGAAACCTCTCCCTTTCCCCTCAGCATGGCTGGCTCAGGAATTCTGGGAGTTGAAGTCCACGAGTCATAAAAGAGCCAAGGTTGCCTACCCCTGGGCTAGGGAATGTAGACTTCCTCTTTTTTTTGCTTTAGATAAGAAATTGTCTTGGGTGCTGCTGAATCAGATCACTGGTCCAGCCAACAGACTACATTCTATCTTAATTGACAGCAGTTTCCCAAGGTCTTTGGGCACAGGGGAGATTTCCTGGCTTATTAAGTGCTATCCTTCAACTGCTGGCTGAACTCTGGACTTGTGCATCCCTGCCACAAAACAACAGATCTGTTAGTGGAACTGACGTTTGCCCCAGTAGCTTTCCTTTTCCTTTTGGGGTGAAGCTTATGGGCATAAGAACTTTCTCATTTTTCCTATAGTTTTACGAAAGCCATAGTATGTTCCCTTCCTGAGTCGCAAATCTAAGGGAATTGCTGTAGACGTCATCAAAATCAACACACCCTCGTCTTCAATAAGGATTCATTAAACATACTCATCAGATCAGACCTGAAAATGTTGCTTACATTTATAATGAAATGTAATGAAAGAAGAATTTAGCAACATCCAAACAGTGTAAAATATAGTTTCCTTATAACTAAGGTAGTGATTCTGATCAGGGTGGAATACCAGAAAGAACCTGGATAGAGAAAGAAAGGCATTTTCCTATTTCTAACATGCAAATTTGGGAAACTCTGCAAGGGGGACATGTTAGAAACAACGATCTTTGTAAATTTTGGGAGCAAACCATCATGCCCGTTTTGCATCCAAACATTTGCATTCTGCGTAAATTTGATGTTATGTAGATGATTGATTTTTCCAGGAGCGCTCATAAAATTAGTGAATGCAGAATTTGAAATGTAAGTGTCACTGTAGAGATGTAGGGCATTTTGTAACAAAAGAAACCTGCTGGATAAAATATGGATCCACATTCCTTTTCTATTTCCTTCAAAAAGTTCTCTTGTAAGCGATAAGTCTTCAAGTCAGGCTTGGGGCAATAGTTTGACAGGAATTGGGATTTTGAGACATTTGATTCAAGTAAATTTTACTTATTCCAGAAAGAAAAAAAAATATCTCCGTTGATGTACACAGGCCTTGGAGATCTAATGGGAGGTTCAACTTCACATCCAAAGCGGTTTTGATGCAGTGTAAAGAGGTCACAGTTGTAGGAAGGGAAGCACTGAAGATTGATTACACTAAAACTAAGATTATGTTCTCCATAATGCTCAAATATCAACAACATCCCTACAATCCTTTTATTACTCCAGAGGTACATGATTGACACCAACTTTTTTGTGCCAAATCTTGTGCAAAGCTCTTGTTTGCAGCTTAATTAAGACTAGAGAGGCTTTTTGTTCCCTTAGAGAGATTACAGTCTAAATTGCTAAGGACCCTCTTCCAGATGGCATATTGTGTTCCTATCATGGTCATCCACTAGGAAGCTGCTGAGATCAGAATGGAGACCTGTGCACAGTCTTTCTTTCTTTCTTTCTTTCTTTCTTTCTTTCTTTCTTTCTTTCTTTCTTTCTTTCTTTCTTTCTTTCTTTCTTTCTTTCTTTCTTTCTTTCTTTCTTTCTTTCTTTCTTTCTTTCTCTCTCTCTCTCTTTTTCTTTCTTTCTTTCTTTCTTTCTTTCTTTCTCTCTCTCTCTTTTTCTTTCTTTCTTTCTTTCTTTCTTTCTTTCTTTTCTCTCTCTTCTCTCTCTTTTCTTCTTTCTTTCTCTCTCTCTCTCTTTTCTGTCTTTCTTTCTTCCTTTCTTTCTTCTCTTTCTTTCTCTCTCTCTCTCTTTTTCTTTCTTTCTTTCTTTCTTTCTTTCTTTCTCTCTCTCTCTCTCTCTTTCTTTCTTTCTTTCTTTCTTTCTTTCTTTCTTTCTTTCTTTCTTTCTTTCTTTCTTTCTTTCTTTCTTTCTTTCTTTCTTTCTTTCTTTCTTTCTTTCTTTCTTTCTTTCTTTCTTTCTTTCTTTCTTTTCTCCATAATGGTTAAAGCTATTATATTTTCTGGTGGGTCTGGCCTCCTGATTTTGGCTGGTAGTTCTGAATTGTCTTGAAGAAGAATACTTTACTGCAGTTTTGATGATGGTCTATATAAGCAGGTGGTGTCAGGCCAAAGCAACACATTATAGACATAGAAGAGCTATTAGGTCTGATGGCCCTCGCTAGAGCTGTGTTTGTTTAGACAAAAAATATATATATTTGAATAACCAAACTGAATTTTAAATCCTAATGTATTAAGACTACTACATCCCTGTTGGAGAGCAATTGTCCCAGTCGGGAGGAGGGATCAAGTGGGGAATTAGTCTGGACTCATTGCATAAACACAAGAGGGCAAGATCAGACCTTCCCTGAAGGCCTTTGAGCCTCATCTGGTTTTCCCAGGGGAAAGCTGCCAATCTGGGGAGATACCTATGAAATAGGCATAGAACAACGAAGAAGCTCGTTTTAACTCTACATATGTGGGTCTGGTTGTTCACGCCTGGGAATATTTGTGGCAAAGAAGTGATTGAAAATATGGTTCATATTGTGACACACTGTCCATTTTATAAAGACTCATGGCTCTCTTTTTTTATAAAGCACTTTTCAACTAAATTCTCAGGCCACTCAGATCTGGTCTGTGTACAGCTGCTGTTAGCTGGCCAACATGACCCAAAGTTTCTTTGAAACTAGACAAGTTCTGTTTTACTGTCTGTAAAATTCACCGTGATTTAACCACATTGCCTATACACTGGTATCCGTTTTCTTTTTAATTTAATTTTAAATTTTAATTTAATGCTTGCCTATCCTTTAATGTTACTTTATATGCTTTTGTGGAACTTTGGCCAACCGCTGTAACCGGGGCTATTTTTGAGACCCTTTGTCTTACAAACTCAGAAATCTGGAAACCCAGATTGCAAAACATTTTGCAGCATTATTTTGAGAGAGGAAAGTTTCTGGTGACTAGAAAAAGGGCTTCATTCACTACGTGTTTTTTTTTTCCAAACTGCCAATTTTTCAGTTCTCTATGCAACCTATGTGGGAGTAAATTGCCTTCCCCAGGGGGAAGAGAGAAGCAGCTGAATGCCCCATCTTTCAAATTCCTTGACACACCTTTTCTTTAATGCTTTATTTTTTTTTAACTGGTATAACGTCATCATGGGTTTATTGGTGAATGCTGTTTCTTTTCTCTGCAGTCACTCTGGCTGGTGCTTCATGGCTTATAAAATTTAGGATTATTTAGGCATTGCAATTGCTCGGGAGATTTGTGCCTTTTATGGAGCTTTGTAAGATCATTTCTGTGTGTATCTCTGAAGTTTCTTTCTCGATGCATTAAAGGACTGTTAAATAGCCCGTTGTTTTATTGCAGACTAAATTCACGTCGGTAAAAATAGTCACTGGTTTGAAAGTAAGCTTTCTCAGTAAATCAAACATGGGCGCGTAGCCAATTCTTCCCCTCCCTTCTCAAAATGTACATCGTACTAGATCAAGGCAGTGGGCTCCTATATTTGTCAGCCTTACAAGGTAGACAAGATGGGCAACACAGCCAGATGAGCTAATGCAACTTTATTGTTAACAAGACCTTGCCAGTCTGAAAGTACAATTTTCTCTTCCCTCCCCATTTCCTTTACAGCCCAAGAAAATAGCAAGGATCTCTTCTGAATCTCTTGCCCATCTACATTCCTGATGTGGACTTATCTGCCTTTATCTGATCTTTCCCTTAGTTGCACCTCTTTGCCTTGTCTCCCAAAGTTATCCTTGCACACCATTGGGGAACAATGTATACTGTCTTTGCTGTTGTTGTTAGTTGCAAAGTCATGTCCGACCCATTGTGACCCCATGGACAACGTTCCTCCAGGGCTTCCTGTCCTCTACCATCTTCTGGAGTCCATTTAAGCTCAGGCCTACTGCTTCAGTGACTCCATCCAGCCACCTCATTCTCTGTCATCCCCTTCTTCAATTGCCCTCCATCTTTCCCAGCATTAGGCTCTTCTCCAGTGAGTCCTTCCTTCTCATTAGGTGGCCAAAGTACTTGAGTTTCAACTTCAGGATCTGGCCTTCTAAAGAGCAGTCAGGGTTGATCTCCTGTAGGACTGACCGGTTTGATCGCCTTGCAGTCCAGGGGACTCGCAGCAGTCTTCTCCAGCACCACAGTTCAAAGGCCTCAATTCTTTTGCGTTCAGCCTTTCTTATGGTCCAATTTCACAGCCATACATTGCAACTGGGAAAACCAGGTTGCTTATAAAGAAATGGAAAATCATTTCCCATGATTTATCTTATTTAAGACATGGTTTGTCTTATTTAAGACAAATGCCCTTAGATATATTTTTTTTTTCTCCACCCCATCCCTTCTCAGTTTTATCCTTCTTTAAATCTGAGATGGAAAAATCTTCTGTTAAAAGTTCGCATTCCCGCATCTGACAGACTGAAATTCTGATTGGTACAGCTAAATTGGTTTTTTCCCCAGCATTAGGCTCTTCTCCAGTGAGTCCTTCCTTTTCATTAGGTGGCCAAAGTACTTGAGTTTCAACTTCAGGATCTGGCCTTCTAAAGAGCAGTCAGGGTTGATCCCCTCTAGGACTGACCGGTTTGATCGCCTTGCAATCCAGGGGACTTGCAGGAGTCTTCTGCAGCGAGTCTTAGAAGATATATTTTCGGTGAGACATAATTTTCCCCTTTCTAGCGTATTGTTAACAATCCCATATATCTACCTCAGAAGATCTCCCAACCTTCTGGACACTTTTGATGAGGCTCACATTGGAGGAAGAATTCAGTCTACTAACACTTGCCGATGTATCAGCAGGCTGAACTGAAAGAACCAGTGATCAGTCGAAGAACTGATTGAGACTAATACAATTAGATGGGTTTTAAGGAAAAGAATATAGGGAAAGACAGGAATAGTAACTAAAATGTGTAAGACCACAATTCGCAGAAAGCAGGGAAGGAACAAAGTCTCTGTTAAGGCAAGTGACTTTTGAATAGCACCTGGTAGTTGCTTGATACACAGGAGGTTGATTTCTAGTACAAAAACTAGAGCAAAAATGTCTACATTCTTGAAATCTCTGCATTGAGTTCCTCACTCACTGCAGCGAGCTTCTCTAGCCCATCAGCCTTGATGTCTAGCGGTGTAAGATCTCATACCTCTGCTATATAATATATATCTCACTGATGTAACTCATGTTATAACTCACATATCAATTTTTCTCTATCCTCAAATATTTTCCCTTTATACATATGCCTTCATCTCATTTCATATTGGCCCGATTAAGTGCTCTGCCATTAAAGATAGTCAATAACATTCTCTACCAGGAGTCTTTATGCATACACCCAGGCACTGAAATTGAAATGCAGTAATTGCCCTTGTAGTTCTGAGATGCCCTATTTATTCACCTTAGAGGATGGATTTAATTAATGAATTCCCTAATCAGAAATTATCCCGATCAATTCCAACAGGCACTAGTCCCTTTCAAGACTGCAAAGTCTGTAGAAAAGGGCTGAATCCTGTATTATGAAAAATGACAAAATCCGAAAACAAGTCAGGACCTGCTTAGTCTCAGTCTTTGAATGGACCTCCTTGCTTGACGTTCTGTATCTTAACCTCATTTTTCTTTTGGTATGTTCTTTAATAAATGGCAAAATAAGACTCGAAGATGAGAGTGAGAAGTGGAAACCAAGTTTAAAAAATGGGGCAAAGGTAGGTTCCCAAAATATCCCATTTTGCAGCATTTTGTAGATGGTTTCACTCCACTTCTAATTTGGAGCACCCTTGTGTCCAGATCCAGCCCCTTGTCCATTACATACAGTATGGCTGAAAGTCACCCTGGTTGAATTTACTGGACACTGAAGCCGGTTGTTTGCTGCTGATTAAGAAACAAAAAGTTTGTTCTTTATGGATAAGACACACTTAATCAGTTCAATGATCTACATCATGTTATCAGCACTTCCTGCTGTTCCTAATGGAAGGAAATTAATCTTACAAGCCAGGGCAGATGAGAAAGTACTTAAGGCAGTCCTTTCAAATATGAGAAACTGGGGCCTGGGTAAAATGAAGAGGATTCCAGCCCCACAATGACACAGACTGCACTTTTCCCCCTCCAGAAATGAAAGGGAGTTGAACTTAAAACTTTGAGGATCTTAGCAGGAATTGCCAGCGTTCTGCCTCTGCCCTTTGCCCATTTAGGAGGATCATACGTTAAGAACAGTTCCTGCTTTCATAGAAATCTGGGCTGAGAATTTACCACGAGTCTTTTATGCTGTAATAACAACTTATCCTTTGCCCATATTTGAGTTTGATGTCTGCCAATGAGCAGCCACAATGAGACACCACATTCCTTTCGCATTTCACAACCGGTGAATTTTTATTCCAAGAAATCAAAACGGGAACGAACTGAAAACAAACAACAACCCCGAATCCTTTGCATGGAGGAATTGTTTGACATCACAAACCTAATCCCTTGGAAGCACATTGCTTCGTGTTTGGTATCATTTTGTTGCAAAGCAATCATGCGCTGTGCCTTTTTCCCCAGCCAGTCAACACAAAATGTCATTTACGATTATCAGTCCAGCCAGATGCAGATGCTGAGGCCTTGCTGTTCAGAGTGCTTGATACCATTCATTGTCATTTAATCAGGGATCTGACTTTTTGACCATCTGGTCTGCAAAATGTGATCCCCGCCAAGCTGGTTGCATTGCAACAAGTCTGTCCTACTGAAATATGGCAGAGACCAGACTAGGCCTTGTAGCCGGATAAAATTTGGCAAAAGACAGAAATATCTGAACGGATGAAGCCACTATGATGTTCATTTGCCTTTTCAAATGATTGTTTCCTACCCTGCTGTTTAGGACAGGCTCTGACAACAAATGTTGCAGAAGGAATTCGGCAATGGAATTAATAATTTGTGTCTGTCTGGTTTCCTCCATAAGTGTTGACCACGTTGATAGGAAATCCGACTATTGCAAACCTAACTCATCTGCAGGGAGGGGGGGGTATACAATCTACATAATGATCAGTATCTGCAGTCCTGCTGACCCAATGCTATTTCCAGCTCTGAAGAGAAATCAAGTCTTTTAAGTGCTGCCTTTGTAAACGTCAGCCCTTCAAGGTAGGCAAAACCAGGGAAAGACAGTAGAAATACTGGATTTGTGCCTTATTGATATAGACCAGTGGTGGCGAACCTATGGCACGGGTGCCAGAGGCGGCACTCAGAGCCCTCTCTGTGGGCACGCGCGCCGTCGCCCCAGTCCTAGGCCTTCAGCTGGGTTTTATAAAACCTTTTCGTTTTAGGCCTCCGCCGCCGTGTGCAAAAAAAAAAAAAAAAGGTTCAATCAGTCGATTTCCACTTCTCGCGGAAAAAAAAAAAGATCTTGCAAAGTTGAAATTGATTGATTGAACTTTTTAGTCCCACCCAGTCTGCCGTTACCACCGCAGCCATGCCCACCCAATTGGCCACGCCCACCCAATGGGCCACACCCAGCCAATGGGCCACACCCAGCCAATGGGCCACACCCACCCGGCACTCGACGATGCATAAGTGGGTTTTGGGTTGCAATTTGGGCACTCAGTCTCTAAAAGGTTCGCCATCACTGATATAGACTATCTTGAAATCCCTCCCTCTTATACCAAAGAGAATCAAGGTAGTTTGTATTGTCCTTCCCTTCTTGCGGGAAGAATCCCATGTTTTGCTGATGGTCTCTACTTATCTTCTCCAAGGTCATCTATAGGGTCCTCTACAATAAGTGGTAGAAATGCTGAGGGTTCTGAAGAGGCTTTCACATCAACAACAGACAGGAGTTATGTCTACTGGATGCGCAGGTTAAAGTGCCCTCCAGAATTATCTGCGGTAAGATGCTGCTATCTCAAGATGGTTCCTGAATCCATTCTTCTCCCCTAATCAAAACCCTTGTCAAGTGAGGAGAGGTTGATTTCCAGGCCTGGCCAAATAAGAGGCTAGAAAAATGAGCTATTTCCACTGTGAGGGTAAACGGTGCAGCTTGGAAGGCCACCACACATAGCTGGCGGGCATTGTGCGTGTGATAAAGGACAACAGCCCATACCTGTTGTGCATTACTGGATGTTCAAAACATTTTTTCTGTCATGGTTAAATGCCAGCTAGGATACTTTTATTTCTTCATCTTGAAAAGCTTGAAAATGAAATGGATGGAACATTCTTTTGCAGAAATATCTATCTATATCTATCTATCATCTATCTATCTATCTATCTATCTATCTATCTATCTATCTATCTATCTATCTATCTATCTATCTATCTATCTATCTATCTATCTATCTATCTATCTATCTATCTATCTATCTATCTATCTATCTATCTATCTATCTATCTATCTATCTATCTATCTATCTATCTATCTATCTATCTATCTATCTATCTATCTATCTATCTATCTATCTATCATCTATCCAAAATATATAGGGTAGGCCTATATTGTCCAAAATGTGATTGCTTGGCAGGAATACACTAGGTTCATAAATAAATAGATGAGCTATCCCAGGCAGGATATTTTACAAATAGCCACTGAGATTTCCAAACTAAAAAATAAGGATATAATACATTATACTGAGTACCCAGTCTTCCTTGTTACTTTCAGTGCTTGTAAAGTACTATTGTTATCTCCCAGTGTGAAACACACTTTCTACTCTCTTTTCTCCCAAGCTTAAACAGTTTTTTTATCTTTATTTTGCAATGGAGAACATCCCTTATTCATACTTTTAAAAGTTGCGATTGAAGGATTGCAATAGTTTTGCCTAATCTGTATGAGTTCCCTTACGAAATATTTTTTCCTTGCATTCTATTCATTTTATTTTTGTTTATACTTCTTTTATAGTATTTAAAAAAAACTAGAAAGATACGAAATAAAATGGCAGTGGATGAGGTGAACTTCCAATTGATTTCAGTGGGTGGTTACTTCCCAGGGTTGTATTGTGTAACCCATCAAGTTCAAGTTTCTCCATTGTAAGAAGACCTGTCACCTTGCCAGTTCAGTGGGAGGTGAGCATCTTCACCTCTAGGTTACCCTATTGCTCATCCTTTATATCTTATTAGCCCCCCCCCCTTCCCCAAACTGAAAATGATTCTTTTCCAGCAAAGTTCACAACTTCTGAAGGCCACTTCTGTTCCACTGGTTAATGGTTCTCACTGTCATGAAATTTCTCCTTAGTTCTAGGTTGATCTAGTTTCCATCTGTTGCTTCTTGTCCTGCCTTCAGGTGCTCTGGACTGCAACCTGGATACCTGTCAATGCGCACTCTTCACACTCCTTAAGGCAACCCCTCTAGAAAGTGTGCCAGGGAGCCCCTTTGGAGAAAATCACAGACACGAGTCGCCACAAAAACACGTAATTATCGGTGTTAGGTTGCACAGGGTAAATCCAGGCCATCACCATTGTCCGTTGCAAGAACTCATCGGTGAAGGAGTCACGTCAAGACTGAGGAAGCGAAGAGAGGTGACGCTTGCTGCTCAGATAATTTCATCACCCTTAAAGAAAGTGTCCTAACAGCTCAGTCTCTCTTCGCCATGGAAGGAAACCGGGCAGAGGTTGATTTCATCAGCTGAAGAAAGGGCTTTTGTCCAGCGCTTTCCTTCTCTCTCCAACCCGGAACAATCTGGCAGAAAATGTTCGTAGGTTTGATTTCAATTGAACAGTTGTGTCAGGGTTTGACAAATAGACCTGATGTAGCACGAAATGGCCAGTTAGAGAAAAAGAAAGAAAAAGAAATCCTTTTTATCGCTTGATTCTGCTGATCTCATAAATTGGTCCCTGGGGGGGGGGGAGGAGCTATGAGTTGGAAAGCCCCAGTAAAGATCTCGTTTCTTTAAAATTTACTGAGGTGGCTTTGGATGAGGAGAGAGGTTTCAAGCCATGAGTCTCTTTGCCCCCCTGCAGACTAAAGGCTCCTGGGCAACATTCCAGGCTTAATAGAGAGAGGGATTCCTACCTAATATAATATCAAACAGTAGAGTAGAACAATACAATACAATACAATACAATACAATAATATAATATAATTAATATAATTAATATAATTAATATAATATAATTAATATAATTAATATAATTAATATAATATAATATAATATAATATAATATAATATAATATAATATAATATAATATAATATAATATAATATAATATAATATAATATAATAATCTCGGCCCAAATACGGGAGGAAGAAATCTTCTTCCTCCCATATTTGGGCCAACAGGGTGCATCAAAAAAACACTCAAGACATATCTCCTCCCCTGTCTCTTCCCTCCCTGATACAGCTGACAAAGTGAGAAAGAGCCTATATATATATATATATATATATATATATATAAACAGAGAGAGAGATAGAGAGATAGAGAGATAGAGAGATAGCTAGCTAGCTAGTTAGCTAGCTAGCTAGCTAGAGAGAGAGAGAGAGAGAGAGAGAGAGAGAGATCTTGATATTTATTAAGTATCAGTAAAACTAAAAATGGTTAATTAGTAAAACTTAATCCCTTCCTTGCCATCTTTGTCAATTCTTAAGTCAATTTTAGTATTAATATTTATTATTTTAATGTTTTATTCTGTTGCTTTTATTGACTGTAAGCAGCCTAGAATCACCTCTAGGTGAGATCAGCAGTATATAAATTTAATAAATAAAACAGGCTAAAGGTGGGCAAAAGGAGTGAGGAAAGTACTTGAGCAACAAGCAAGAGATAGAAAGAATGGAGGATTTAAGAACAATGATTTATATGTATGTATCAAAGAAGTTTCCAGAGCTGTGGGAAACTATCCTGTAGTTAGTACAGTACTGACAGTCCCCAAAAGGTATGGCCTTTGGTTATTGCAGCTTCACCTCATTTCTATACACAATAGCAGCTGATGAAACTATATGATGGATGGGGATGATGTATCCAACAGTTGTCTTCATCAATGAAGTCATCCAGGAATCAATCTCAATTTGAAGGAGATTGTTGAGAAACTCCCAGCCAGGCAGGGAGAAGGGGTCAAACAGGGAACTAGCCTTGAGTCTTTATGCAGATGCAAGAGGCACCACTCCAAGTTCCCTTGGGAATTTATCTGTTTGTTCCTAAGGGATGTCAAACAGACTTGTTCCTAAGGGAAGATAAGCAGACTTGTAATAAGCACAATAGATAAGCACAAGTAGTTGACTTGAACCATTCACAAGTGGACTTAGTTGCTGCCACCTGATGGAGATTTTGTCTAAAACTATGACCAAAATCATAATTCCAAACTGGCTATCTTTCTAATATAATTAATATTTTAAATAATAAACGTATGTACCTATTCATAACTTTATTATGTTAAAAAAAAATCAATGCGATATCCAGAACGTTTTTTTACAATCTTCTTTACTCGTGTCTAGAAGTTCCTTTCCATGCTTCAAGGAAAAAGGAGATGTGAAAGATTGCAACAAGAATAAGGAATGTAGGATTTCTCTTCTTCATTTCTTGTACAAAAACAGAGCAGAATGTTTATATGCACGAAAAAAAAGAAAAAACAATCGCTCATATTTACATACAATAGATTCTATGTTCTGCTGTCAATCATCACATTATTCTCTTCTACAATTAGCTTGAATTTCCTGTGTAGGAAAAAAACCGTCTGCTTACTGTCCACATTTTGAAATTATTTGCTAAAAGTGCTGTTCACCATCATCCTGTTCAATCCTCTTTGCTGTGCTAGTCTGGAGCTGCTGCTCATCTCCATATGTGGGCACAAGTGGATATAGTATTCTGTTTTGTTTTGGTATCATGAAGTGTCAGGATTGATTTGAGGGCTCCAGATCATGCACCATGACAGAGTATAGTTGATGCTTTGATGACTTAAAATGAGTTCTGTCTATCAGTGCCTTCAAAAAATGTTATGCTTGGTGGTGGAGAAAGTGTCAGGTTTTATCCCCGATGAAACTAATATTAAATGAAATTAATGTCAACAGTTTCTTTCCCCTCTAGGCACATCCTGTGAGATGGACAGAAGTTATGACTGGATAATGTAGTCTTGTTTATATCGGTGTCAAAATTCTGATGGATAGGGTGAACAAACTGAGACTACTTACTTAATTTATTTTTCATTTATAGCAGTCAGTCATGAGCTGGCTATATATATGCCATTGGCATGTCGAAGGCCAGTAGTAGGAAAGGACCAAAATTTGTTGAGAAGAATTTTGGGAAGGATGTCATCAGCTCCATCAGATAGTAAACAGTGAGAATAATTTTAATGAAATAACTGATATGACTTTGAAATGATGGATTTCAAAGACTGAATCTCTGGGATAAAATGCACGGACATTGATTTCTGGGAAAAAGTAGGAAAATGTGTCTCTTCCTATTGTGTGTGTGTGTGTGTGTAATGATGGTGCTGTAGATGGAGGAAAATGACATCTACAGAGAATCGTAGGGATGCAGATGATAGGACTTACATTGTGGCAGAAATGTGGTCCCTTTTGAACTTCTACTGCAACATTGCACATGTGCATAGAAGACATGGATCTTGGGTATGGTATGGTATGTTATGGTATCACAAAGCATGCCTTGGCATTGTGATGGCATTTTGGCTCTCTGTAAATACTTCTGGCTAGGATCGATGATGGCAGATGGCTATATTACTGCAGTTCTGGTAGCTGACTCTGCTAAGCCTTTGTTCACAGGGGTTATGGGGAAACAAAATAAAGCCACAGGATTGTACCCAGAGATAACCAAGTGCAAATCATTCTTCCATGGGTTCCTGACTTACGTGTTAGGCAAAAACTAATGGAAGTCATGGAGAGTGATTATCTAGGATACCCGCCTCTTGTACTCTCAAGTATCTTGAGGCAATTCAAAACTTGCACAAGTCTTGTGAACATGGGAGCAGTTTTTCAGCTCTCTGGTCTGCTCTTGAGGAAGGAGCCATTTTAGGAGACCCCCACAAGTTTTTCTCACTACTTAAAGAAGATTGCTTCTGGGAATAGCCCATCATCTTGGTTTCCGTATACTGTGTCCATGTGACTTCTGTCTTGCCTTATACTGTAGTATCTTATTGAACCATGAAGTGTTTAATATCTTTGCCTCCATTTTGCAGGCAGATCAGGGTCCTCGACTGTCACTTCTAATTTTAATACAATTGTTAAATAAATGAAAAGTAAAGAAATTCTTTGGGGCAAGTGTTCCCTCTTCTTCATCCACATCCCTTTTCCTCTTCTCCTCTCACATTCAATGAATTTTGTGGTGTAAGAATAAGTAAGCTTTGAAGTTCACTACTGGAGAGACATAACATTCATAAGTATTACTTTGGGCCCTTTTTGATTTTGGAAGGACCGAACGATTCAACCCTGGACTGAATTTATCTCATTACCAGCTTCTGGGATTTCATTTGCTGCCATCCTATTTGGCACTAAACTCATAAACATGAGAACTCTGCAGAAAATTGGAGTCAGGGTTGTAATAATTCCTATCCTGCTTCCTAGTTTGCTGTCACCCTCACTAATGATGACTTCTTAATCAAAGAAATCTCACTTCTTTCGCAGCAATTTCATCTTAATTGCACTGATTATTTTTTGTCTCATTCCTTAGACTAAGTCAATTATGGCCTTGCGTGCTACCCAAAGCCAAATTTCTTGACAGCAAGAACAATTAGCCAGTAGAACGGCTTGCCTCCAGAAGATGTGGGTGCTCCAAGACTGGGATTTTTTTAAAGAAGAGATTGGACAACCATTTGTCTGAAATGGTATAGGGTCTCCTGCTCAAGCAGGTGGCTGGACTAGAAGACCTCCAATGTTCCTTCCAACTCTGTTATTCTGTAATTCTGTCTTTCTAGTCTACTTCTTCTTCTTCTTCTTGTGCCATATCCGTTATCGGACGTTGGCGATCATGTTGGCGATCCTGTTTTTATCAGCAGCCGCACGAAAAAGTGCTGCTGAGTTTTGTCCAAACCAGTCCCTTAGATTTTGAAGCCACGATGTTCTTCTTCTGCCTGGACCTCATTTGCCTTCAGTCTTTCCCTAGAGGATTAAATGGAGTATGCCGTATTTTTCTGGGTGTCGCATCACATGTCCGAAATATTCTAACTTTTGTTTTTTAATTGTTTTGATGATTTCCCTTGGCTTTCCCAGGCGGCTTAAAATCATTTCTGATCTTGTCCACCCAGCTAGTCTACTTCTAGTCTACTGCAGGACCTTAACAACCATTGCTGTTATCTTAGTTGATTTGTGATGGTTACAAGCGGCTGTTTGTGGTTTTACAATGTAGTTTATACATGTTTATCTCTCCTTTGGTTTCCTCTCTTCACCTTTCCTGTTTTTTTACCCTTCTTCCCGTTGGGACCATTTCAGCAGGGCAGAACTTCGTTCACTTATTTTCTCTCTGCATGACTATGGTCTTATTTTATCTGAGTATGAGTCAAGCTTCACATCTCAATTCTCCAGACTCTCAGCCCTTGATTCAGGAGAAGGCATAGATGCCAGAAACATCTAGGGCTTGACATGGTTTGAAAGCCTCTTTATTGTAGACAAGAAAGAAGTTGGTCTGCCATAAATAAACACTATATTGTTTGTCCTTCACTGTGCACAGAAAGCAAAGCTTTTATAAAGGTCTTTAGTCCAGAGTTTAAGCTCTGAGCTTTTTTGTCTCAATTTTCTGAGTTAATGGATCCTTGGCAGTTCTCTGGATGGCCTTGGCTGGCCCAGATAAATAATAGTTCTGTCTAGAACTGCTAATTGCTGCCTTTTTAGAAGGTTCTTAATGCTTGGGTTGTGAATGTAGCCATTTGCTGCTGTGTCAATCTTCCTCATCACTGTCCCTTTCTTCCATCTTGTTGCTTGCTCTTCACTCTCCCATGGTTTGAGGACTGTAAAATAATTGCAAAGATTGTCACAGACAATCAGATTAAATAGCAAGGAGGTCAAATGAGATGGACAACAGGGAGACCAAACTGAAACAAACAGACCCAACAGTCAGAATGTTAAGCAGCTTAGAAACACCAGGTTTTTGTTCTCTGAAAACGTGTGGAAAAAGTTTTCCACACTTGTGGAGCTGAATGCAAAGCAGCAAAACCCCTCTCTTGGAAAAGAGAGATTGAACGGCAGGCTCCAAGGTTTAACACTTTTAAAAATGATTGGGCAGTCTCCCCTCCCCTAGAAAATTCCCTTCCCATAAAATAGCATCATAATCACTCGAAATCCATGAATGAATGAGTTGGGGAAACCCAACTGGCTGGTGAGACCAGAAATAGACTACAGGAGTTGGGGAGGAAGAAGGCCAGCCAAGCAGAGAGAGATTTAAAAGGCTGGGACAATCTTTTCATTTCCTTAGTTAGTCATCAGTTGGCACTCTTCAAATGTCTTTAGTAACAGGTCAGAGCTATCTGAAAGAGAGAAATAAAATAATTGCAAGTGGCTGGCAATGGGTGGGAATTTTGCCCTTCAGAAATGAAACAGAGAGGAAAAGAAGGAGTTAGAAAAATGGGTTAGTTGTGTTCATTGGACACACAACATGGGTTGAAGAGGAAGAATGATGGGTTGTACAGAAGCTGATCAGAAGCTCTGAGCAGGTTACATTATTTTGTGGGCTGAGCCCAGCCTGACTGTTGCGTGTCAGTGGTAGTCATTGATGTTTAAGCTGACGCTCGCTCCAAATAAGCTGGCAGGTGCTAACAAAAACAAAGCTATTTAATAAATATCTAGGATTATTCATACTGGTGATTGTACCACTTGTCAGACAAGCAGAGTGATTAGAAATATATGCAAATAGGCAAGAGTTACAAGCCTCACAAGGTTTGAGCATCGCGGTGACAGGAGCAAGGATAAAAGTCATTTATTTGACTTGGCGGTTGATTCTTTTCCTATAACCTTGTCAGAATCTCGGCTGAAATGGAACTCACTTTTCCTGGGATGTACATCGCTCTCATGACTCTTCAGAAAAGCAGGCCCCAAAAGGAAAAAGCTGGGCTCATCGGAGACATGCAGAGTTCACCACAGCTTGTTTTTTTGTTTTTGTTTTGCTATATGTACCAATGTTTAGAACTTGGGTTGATCCCAAACAGGTTTCCATTGCAGGAGAGGTGGAAGATCAAGCTAGAACATCATTTTTGACAAATGGAAAACATGAAGACCCCTGATTCCTTAAAAAAAAACTAAAATATCCTGAGGGTCTTAGTGATGCTGTTCTTCCTCTTCCAAAAGTGGTTTTTTCCTAATCTTTTCAGCTAGCAAGTCAGCTGGAAAATATTTCACCTTGAAGAAAAATGATTAGTAATGGGAGGTGATTCTTATTCACATCAAAAACACCTTCCGAACTTTGGGATCAAATGTTCTTATTCGGTACCAGGTTGAAGCTTACTCCTGAGTTTTTATATTGCTATTTTTACCCTTATTGCGCTAACACAGGTGTTATCTATTATGCGGCCTTCCAAACCACAGCTGGCTAATTCCAGATTATAATAATAATAATAATAATAATAATAATAATAATAATAATAATAATAATAATAATAATAATAATAATAATAATAATAATAATAATAATAATAATAATAATAATAATAATAAAGTTGGAAGGGACCTTGGAGGTCATCTAGTCCAACCCCCTGCTCAGGCAGGAATCCCTATACCATTTCAGACAAATAGCTGTCCAGTCTCTTCTTAAAAACTTCCAGTGTTGGAGCATTCACCGCTTCTGGAGGCAGGTTGTTCCACTGGTTAATTGCTGTAACTGTCAGGAAGTTTCTCCTTAGTTCTAGGTTGCTTCTCTCCTTGGCTAGTTTCTATCTGTTGCTTCTTGTCCTGCCTTCAGGTGCTTTGGAGAATAGCTTGACTCCCTCTTCTTTGGGGCAGCCCCTGAGATATTGGAAGACTGCTATCATATCCCCCCTCGTCCTTCTCTTCATTAAACTAGACATACCCAATTCCAGCAACCGATTTGAAAAAACAGCATTGTAGGTGTTTTTTGCTTTCAGGTTATGTGCTTGTGCAACGTATGTGCAATGAAAAGTGACACTTTATATAGTATGTACAGATGACCAAGGCATTATAAGCTTGGTGAAGAGGATACGAACGAACAACCGCACTGGCACACAAGACATTTATGAGCTAAGGAGAATAGGAGAAGGAAATCCTGCTGCTGATGTTACCTAGCTTGGTAATGAAACGTTCAGAAATTATATTAAAAAAAGCATGGAGAACAAACCACAGCCAACATTTAAAATCCGAGCTACAAGTATTTTCTCTTATTTCAAAGGAAGGGACCGTGGCTAAAACAGCCCACCAGGTTTGAGATGGAAGTGCTGTCTTCCTGATTTGCGTACCTACCTATGTATGTAACAACCTATTATTTAAACATCAGATACAAGATTAAACTATACAACCAGTTGGAAAATTGTTTCAGAGATATTCTTGACTTAAATGGAGAAACACAATAATCAAGGACAGACAAAAACACAATGAATGACTTCTGACTTCCTGCCAGCTTCCTCATTAAGTTTCCTTATGTCAATCTGGCAGGGACCACCAAAATTTTCCCCTCCCCACCCCTCCCCTCCCCTCCAATCCCTTCTGGGGTAACACCAAAGGTTTGGGAGCTTTTGGGTTAAAGGGCTTTGACCTTATTTACTTTCCTTGGATTTTAGAGGAGAACGAATGAATGAAAGACACGTTCTCGATTTTTTTTAACCGATATGTAAATTCTATAAGAAAACGAATATCAGTAATGTAAATTAGACATGAAAAGTCCCAGAAGTGATTCTAAAAATAATCTAGCACATGCATCTTTATAGGGAGGCAGGGCAAAGAAGAGAGAAATTAGGACTTCCTAATTTCTCTCTTCTTTGCCCTGCCTCCCTATAAAGATGCATGTGCTAGATTGGCTGGTTTGTTATATTGCACGCAAGCCAATTTCAGAGGCAGATCACTTGGTTAGCTTTCACAGATTTTAATCTAATCTTTTTTTTTCTCTTTCCAATCAAATTCTTCTCTCTCCTTCAGCTACACACAAAGAAACCCAGCTATATTTTTCAAGGTGGGCGAGCAGTAACTAAACAACGAGAATTTTCTGTGGGGGTAATTTTAGTTTTGAATTGCTAGAATAAAGTGGATGTGCTGCATCTTGTTGCATCTGTAAAAAAGATGTTGAGACTCTAGAAAGAGTACAGAGAAGAGCAACAAAGATGATTAGGGGACTGGAGGCTAAAACATATAAGGAACGGTTGCTGGAATTGGGTATGTCTAGTTTAATGAAGAGAAGGATGAGGGAGGACATGATAGCAGTGTTCCAATATCTCAGGGGCTGCCCCAAAGAAGTGGGAGTCAATCTGTTCTCCAAAGCACCTGAAAGGCAGGACAAGAAGCAACGGATGGAGGCTTCCGGTTCCGGATCGCGACACCAGCAGTCGTACGGAGAGATCTCTCTCTCCCACCGGCTGCTTTCCCTCCGCCGGTAGACCCTTAATCGGGTCGAAAGTCACCCCGTAGAGGCGACCACCGTTAGAGGAGGCTCCTGCTCGACTGGGGAAGAGCGGCGGCTCTCCCCAGTTCGAGCTATCTCCTTAGGGCCGCCGGAGGAAAAGATCGCCCTACAAAATGGACGATCACTTCGTCGCACCAGCTGAAAGCCAGAAGAACATCTAAGCGAAAGAACCCCTGTGGAGAATCCGGGTGAGACCTTTCCTACCCCCCCTTTTTTTTCCCTAACTACTTTCCTGTTAAAAGCTTTCTTTGAACTATTTCCCTGTCGTGAGGAAGCAGCGTTTGGGCAATGGGGAAAAACAGCTTTGGAAAAAAAAAAATATAAATAAAAACCAGTCAATTTTGATGGACTATTTAAATTTTGGAATACTGAGGGGACCTGAAAACATTTTATTCTTGACTATTATTGTTACAACTACGCATTTATCATTTTGAGCCCTTTCTTCATCTTTTTCAACACGAAAAATAAAAAATCTATTATTTGGAAAGGAAAAAAAAAAAAGATTTTTTGGTTTGCTGAGGACATCTTGCGTCGAAAAGTGGTACTGCAATTATATTTCTTTATGGCTGGGAATGGCTATGACCTTCAAAGGGTGATAACTACAAGATAACGGATGCAGCTGGCCTATTGAAAATTGAAGGTGAATGCTTGCTTGATTCTTATGAAGTAGAGCCTTCTTTAAAGATTAAAAAGCCTTATTACTATCGATATGGAACTTAATACACAACTGTACTATGAACTTATATTGGAAACAATTTTAGAAGCTGCAGAGGATGTGAGTTCCTATTTTCAATCCCTTTTCCCTACACTGAGAGAAACCGTGGAAACCACAAAACAAACTAATTTTATTCAACTTCCAACACAACCTATCGAGAAGTCTGATGACTATACAAAAACTTCAACAGAGATGTCTGAAGCATCAATACCAACAGAGACTGACACTCAGATACAACTTATTGAAAATCGAGAAAAGGTGGATAAACAATTGACAAATATAACATGGAATAAAACAGCTTTTACCATCCAAAGGCTATTAGAAGAAAGGAAAGAGAACTTTGACCAATTTGAAGCATTAAAGAATATGGACCTTTTAATATTGTGGTTTGATTATGTAGGAACCTTACTATGGAAACCACTATGGCATAGAAAGAAGCCCAGAGTTAGATTTAAAAATGTATTTTAAAGTCTTATTTAATGGGATTAAAAAGGCTTTGATTTCTTGACTGACTCAACAACTAATGGAACACGTGAAATTTTTAAGAGGATACCCTTTGTAATATTACTTTGTTTTAGATATGATATGTATTGGAGAAGTAAACTTTATCTACTGGTTTAAAAAGATTTTTATAGATATAGAGGCATTGATAGAATATATATTTAAATTAGATAGAAATTTATTTGTTGGCCTGATATTTTTATTTTAAGAGAATTATTTGGAAATAAAAGGAGAATAAGAGGGATGGGTGATAAGAGAAAAAAATGGTATTAATGAAGAAGATATGGGAAAGTTGTTGCGAGAACAATATACCAGATATAATTATGTAAAAAAAAAAAAAAAAAGGGCACCCGAAGTGTTAATAATATGTCTATTTAAGGCTAATTGAAATATAGTAATTGTAAGTTAGTAAAGCTTAAAAACAGGATTGGGATTTTTAGAATTGAAATGTAACTGATATTTGATAGGATCGTTTGAAACTTATATAGAATTTATTAATTTGAATAAGTAAGATTAAATGATGGAATTAGAGAGGGAAGTTTAAAAGATTGGATTTGAGTTATATATTTGTGATTGTCCTTCTTTTTTTGGATGTTTAATACACCCACCTCCATGGTGGTTCCTAAGCACCTTAATGTAATCCCTGTACCCCTATAAAATCTAATAAAATATATTTTTTTAAAAAAAAGAAGCAACGGATGGAAACTAAACAAGGAGAGAAGCAACCTAGAACAGTGATGGCGAACCTTTTAGAGAACAAGTGCCCAAACTGCAACCCAAAACCCACTTATTTATCGCAAAGTGCCAGGGCTGCATCAGCATTGTGGTGCCCTCAGGGGGAGCAGGGGGCATGGACCACTGGGTGGGCGTGGCTGCAGTGGTCACGGCAGACTGGGTGAGCGTGGCCGGGGCCAGTCCCTTGCCATCTCCGGGGCATCCCCGGGGGGCCAACGCCGCTTGATCGCTCACTTCCTGCCCTGTCACTTCCAAATGCCATGTGCTCGCTACTCTGGCGAACTCTGCTGGGGCAACGGCACGCGTGCCCACAGAGAGGGTTCTGAGTGCCGCCTCTGGCACACGTGCCATAGGTTCGCCACCACTGACCTAGAACTAAGAAGAAATTTCCTGATAGTTAGAACAATTAATCACTGAAACAAATTTTTAAGAAGAGATTGGACAACCATTTGTCTGAAATGGTATAGGGTTTCCTGCCTGAGCAGGGGGTTGGACTAGAAGACCCATTATTATGCACAATAATTCCCATATTGAAATTTGCATTTCAGTCACCTGTGAGTAACGTTATGCTAATGATCCTTCTCTCGTTGCTCTGCAGATGGGTTGGACCTCAATCTTAATTTCAGATTCCACTTGCTGTTTTTGAAACCCCTATTTCTAGCATCCTGTGTAAAGTAGGAAGAAGATATAATAGCGCTCACCAGGCATATCGAAGGAGGCTCTGTTTATTGCTTTTGTCAGTGTTGAGTATGTTTGCTGATGGCTTCAGCTCACTGAGAGTTGGGTGAAGCTGTGCAGAACTTAATAAAGGGGATGTTATTGTCTTGTCCAGCAGATAACCTACCTTTAATGTGCTATGCTAAGATTGTTTGAAGCTGCACTTATCCAAGTAGCCTCTGAATCAGGGCAGGAAGAGGCCCATAAATCATGGTTCAAAGTTAAATATAATGAGTTAGAGAGACAGAGAGAGAGAATAGGGGAGTTTCTCACCCACAGCAGTTACAGAAAAGGAGGTTGAAGTGAATGGATTTGAGCTGGAGAAATGAGGTTTGGGATGAGGCAAAATAAAACCTCAGCTGACTAAAATTGTAGCGGGGCTGAATTAGGAAGGAGAAGGCAGAAATGGACCGTGCAGTGTCAGGTGTCCTGACTGGGATATGGCAAAAGAAACTCAACGTATCAGTTCTTTCTGAATTTCACTGACTCCCAATCAATTAATGACCTCAGTTCAAAATTGGTCTGAAGCCCTTTGAAATTATGGATTCTGAAGGAACTTCCTACATCTTCCTATCCTTCATTTGAGAGGCCACAGGGTACTTTCACCTGGATTGTGCCAAGTAGCTATCCTGAAACAGATCTTTTCAATGATGGCTCCCTAACTTGGAGCTACGCCTGGCAAATTTTTAATTATCTCTTTTGCAGCAAAAAACATTTTTTTTTTCCTTCCAGGTCTAACAACAACAGCAACAGAGCTGCTGAGTTGTTTACACTTCTGCAACTACTGCTTTATCTTTGTTATTGCTTTGCTATTTTACTCCTCATTTTACTCTAAATGGTTTACATGATATTTTAATGTGCATTTTAACTGTACATGGTTGTTTTAATCTTAATCACATGGAGAGTTTTTTTTTTTTAGCGTAGGAAGTAGTAGATAAATATTTTAAATAAAGTAGAATAAAATAAATAGAGAATCAGAGAAGGTCACTGGAAGATGATCCACAGCGGGGAAAGTTGGACAATTCTTAACTCCCTTGATGAATTGAACTGGTAGGAAAATATTAGGGTTTGTTTTCTGACCAAAAATAGCCTGAATCAAATGGACTGTTGGAGTAACGCCTCAAAATTGGCTTTTTCAGGCAAGCCATAGGACAGGGGTAGGCAACCTTGGCTCTTTTATGACTCGTGGACTTCAACTCCCAGAATTCCTGAGCCAGCTACGCTGAGGGGAAAGGGAGAGTTTCCAAGCTGAGCCATGCTGGCTCAGGAATTCTGGGAGTTGAAGTCCACGAGTCATAAAAGAGCCAAGGTGGCCTACCCCTGCCATAGGATAAGTAAGCCAAAATTCCTAGTTGAGGTGGAACATAGATTGTTGACAATGAAAACTGATGCTTCTGGTCCTCCTCCAGTGTATAAATATGGGCTGTGTGCTTTATGATTGTACAATTTTCCCCTTTAAAGATGCTAGGGTAATGAACTTGGCTGATATCAAGGTGGACTCTGCTTATTTCTACAGATCTGGCTTTTTGTTCTCTTCCTCTCAACTTTGGCAGAGTAATGTGTAAGTCCAAACAATATCCATGCCTTTCCCCTCTTATTAAAACAGGATACAACATAGCATATGAAGGAGACAGGCAGTTTTGAAATATGAAATATAATTAAGTAATTGCAACCTTCCTAATATTTGAGAAGATAGCATTTCTAGGCTTTAGCTTATGAAACTCTCTTAATAACCAATAGAATCGTTCTGACAACACATTAGGAGAGCTATCATTCCCTTAAATAAATGGGATATCTTTTGATAACAACATTGTTCTTCCTCACTTGTGAACTTGAACAATAATTGATGTGGCATTAAATAAATTGAGGGAAACCCAGCTTGAATTTGGATTACAGGGTGTACCGCAGTACAACTAATTCTAAAAACTGATTTATTTAATTTAACAAATTAATAAATAATTTCCTTTTATAACCCATAAAAAATTTGCCCCAAAAGGGCAAATTTCTATATGAGATAAGATGCTTCGAAGATGCCCATGTAGCACACTATTTTTTTTAATCACTATTTGCAGAGTGTGCAGTTTTTAAAATTATTTATTTAAAAGCATCCTGTATGGTTTCAAAGAGTACATTTAATATCACATGTTAGGATCTCAATAGGTAATTAGCTTTTATCACAATATTTAATTCCAGAGATGATATTGCAATTTCAGGTGCTTCATCATTAAAAAATTAAACCAGTATTTCATCTGTATTCTATTAGAGTACTTGAGTCTGTAATTTAGAAATTGCATAAGCTTGGTAGTAGATACCACCATAAGCAGGATCTGTGCATGAAAGTAATAAAACAAAACTTTCATTAAAAGAGCAGAATTCCTGCATTTTGTAATACTGTTGTGGAGATGCCTAGATTAAGTAATTTTTATTTTATTTTGCATTTTTGCTTGGATGTTGAAAATAGAGGCCAGCTCTGCCCCAAACCAAAGCTTCATAACTTCTGCAGATTATAAGGATCTAATTTTTTTTATTATTATTTGTTTAATTTCAGATGTGCTGTAACTTTTCAGGCAGACGACAAAACATACTTGCAAAATTGGTGTTTTTTTTCTTAGGAGAATAGTAGCATTTACATTGCTGTTGTTTTGTTTTCTTCTTGTTTGAAGATACAGTTTCTTTCCTTAATTCTCTTTTGTTTTGAAGGGAGGTGTGTTAGGTCATGATTTAGGAGAAAGGAATTACAGAATATTCTTCTATTCGGCAGCAAGAATTTTCTTGACAAGCAACTCTTATCTCTTTCTCTACTTTAAGCATCTTTCTGTATTTAGCCTGGTTTGAAATCAAGTAGCTGTTTAAAACTTTGATTCAAGGGGATAATTTTTTTTTAAAAAAAATGTTGATCAGTTTCTTTTTTTTTCTTTTTTTTAAATTCTTTTTCCTTTTTCACTTTACAATTTACAAAACAAAATAGATTTTTTTTCTTCCTTAACAGTACTGTGTCCTCTATTTCTTACATTTATTTACAGTTGGTTACATAGCTTTCCTACTTTTTTGTTTTTTGATCTAACCAAACATAGCACTTGTTCCATATCTCGTAATATTCTGTTGCTTCCTTATCCTTTATTTCTAAAGTAAGCTTGTACATTTCAGCGCATTCTAGCATCTTATAAATGATCATGTCATTTGGTGGTACATTCTCACCTTTCCAACATTACGCGTATGCGATGCGTGCCGCAGTTATTATGTGTACAATGATGTATCGAAGTTGTTTTTTTTATCTTTGGATTAATTACACCTAATAAAAATAGCTCCGGTTTAAATTCAATTTGTTCTTTGGTTATCTCTTGTATCCACCCCCTTATCTGTTCCCAGTAGGTCTTTGCCTTTGGACGTTGCCACCACATATGGTAAAATGTTCCCTCTTTGTTTTTGCATTTCCAACAGTCTGGGTTCATGTTTTTATACATCTTTGCCAGTCTCGCTGGTGCTAAATGCCATCTATGAAGCATTTTATATTGGTTTTCTTTATACACAGTTGACAGTGTCAATTTACAGTTTTTATTCCAAATTCTTTCCCATTCTTCTAATTCTATAGTTCGACCCACATTTCGAGCCCATCAGTTTCATTTGATTTTGATTTTTCTGCACACAAAAGCTAAAACAAATACTCGGTTTGCTGAATGTTTCACGGATACTGCAGTGATTATCATGGCACTTACTCTTAATTCACACTAATCCTGTGGCCCATTCCTGACATGTTCTATCAATTACTGGTGTGTCTGGATGTGAAAATAGGTTTGCTGATATGATCAATATATTGTATCCATAAGAAGTAGATGGTGTATCTGAGCAAATGCTTTATAACTATGCCTATCTCTTTTGGGTTTTTAGAGTGGGATGGGCAGAATTGAGAAAAATGGAGTGACACCTCTAGCTACTTTTATTGGTCTATTTAAGCACAGAGTGGCCCCTAATAATATTTAGAGAAGAAACTAGGAAACCATAATGAAAATAAATTTGGCAGCTGTGATGGTTCCAGAAGAAGCCTATTTATTATAGAAATCATGTTCAAACTGTCTTCTATTTTTTCCCGTTTCTCATCTCTTCCATCTTTCTTTGTTTTTGTAATAGTCAGTTTCTATTGACTGGGTAGGAACTAACTGACCCAGGAACGCTACTAACATCGGATGTTTTTGCTCTGACAACATATTTTCCTTCTTATCTTTTACTCTTAGAATTAGAGTTAGAATTAGATGATACTGGGGGGAGGAGGAGGAATGTGCACGGGAGTTTAGTTAGACATAACAATACTGTAACCAGTGTGAGAACCAAGGTTTTTTGAAATAAGAGATGATAAGAATTGGCGGGCTGGAGAACTGGAGGGAGAGTCTGCATTTCAAACTAATTGGAGAATGTGATTTAGGACTGTAAATTAGAGGAGGGAATTGTGCTTTGATGCTATGTGCTCAGGGGAGGGGAATTCAGATTTTGGCTTTGGCTATGTAAGTGCCGATGCTATGTTTCTCGAATAAAGATTCTTTAAGATAAACAATGCCTCGAAGTTCTTTGAAGAGTTTCATCCGTCGGAACCATGACATGTGGAACTCCAGTGACATCTAAGCTCTGCTCTACGTACCTCTAGATAAATATCTCAAATTTTTTTTTTGGGGGGGAGTCAGAGATAACATTGGACTCTGTACCTGGAAGACTTCATGATTCAATCTTCCTTTCTGGAAAATTCAGAGTATCAGCATCATTATTATTTTGTGATAAATTTAATCTATCCTTCTCTTCGACATCGTATTGAAGTTTATATGGAAGGAATGTGGATCCCCCCCCTATAAGTAAGTGATTCCTCTCCTGCGGCATGAAATCATTAAACCTTGACAAAGTTGTGACTTTCAGCCTATGAAAAATTAATACATAGAACAATGCAAATTTGATTAGATTAGAAGAAAAGTGCTTCGGATTTGGAGGGCCCTCATATAGCACGTGTTGCAGCTTCTTAAAGCAGCTGCATTTTTTTTATCATGATTTTGTCCCAAGGAAAAGACACAGCTGTTTTAAGAGGCTGCAGAAAGACATAATGGTCATACCACTTTTTTAAATGGATTCTGAAAATCTGCTCTAAATCACATGCGTGAACTACATTTCATCGGTGCTTAATTCTTCATATGAAGTGCAATTACATTTGAACACATTTTTGTTTTCTTTCCATTTTATGAAAGGAAGTTTATGATTCACAAGTGTTTTATCTGATGTCCCTTGTAAGCCCTCTAAAATTATGCTTACTAATGTTAGGAAATCATCTACCGTGTCATAGAATGGCATCTTTCTGATAATTTTAACACCACGCTTCTAATTAGAAGGGAAGGGTTACTTTGAAAGGCTTCCTTTGAAGCATCTTCTCTGCTTGGTTGACTGCAAAGAGATGTTTCACCACAACCTCTATTTTTCCACTGACACTGGATTTCTTTCCATTTCATTATTGTTTGAAATCTGTCTTAAAGCAGCTCAGACCAGCTCTGATAACAAAGAGTGTTAAGTCAGGAATGCACGGGCTTAAATTCAGCAAAAGGCGGTTTTTTTTTGACAATTTCCTTCACAGTATCTTTTCCTTCAAAAATGCAATGTCACTTAATCATTTGGATCTATTGCTGCTCCTCAAGAGGTTTGGCACGGGTTGATGCCTGGTAAATTACAACAGCCAGCTTTTGTCAACCCAGTCAACCAGATAATCAGCTAAAGTTTTAGTTATTCAGCAAGATAAACCTGAATAAATAGGATTACTAGTTTGGGGAATTTTTAAAAAATTATTTTGATGGCTTCTTCAGCAACAGGGGATGAATGACAGTGCGCTAAGGATGGTGATCATATATATATATATATATATATATATATATATATATATATATTATTGCAGAGAGTAGATTTTATTTTGTTGTAATGCCATATATGAGGTAGACTCTTCATAGAGTTTCTGCCAGTACTCAGATAATTTAGTGGCCTTTGATATGGCTTGAAGTGAGCATGGGTCTGCCTTGGCAAAACATTTTGGGCCAATGCTGCCTTTGCATTGAGTGAGGAGTGATACGTTGTGTCAACGCTGCTAACATCGGATGTTTCAGCCATCTTTTACCTTTTGCTTTTAGAGTTAGATGATGCTGGGAGGGGGAATGTCAACGAGAGTCTAGTTATAACAACACTAAACCTAGCACGGGAAACAAGGTTATTGTAACCAGAGCTGATAAGAAATTGGTGTGCTGGAGAACAGGAGAGGAAGCCCGAGCTTCAAGTTAATTGGAGAATGTGATTTATGATTGTTAATTGGAAGAGGGAATTGTGCTTTGATACTATGTGCCCAGGGGAGGGGAATTCAGTGTTTGGCTTTGATTATGCACTGCCGATGTTATGCTACTCAAAATAAAGACTCTTTAAGGTAAACAATGCCTCGAAGTTCTTTGAAGAGTTTCATCTGTCGGAACCATGACAATGTTGCTTTTATTTATTTATTAAATTTTATCCTGCGCATCTCGTCTACAAGGTGACTGTGGGTGGCTCTTCCTTCAATAGTCTTTGAAGGCAGCTGGAGTTGGTGACCTCCAAGACAATTCTCTATTCTGTTCTATCTCCAAACCTTCATTGCAAGACAGTCTGACGTTTCCTATTTGTTTTTCTAACTATCTAGGAAAATGATGAGACAGAGGATTGCAGTTGTGTTAAGATAATTCTTGGAATGACCTTTCTTAATGTAGCCAACGGTGCACAGTCCAATTTTTACTACTTTGGTCCAGTATTCAAGACAGGTCAGTGGGGAACGTTGACTGATTTTAGGGCAGTTGCTGAGCCCTACAAAGGGGGCAATTTCATACCTTCTTTGTTTGCCATTACTGTGTTCTCCAAAGCAACTGAGTGACAATATCTAAATTGGAGCTTTATTGCTTTAGGTAATGCAAAGCAACAATAGCTCTTAGAAATCTCTCTCAAGGAACCAAGATTACATTAGTTTCCTAAGTGTCAATAGTAATAATAAGAAGAGAGAAGGGATATTTTTTCAAGATGTAAAATACTTTAATTACAGAGGATGCTTGGTAAGCATTTTACAAAGCATTTAAAAGCCACTATATGGGGTGTGAGCAGTCACAGACCAACAATTGTGTAGAAAAGTTTCGAGGAAAAGTATACTCGGTTCAGTGAACAAATTTAACCACAGAGAGATGTGGCTGTGAAAAAGACAGCCACTTGACTTTGAGCAAGAAAATGTGTGTGATGCCACGATAAAGTCAGCCTTATCCTTCGTATCTTCCATGTCTGATAACTGGAAATGGGGATTAATTACTTGTGGGTGGAAGATAAATTTTACAGATTGAAAAAAAGATGACAACACATAGAATACATCATTCCTAAAAGGAATATCCGATTACAGTTTCTACTATAGATATTTTTAGCTCTGGAAGTCAGCTAACAATTCGTTCTATCAGATACATTCTTTTTATATAGCAACAGCACTTAGACTTATATACTGCTTCATAGTGCTTTACAGCCCTCTCTAAGTGGCTTACAAAGTCAGAGTCAGCCTATTGCCCCCAACAATCTGGGTCCTCATTTTATCGACTTCAGAGGGATGGAAGGCTGAGTCAATCTTGAGCCATTCAGAATCAGACTCCTGGAGTGAGCAGTGAGTTAGCCTGCAGTACTGCATTCTAACCACTGCGCCACCACGGCTCTTATATATACTTGTATATATTTGTTGGAGAAAGGGAATGAGAGAGCAAGAATTGTTGGCTTTGAATCCAACAATCTCTAGGGGTTAATAATCTCTAAGACTAGGGGTGAAAGACAGCAGTGTTTCAATATTTGAAGGCCTGCCATAAAGAAGAGGGAGTCAAGCTATTCTCCAAAGCACCTGAGGGCAGGACAAGAAGCAACGGATGGAAACTAACCAAAGAGAGAAGCAACCTAGAACTTTCCTGACACTTAGAACAATTAATCAGTGGAACAACTTGCCCCAGAAGTTGTGGGTGCTCCATCACTGGAGGCTTTTAAGAAGAGACTGGGTGGCCATTTGTCTGCAATAGTATAGGGTCCCTTACTTGAGCAAGAGGTTGGATTAGAAGACCTCCAAGATCCTTTCCATCTCTGTTATTGTGTTATTATTCTTTACTAGCTGCCAGTTTTCCACTTCCTTCCCTTCTTGCATTTTCTATAAAGAGCAGAGATTCCCATCTAAACAGCTCCTCAAATCAGCCCAGGTCAGATTTTGTTTATATTGTCAAAGACCCATTCAAAAACTTGTATGACTAGGATGTTGGTGTTATAGGCGAGAGTCTATTTTCCATTCTTCCTCATTCTTCCGGTAATAATAAATAATAGTTTTTGTGTCCAGTTCTTTCAACAAGGAGCAGGGAGAAAGTGCGTAAAATGAGATGCATCAGTCAAAATATGATGAACAGCACTTTTTAAATATCTTTCTTTTAGTGGTGTTAGGAAACTCAATAATACATCATTCTGTCAACCAGTTGACATCACTGGGGATTGATTGCCCTGGTAACCAAATCCCAGCGATAAAAGACAGAATCTTGGTTGTTGGTTTTTTTTGATACTGATAGAAGAAGGGTTTTGTTTTTAAATAAGGCCTAAATATCTGTTGGGAAAAAAAAGGTGCCAAGTTGAGATTCACATGAAAGGGCAGGCATTTGCTGAAGTGCCTACAGTAAGATAGAGAAATCGCTTAAATGGTCCATAATGAGCTAGGGATGGCTAAGGAGATACAGCCTGAAGCTCATATACATGTACGAATGTTTGAAATGAAAGCTAGCTTCTTCTCCAAGCTTGTCAACTTTTATTCCCCACAGCAAATATATCATCTTTCAAGGGCCCAGAGCTAATAAACATATACCTGGCTCCTTCAGGCACAATTTGCTCAGGAAAACCTCTCTGTGTTGTGCAAAGGTTTTCTTAGCTGTGATTACTTCATCACACGTAGACAAAATGCCAATTTTGACAGCAACTTTAGGAGGGTCTCTACCCATTTTTGAAACGGTCTCGGCAGTTACCTGTAAGAGATGAATTGGCTATCCAACATTTTGCACTCTTGTTTAAATGGTCCATGTGTGGTATCCATGCTTTCTAAATATCATTTCTCTCTTTTTCTCCCAGATATACTCCCCCCTCCCCATAGGATAGCAGTGTGCAGTTTTGGGCAGCCAAAAAACAAAGTGAGGGTGAAAGGGTCACAACGAATGGTTGGAAATATTTTGTAGGAAAACATTGATCCAAGAGATAGGATTGGTTGCCACAGAGTTTGGAGGTGGACCTTGTTTCTGAAAGCAGAACTCCAGGTTCAGCTCCTGGCATTGGATAGATGAACTCAAACATCCCAAACTGATGGTCATATAGCCTCCATTTTGGTGTGAAGGACTGGACTCCACCTTCTTTCTATGTCACAGGCTCTACAATCTTTTTCTAGTCTGTCTTCCTGCATCTTAAATATCATATACTACTTACTGTCTGATACTCTTTCAAGGACTAGAGATGAATGTTATCTCTGCTCAGATATCTTTTCCCAAAGCTGAAGGTGCCCAGTTCTTCCAATCTCTCTTCACAGGACTTAATTCCCACTCTCCTAATCATATCCATGCCAATTTATCCGTACCCTTCTTGGATTTGGGGCTCAAAAGAGTAAATACGATAGGGTGGTCAACATAACAACAAGTGTTTAATTTTACTTCCTTTTCCCCCCTGCATTCTTTTGCTTGTCACAAACTCAGAACTGGGGGATTATGTGTGTTTGTGTGTGTGTTTGGGTTTGTTTGTTTGTTTGTGTATCTCTTTGTCACAACCAGTCAGTTTGCCTAAACGAGACTGACATGATTATGATAAAGCAGATTTATAAGCTTAACCTTTGAGAAATATAAAGAAAAGAGCATTCAGAATAAGATCCTTAACCTTTGAAGAGGGCCTCAATCCAATTTCTGCAACATGCTTAATTGAGCTATTTTGTGTCAGTTGGGTAGAAGCTACTGGGGCTATTAATTAGGATCAAGTAAATAGCACATGCCAAATAAAACTATTAATTTTCATCTCCCTGTTTTTGTTCTGTCCCAGCCTACGTGAGTCCTTGTTATGCTCACAAGGAGAAGCTCCTCTTCCAAGAAACAGGCAGGAACCGCAAGAAAAAACCAACCCTTTTTATTCTCACAGACCTGAGTCAATGTCCAAGGCAAACAAACACAGTTCACAGAAACTCGATCCTCAACATGAATGGTTGCCTTTGGCAACCAGCACCTCCCACACCTTCCCTTTTATTATGCAGCCAAAGTGTGGCTTCCTAATGCCTTCTCCTTTGCCTTTGGAGCCACCCCATTGCATTCCTCTGTCCTACTCTCTTCTCTTGCCTGTGCTTTCGTGCATCCTGGATTTGTCCCAACTGTTCTTCATCACTGTCCAACTCAGGCTCCCAGCACAGCTGTGAGCGTGAGTAGAGGGGCCAGGCTCCTCGTCAGACTGTAAGTCTTGGAGCTTCTCAGAGCCTTCCTCTGACTCTGATGTCACTCCAGGCCCCTTCTCCTCCTCTGATTCCTCAGACTCAGCTGACAGATCCATTGGCTGGCGAGGAATCACAACAGTTTTGTTGATCCCTCAGATAATAGATTACTCTTTTGTTTTATAAAGTATTGCGTTGTTATTCCAGTACACGGCATTACCAAGATGGAAAGCAAGGATCATTCAGTGTAGCTTGTTCAATGGCTGGAACTTGAGACAGAATTGCAAGAAAAATGAATGCCTCTCCCTATGACATTTTCTGTAGGGCAGCCATAGCATATTAACTCACATGATCCTGGCTCAGCTTTTGCGCTGCTCCTATCTTTTCTGCAGGTGGAGAAAATATCACTCTAAAAAAAAAAAGGAGAAGGAAGCAGAAATGTAGCCCCTGTGCGATATTTTTTTTTGTTTCTTTTGCAGAAGTGCAGTTTTGAATGTGATGTATTGTTTGAATGGACCTGCTATCTTGCAGCTATATTTCAGGAGATTGTTGTTAATCCTTTTCCAACGAGCGTTGCTGCAGACGTGTTTTTTTTTTGTTTTTTTTAAACCTTCTCTTTTCAAATGCACTGGGTTGCCTTTTTTTTCCTGATTAAAACATTCGTGCAGGAGCTCATAAATGGAAAAGTGTTTATAGATTTCACGTTGGGTTTTGAAAAACAGCCTTTCCCACCTTTTTTGAGACCCTGCTGTTTTCTGCTTACTTGGCGCCAAGTGAGACTGATAATTCAGAAATATAGCTGGTCAGATCGTGCGTTCCTTGGGCACTACTCTATACGTAAAGGGAACACGTAGGTTTTGTACAGTCCATTGATAATGGCGCTTGTTCAGATCAGTATTCCAATATTTCAGGGGTTGGCACAAAGAAGAGGGAGTCAAGCTATTCTCCAAGGCGCCTGAGGGCAGGACAAGAAGCAACGGATGGAAACTAATCAAGGAGAGAAGCAACCCAGAACTAAGGAGAAACTTCCTGACAGTGAGAACAATTAACCAGTGGAACAACCTGCCTCCAGAAGCGGTGAATGCTCCAACACTGGAAGTTTTTAAGAAGAGACTGGACAGCCATTTGTCCGAAATGGTATAGGGTTTCCTGCCTGAGCAGGGGGTTGGACTCGATGACCTCCAAGGTCCCTTCCAACTTTATTATTATTATTAGTTAGCCTGAATCTTTTCTGTAAACTAACTGAACCTTGAAAAAGAAGAGGTCAACAGTTCCAGGCACAGCATTCCTACATGCTCTTACATATGATATAAAACTAGCTACAGTCAGTGCTGTTCTGCCTTTATTTCATGGAGATAAATAAAAAATATTCATAAATGAATAGCTTTTTATAAAACTAAATGAGACCACTAGACCAGGGTTTTAAGGATAAGCACTAAAGAAGACAGATTCGGAAAAAATGTACTTCCTTGCTTTGATTTAAATAGGATATTTTTCCTAAGATCTCATGTAACTTTTTGTAAATGTAATTGGTACAATATTCAGGTTTGGATTTTTCTGAACTAGCTCCATAAAAATGTTACTCGCAGAAGTAGTAGTTGCTGGATAATAGAATAAGTCTTATAGTCCTATGATTACAGATAGTCCTCGACTTACAATCGTTTGTTTAGTGACTGAAAAAAGTGACTTATGGCCAGTCCTTGCACTTACAAGTATCATAGCATCCCCGTGGTCATGTGATCGAAATTTGGGCCTTTGGCAACCATCATGAATTTATGATGATTAATGCATTACAAGGTCATGTGATTGCCATGTGTGGTCTTCCCAGCTGCCTTCCAACAAGCAAAGTCAATGAAGATGTCAAATTCACTTAATGACTGCATGATTCACTTAACAACTGAGGTGGTTCACTTAGCAATCATGGCAAAAAGCATAAAATGGTATAAACTTTGGTGTGATTCACTTAACAAAGTTCATTGCTTAGCCATGGAAATTCTAGACCAGTGGTGGCAACCCTATGGCACGTGTGCCAGAGGTGACACTCAGAGCCCTCTTTGTGGGCATGTGTGCCATGCCCCAGAGATGGCAACCATCCCTCTTCAACCAGCTGCCCGAGGTCCCACGTGGCCGGATGCATCTCGGCACAGCTGGTTTCCCTCCGCCCACGTCCCGTCCCTCCTGGCCTTGCATGTCTCCTTTTCCTGAGCACGACCCACTGCATTGCCTCCTTGGCTGTCAGCCAGCCGTCCAGCTCAGAGGCGGCTTCTCTGAACTGCTGGCAGCGGGCTGCGGAGCCCCAGATTGCACCGGTCAAGGAGCCGGCAGGCTGTGGCTGCTGACGGACACCGTCGGCCCCATGCACTCACTGGCCTCTGTGTGCGGGGGCTGATGGTGTCAGGCAGCAGCCGCCCCGGCCCCTGCCTCGCCTTGCCCCGCAGCAATGGCAGCCTCCTGCCCACCGCCCCACCTGCCAGAGACCCCCTGGATCTCCCCCAACCCTGCCCGGCCCCCACAGGCGTCCTCCCCACGAGCAACATTGAGGTGACCACGCCCACTCTGGCCACACCCACCCAGTCTGCCATGCCCACCACAGCCACGCCCACCCAGTGGGCCATGCCCACCTGGCACCCGGCAATAAATAAGTGGGGTTTGGGTTGCAGTTTGGGCACTCGGTTGCTAAAAGGTTCGCCATCACTGTTCTAGACCAATTATGGTCATAAAGTGAAGATTGCTTGTAGTGAAAGAATAGGAAACAAGGGAGGGATATAAAAATATTGGGGTTCCCCAAGAAACTGGTTTGAGAGCACTACTTTTTAACTGATAGGGAGCTGAATGTTACACAATTATTTTAAATCAAGAGGAACTGCAAAAAGTTACAGAAAATTGAGGAAATGGATATTTAAGTAGCCTATGCAGTGAAAATAATGAATTGCATTACTGAGGTTAATAAGAAAGGATTAAAAACAAGGTGCAGAAAGGGATACTTAAATTATCAGCAGGCCAGAATAAGTGTTGAATGAGAAAAGCTTATGACATGTGGAGCTTCTGAGCTTGGAAAAATGGAAAATAAGGAGGGCAGGAAAGAAGCACGCATAATTTTACATGTACATCAAAGGAACCATTTCATAAGACCAGAATCTGGAGTCATCCAATAAAGCTAAATGATTGGTGATATAGAAGGAAATTATCATCAGGTATATTGCTCAAATATGGCAAATGTATGGTTAGCCATCCCAAAGATTATTTTCCAAAGAGGATTGGACAAATTTGTGGTGGAAGAGACCATCATTGACCTTAGTGGGTTACAGCACTGGTTGACTTTGGAATCTGACACTAAGCAAGGCTGAGCTTCATTAATGCTTGGATGAGATAACCTCATGAAATCACAGCTAGTTTGGGGAATTTGAAATCAGATCAGAAGAAAGCAATGGCAAATCTCCATCTTTATTTTTGAGCTGGTCCAGAAGGGTTATCTTAGTTATGATAGGTGCATTACCTTCAATATCTGAGGCAGGAGTGTCCAACCTTGGCAACTTTAAGACCTGTGGACCTCAACTGGGACTTGAAGTCCACAAGGCTTAAAGTCGCAAAGGTTGGACACCCCTTATCTAAGGCAATACGGTCCAGCATTTTATTGACAAAGAGATCATGAGCAGAGCTCTGTTGTAATATTCCTGGGCTAGTTACATGTTGTGTATGTTTTTCAACTCATCCTTTTGGTCACCATAAAAATGGAACAACGGACTAGTGCTTTAATTCAAACCAAGACAGCTCATTTTATGATATAATGAATGGATATGGCCTTTACCTTCATTTTTTCTCCTTTCTTCTTCTCCTAAAAATCCCTTGATTGTCTTTACTTCTTCTTCCATTCTTCCTTGGATTTGTAGTCCTCCCCCTTTCTGTAGACTGAAACAGCTGACACCCCAGTGCAAGTACAAGTACTTCTTTTTTTTTTCAGAGAAGTTGGTTGAGGTTCAGCGAACAGAAACAAATACGCTGCAATTCTGAAAAGTTGATCTCTTCTGAGCAATAAAGAGGAAATAATAAAAATTCCACATTTTGAGAAATCTTCATCATCATGAGAGCTAGATTAGTTTTCTTCTTAACAATCTGAGGACAGTATTAGCTGGCAGGAACAACAACAACAACAACAAAAAACTGTTGAGCCTGACCTCCTTGCATGAAGTTATGAGGAGTAAGGTAGCACGAAAAAATATATCTGGAATAGCTTTAGCAAAACGCAGTGAAAAATGTAGGGATGTGCCTGAGGAAGATGGCAGTCATTGAAATACTAATTTTAGACCCTATTATCTAAGCAAACAAAACAAGTCAGACAAGAAACATTATGTAGTGGCAGGGACAGTAGAAAAACTAGAGAAGCTAGAAAAAAATGAGAATGGTTTGATCAGAACAGGTTCTTCAAGTCCCACTGAGATAAAAAAAAAATTGCCATTGAAACCTGTAAAATTTGAAGTGCTTCATGTTATTTGGCTCATGAAGATTGAAAGCATGAAAATAAAATATTCAAAGATCTGTTTTTCTCCTTGTCCTTTTATAAAAATAATCCTTTAATATAAAAAAACAGGGAAAAGAACAAGACAGAGATGAGAAAGAAACAAAGGGGGAGGGGACAGAAATACAAGTAAGACATAATGAAGTATAGGGGACCAGAAATTCAGTTCTTTGAAAAATAAATATAATGCTTGGATATGTATTGTTTGGGGCTTCCATTAAGGGATAGAAAGCCAATTCATACGTATACATTTATTCAGCTCAGGGTTTTAACTCAGGTCTTTCCGTTGGAGTAAAAAAAGCTGTTTAGTTATATAGAGTAGGCTGATAAATTCCGGGAGTTGAATCCATACCTCTTAAATTGGCCAATTTTAAAAGAAGTGCTGTAGACCAGGGGTGTCAAACTGCCGGCCTGCGGGCCGGATGCATCATGCGGAAGTCGCACCCACCCCATTGCCGGCAATGGCAAAACTGTTCCGATACGTTGCGTGACGTCACGTGACGTCACGAGTTTGACATGTCTGTTGTAGACCAATCCCAGTGAAGCCAGTTCTTCACTCTTAGATAAACTCCAAATGAATCTGAAACCAAAGCAGATCTCTCCAATCTTTATGCATGGCAAGCAACTTTTCCTGAAAGAATCACATCTTGACATAATAAGATTCAGGTTTCATCGTCTTTGAAACTCTAGCCCCCTGATTGGTTCGATTAGAATCAGAATCAGAACAGAGCTGGAAGGGACCTTGGGGGCCTTCTAGTCCAGCCCCCTGCTCAAACAGGAGAGCCTATACCATTTCAGACAAGTGGCTGTCCAGTCTCTTCTTAAAAACCTCCAGTGATGGAGCAACCACAACGTCTGAAGGCAAGCAGATCCACTGATTAATTGTCCTCACTGTTAAGAAGTTGCTCCTTAATTCCAGGCTGCTTCTCTCCTTGATTAATTTCCATCCATTGTTTTTTGCACTGCCTTCTGGTGCTTTGGAAAATAAATGGACCCCTTCCTCTCTGTGGCAGCCTCTCAAACACTGGAATACTGCTATCATGTCCCCCCTAGTCCTCCTTTTCTCTAGATTGGCCAAATCCAAATCCTGCAACCGTTCTTCACCTGTCTGTTTTATTCTCTAAGCCTTTAATCATCTTATTTGCTCTTCTTTGCACTTTTTTCTCCCCAAAATCTCAACATCTTTTTTTGTAATGTAGCCAAAACTGGATGCAGTATTCCAGGTGTGGTCAATCTTTATTCCTGAAGAATTTCCCTTTTGTATCTTACATTTACCTTCAACTTGACTCTTCTTTAACCCTTTTATAGATTCCTGGAAAGCACCAACAGTACCTAAAGGTCTAATCCAGTATTTCTCAACCTTGGCAACTTTAAGCTATGTGGACTTCAATTCAGCAGGTGTTGTATTTCCTTAAGATTGCTGGTTTTTTTACGCTAAAGCTTTGTCTTTCCTTGGCTTTTACAGCGGGCATTTTGTTTCTGTTTAAAGAAATTGAACAACACATCTTTCTCATGTTTAGGACAACTGAATCTTAAGTTTTCTCCAGCCTGAGTTAACATCTTTCTGTAGAATTTGATGAGCAAATTACCTGTGAGTTTAAATCTATCTTCATTGTAGTTCTTAGTCATTTAAATGGAAGCGGTTCTTTCGTATGGCTAACTGTCATATTGGAATCTGTGAAAAGGCCCTTAACTACAGCTTGTGAAGCTTTGTACAAATCTCTATGGATGAAAGGGTAGGTTATATAAAAGATAAATGTGCTTGGGAAGAATTTGGCTCTGAGAGTGATTACTCTTTGGTGTAAAAAGTGATGTGCTAATCTTGATTACTTCTTCCAGAGTGGCATTTGCTGAGAAATAATAGTTTATTATTGGATCTTAGTAATAATAAAGGGAAGGAGAAGTGGGATGTGAGATGATGTATGGTTTGTATGGCCATTCGTTCTTCATTTGATGATGAATCCATTTGATTAGATTAGGGTGAAATAGTCTCATTCTGCTTCCTTGTTCATATTGATGACCTCTTGGCTGCAAGGCATTCCACTGGTTAATTTTTCTCACTGTTAGGAAGTTTCTCCTTAGTTCTAGTTTGCTTCTCTCCTTGGTTAGTTTCCATCCATTGTTTCTCATCTTGCTTTTTGGTGCTTTGGAAAATAGTTTGTCTCCCTTATCTTTGTGGGAGCCCCCCAGATATTGGAACACTGCTATTATTATGGTGACCAGAACTGGACGCAGTATTCTAAGTGTGGTCTTACTATGACTTTGTAAAGCAGTACTGGAACTTCATGTGATGTTGATTCTATCCCTCTGTTAATGCAGCCTAGAATTGTATTGGCTTTTTGGGCTCATATTTAAGTGATTGTGCACTAGGACTCCAAGATCAAAACAAAAACTGATCCAGATTGGATCTACTTTGGATCTTAAGGAGACAATCCTGTGCCAATAGAAGCTATCAAGGGAAACATATGAGGAGAAGGACTGGATCAGAGGTTGAAGGAAAAGGAAAAGCAGATACAGAGATAAGGGACTGAAAAACCCAAGCTAGGCCCAGAAAGAAAGTAAATGAAAGGTGTTTTGGAACAGCTTATTGTCTAGAATTGCCTTTGTGTTAATTGTAACATATAATCAGGAGAAATGAGGAGATAACAAGGGAGAATCCTGTCCTTTTGAATTTTTTTAAAAAAAATTCTACCTCATACTACAGCCTATCTGATAGTTTCTGATAGTTTGTTCCACAAACAGATCATTTTTATGTAAAAAAAAAAAAATTCCTCTCACTTGCTGTCTGAAATATAATCTTCCAGACTCCTGTCACCAAAATCACAACATCCTGTACAATGGATCAAATGGCTTGCGTTTAAACAAAAGTAAAAAAATGTAAACCCCAAAATGTGTAACTTGAGGCGCCCCTAAATAAACACATGGACGTTTTGATGAGAGATTTGGAATGCAAATTTTGATCCGAAGGAGGGGTGAGGGACCACAGAAATCGACATTTCTCAATTCCAGTCTTGTCATAAAGGGAAAAAAAGAGTTGTCTCGAGCTTGCCAATTTTTATTTACTGATTGATCTATGGAGCATAGCAATTGGGATTTCATTTCCAGAAAGGCTGACCTAAAACTTTCTTCTCATCAATATGTATGACAGTAATCTATACATTGCACTCTGATCATATATTTGTTTTCCTGTAGTTCTCACATTTGGTTGCTTTTTTGTCATGTAGGCATATAATGCTAACATCTCCCTCACGTACTACTGGTCACAAAGAAGCAGTTTTCTTGGCATCAGGATAACAGAATAATAGAATAACAGAGTTGGAAGGGACCCTGGAGGTCTTATAGTCTAACCCTTTGCTCAAGCAGAAAACTCTATACTATTCCAGACAAGTGGCTGTCCAGTCTCTTCTTAAAACCTCCAGTGATGGAGAATCCACAACTTCTATTCCATTCATTAATTGTTCTAACTATCAGGAAATTTCTCATTGTTGCTTCTCTCCTTCATTAGTTTCCATCCATTGTTTCTTGTCTTGTCTTCTGGAGCTTTGGAAAATAGGTTCTTTGTCATAGATGAAAGTGCTTTGCATATTCTTTGGTTTTTTTTCCTTTTTTTACTACCTGGTCCAACTTACACCCTGAGGATTTCCTGATGGCCCCATCCAAGTACTAATCAAACCCAAGTCTGCTTAGCTTCCTTGGCCCAGATAGGACAGATGCTCATTGTATTAACTGTGCTAGGTAGCCACGTTTAGCTTTTCATTTATTATCAAATATCTGCTCTGATCAGACTTTTCCAGTTGGTTCCATAATATTCAAAAGAGTCCCATCCTTTTGCCATTGCTTTTTAAATGTCACTTTTATGTTTTTATTATATTTGCCTGGCATTTTGTCTGCAATGGCATCAGTTCTGGAAGTAGGTTCAAAAGAGTGATGCTCTTTCTATTCCATATCTTCTAGCCAAGCTTGATTTCCATAAGCTACATTTGTTGTTCATTTAAACACTCTGGGTGGCTTACCTGTGAAAAGTCATGGACAATAAAAAAAAAGCCAAACCAAAATAAAAGGATGATGAACACCAAGAATAACACAGTGCAATATTGCTTTTCTCCTAACGCAGGGGTCTCCAACCGTGGCAACTTGAAGACTTGTGGACTTCAAGTCTTCCCCATGCTGGCTAGGGAATTCTGGTAGTTGAAGTCCACAAGTCTTCAAGTTGCCAAGGTTGGAGACCCCTGTCCTAATGAAGAAATCCCATGTCTTCCCCAGATCAACAAGGGCTCAATAGATCCTCCTATCCACAGCCCTAGGTGTAAAGCCAAGTTTTCAAAGACAGATGACATTGGCCACCCTCGTTGTCTAGACTTCTCAGTCTAGTTCTGGAGTTTCCTGCTAGTTTCCCATCCCAGTAGAAATCGGGCCAAATCCACCACGACATTGGTCTTGTCAAATTGAAAATGAAACTGTAGAAATATAGAGAAATGTCAGTTTGGTTGGAATATCTCTTTGGATGTTGCAGTCTAGTTGGAAGTAATGCGCTAATCAGAATAAACTAGTTTCATTTTGGCAACTGGTTCTGTGTTACATGCAGGCCTGGAGCTTTTGATTTCTAAGTTTCACCCCAAGAATAGTCAGATGCAGGAATAACATCTACAATAGGTTGACTTTGAATCTCTGTTTCTTGTACTTGCTAAGGTGTTGTCAAGAAATACAGCCTATTATGAATATATTTCTATAGGAGTAGAATATTTACTTGCTTCTGTTGGAACATGTAGATGAACCCATAAGTGTCCAAATAATTGAGTGGAACTTCCAACCCACTACTTAGCACTAAAGGTTCCATAATGTTTTGAGATTAATTTATCTGAATGATGCAGGTAGTCAGATTAATTTCCTTGAGCCTTGTCCTTGCCTTGTGACATCTTGATCTCTACTCCAGGGGTGTCAAACTGCCGGCCCGTGGGCCGGATGCATCATAGCGAAACCGCGCCCACCCCATTGCCGGCAATGGCAAAAAAAGTCGCGATAGGTCGCGACACGTCACGTGACGTTGCGAGTTTGACCCCCCTGCTCTACTCTATCAACAAGAGCTATTTAGCTGGTCAGCAGCTGGGAGCCTGTGCAGTCTCCAGTCAGTTTTTTTCAAAGTCTTCTAGGGTTGTTTTTATAATAAGGACATGCTTTGCATTGTGACCTTAGGGTTGCAGTGCTTTTGGTGTTGACATGTTATGAGCTTCCTAGGTGGACGTAATCCAGAAAAAGAATGTAGTAAATTACGTTGGAATTTTTGAATTTTCTTATTAACTCCTTTTTTATTGCCTGTCTGTTAGGACACATACAACCCTTAAAGATGGTGCATTGCTGCATGGCAAGGAAAGTTCTTGTCTCATCACTGAAGTTTGAAATGCACATAGCATTAATCAGAAGGGTCGTGCTGGAGGATTAGTTACTCCATACTTTCTTTAGACTGGGAAAAAGCGCTGATGGTGGCTTCTCATTTTCTCCTTGGTGTGCCTGGAAACTCATGCTTGCTTAACGTCAATTGGTATTATGGAAACTGCAGCAGTGTCACCAGAAGAATGGATTTTCCTCTGAAGAGGGTCAGTCAAGAAGAGCTTTGTGTTCACAGTCCTCTGGAGAGGGACCTTAAAGGACATTTCTTCCCCACTGCAAAAGGTGTGGTCGGCGACAATCTCTGCTCGAGATATATAGCCGTTTTATTACAATGAGTCATCAACTTTGGCATTTCTTACCAAAGAGGAGAGTTATAAAACCAACCTGATCTTTTCGGAATATCTGGGAAGAAAAGCCGGCGACTTTAATTTCCTTCTCTTTCAATATATTCTGTGGCTGTGATTGATATTGCTTCAGGTAGCGGTGATGTATTTGAGACAGCATCTCACTGCTTATTGTACTGATATTATAGTATATTTCATCTCCTGCCCATAGCCAGGACACCCAAGCTTACTAAATCACCATCGTGTTCTTAGGAAAACTGGAGGAGATCATGTACTTTGTGGGTAATGTACAGAAACAGTGCAGGGTTGGCAAAGCTTGACTTGGGCATCCCATAACTGCTGTAAATACTTTATTCTTTTCAATTTACATTCAGTGATGCTATTCAGAACTTGATTTTGATAGGAGGTAGGACTGTGAAAGGACATATGGATACCACATCAAAATCTTGTGAGATCTAGCCAGAACCTTGACCTCAACCTCAAATTTGAGGGATTTTTTCCTCTCTTTAGCTGTGGTCATTCCCCTTTGCTTGCAGTTCATTAATATAAAATGATTTTTAGGCAGCTGTTAAGACATGCTCTTAAATGGCAGCTTCTTGGAAAAGGCACTGGACCCTCAGAATGATAAAACGCTGATGTCCAATATCAGTAAATTGATATTTTTGAATGTCATGACATTATAATAACCATATATCCAGTATTGTAAATGAGATACTCTGAATTGATGGGAGCAGATATAGCTTAAGTCACAGAGGGACTAATGTCAAAAACAGGCTTTCTTCTAGTCTACGCTGTTGCCCATCCATGTAATTACTCTCTCCAAGGGTTAGAATGCCTTGTTGCATATTTTCTTCCAAATCCTCCCCTGTTTATTTTGGAAATTATTCCTCTCCTGATCAGTCACTTGTGTTGTTTTGCCACAGTTGAATTAATGATTCATTTATTAATTGTGTTGTTTTGCCATTGTGAATTAATGGTTGACATCCTTGCTGCTCGCATGCATTATTTATGCATCCATTTAGACTGGTCTCACATGATCTCTCTAGTCCCCTCTCTGTTTCTTTGGGATTTTCTCAGAACTTGCTTCTTAATGAGACTTTACCTGGTTGACTTGGGTTCTGCCTGTCTCCTTCGCCTGGCCACCGATGACCGCTTCATCAGATGGACCGATACCATCTAAACCTAACCTTACTCCATGAAGTATTTTATGTATGTGTCATTTATATTTTTACCAACGTAGAGCATTTTTAACATTTCTCTTATGATTTTATACAACTGAGTAGTGATCTAGAATTCAATGGGCAAGTGTGATTTGGAGTACATAGAAATGTCAATGAACCATTCCTAGAAGTACTGTGGCTCCCCAGGAAATGACAGATTTGATGGCAGGAGCTGCTGGCTGATGTCCTAAGCACACCCACACACATGTCAAATCACCTTTCTCTTTCAAATCCTGATTGCTGCACAGTTTGATATTTTTAATAAGCAAATATGACATATTGCTGCGTGCACTTCCTACCATACATATGTTTGGGTATATGCCCATTCAGTTGAATAATGCATGCAAAATTTGAAAACGTTGAACGTTGAGTTCATTTAAGGACTTTGGGGTGTTTTTGTACCAATCTAAACTAAATTATTTTTTTCCCCTTTTCCTCCTGCAGCTTTGAATCGATCTATGACATTTTAGGCACCAATGTATTTTGAATGTTAGGTTTTGAAGTGCTAAGGACTCTGGATAAAGCCCAAGCAGAGATACTGGAAAGCATTGTGATGAAAATGTGTTTTAGCCTTTGTTCAGTGGTTAAATATAATGGTTGAAGATGGTACCATGGAAGCAGAAAACAATGGGACATTGTTATGATATGAAGACAGAAAAATGTTCTACTAAAGTTATTCTTTGCTTGTGCAATCCAATCTCAGCATTAAATAGAATAATGTTCAGAGATAAAATCAGTCTATTGCTGAAATAATTATCAGTATTGAGGTTGGGGATGGGTGGAGAATGCCTTTCCATTCCATTAATAACATCTCCATCCATGAGTGGCTAGATGATTGTGTCTTCATGTTATGTCTCTCCTGTTGTAACCTGTTACTTTTTCCTAAATAAGTGAAAAGACAGAATTATAGGATTGCAGCAAACAGAAGAGAATATTTGTAGTTTGGGGTTGTATTGAGGGTCCTTGATGCTTTCTGAGCTTGGCTGTTTTCAGCACTGATGATGTTACCTAGTTGGGTAATGAAACATCTTCAAGAAAACAACCAAGCTCAGAGAGCATCAAGGACAATTATATAATCGGCTAAGTCCTGTCTTTTTCTTATGTTTCCCCTGGACACGATAAACTAATCCCAGCCTTATCTTGACAAGAAATTCTGGGGCAGGCAATTGTGTGGCACAAGGCTACGGCATTTTTCGTATTCATGTGATAAAGGTAAAGACGAGACACTTTTGACTGTCTAGATCAGGGGTAGGCCACCTTGGCTCTTTTATGACTTGTGGACTTCAACTCCCAGAATTCCTGAGCCAGCCATGCTGAGGGGAAAGGGAGAGGTTTCCAAGCTGAGCCATGCTGGCTCAGGAATTCTGGGAGTTGAAGTCCACGAGTCATAAAAGAGCCAAGGTGGCCTAACCCTGGCCTAGATATATCCATGTTGTTTTCTTGGCACAAGGTAGTTTATCATCACCATCCAGAACTGATGGATTGATTTTTGAAAACTTTCTCAGTCTACTCAGTTTACACTACAATTCTGGGATTTCTGGGTCTCTCATTCAAGTACCCACCTGGACTAAGCCTGCGTAGCTTTATTGGGATGTGTGGAGGTACTTAGTCAGGATGAAATAAATACTACTGAGGGAGGTTCTTGCTCCATACCTAAAATTTCACAGTCCTTCCTCTCTCTCTCTCTCTCTCTCTCTCTCTCTCTCTCTCTCTCTTTTTGCCTTTAGATCAGGGGTAGGCAACCTTGGCTCTTTTATGACTCGTGGACTTCAATTCCAGAATTCCTGAGCCAGCATGGCTCAGCTTGGAAACCTCTCCCTTTCCCCTCAGCGTGGCTGGCTCAGGAATTCTGGGAGTTGAAGTCCACGAGTCATAAAAGAGCCAAGGTTGCCTACCCCTGCTTTAGGTCATTAGAAAAAATTAGACCATAAAAAAAAAAAGGATAAATAGAGGAATGGGGGACTTGCTGAAATCCAAAACTTCTCGCCTTCAGTCCTTTCAATTTTACTTAATTGTGTTTTCTTAGAGTGTTTTTAAGTGTTTCTATAAAAAAAGAAGGGAATTCAAGTAATGATGATGGGTGGATTAACAATTCATTGCAGAGCCAGAGGCCAGGGAGTTTCTGAAAAACAGAAAAACATGACCCTCTTTGTGGGTCTTTATCTTTCAGAGAGAAAAACAGCCCATCTCAACACATTTTTTTTTTAAAAAAATAGTTATTCTGAAATAATAAAGTGGTTGCAATACTTCTAAGAGCAATTTATCAAAACATTTCAAAAGCAATTCATGAATGTTCAGAAAACTACTAGGTGATCTTTTGTAGAGTATTATATTTTCAGCAGATTAAATTCAATTTTTTCTTTCTGTAACCAACAGTTGGTGCCATATTTATATATTAATCTGTGGATCTGATTCCAGGTCTTTGAATGGTTAGGCTCTAAGCAAGAGAGAAGATTAGATCTACTTAAGAGCAGAGTGTCTTCTTATCTCTGCAGTAGGAATAAGGAAGCCAGTAATCTAACAGGGTCATCTCCTCTGTCCACCAATGGTTCTCCAGGATTTCAAAGAGAACTTATTCCCAGCTTTTCTTGAAGATATTGATGGTCATTTCTTGTTTGTTGAATTTATGTTAAGCCATTGAGATAGAGCCTCTAGTTTGTAATGTATAGGGAAAGTGGAACTGATAAATATAAGTGTTTTTAGGCAGTGAGAAGCAAGGAAAAACTTGGAGAAAACAACTTGGTGCACCACACAGCTAGACCTTCACTATCTAAGGTAGACCACACAAGGTTAACTGATCACCAGTTTCAGTTGCTATTTTGGTTGACTTTTGTTCAAGGAATGGGGAGAGACCTTAGACTGTCTCTTCTCTAGAAGACGAAGTCTACCAGAATTGATCCACTAAGTTCTTTCAGAGCTTTCCTGCTTTATTTGGGATAAACTAACTTTCATGAAAAAGCCATGCACCTTTCTTAGTAATAACTTAATGTTTAACATAGAACAAAAATATTTTAATAAGAATCTGGTCAAGTTTTCAGAGGAGTCACCCTCCTAGAATGTAAACATCTAACCAGCACATTGATTTGACCCAGACTTAGTTGGTATTCTGGAAGAAAAATATTATTACAGGCATTTCATGCACTTCTCAAGAGAACTGAATTCAGGAAGAGCTGAGAGGCATATTCCAAACAATACAATGCTTATTAAAGCAATAAAACAAAGAAAGTAGTCAATTGAAATTCCAGATAATTAACAAATCAAGCCATTACAGTAAAAGTAATATGTTACCAACCCTGGCACTGTTCAGTCTCTCTGCAGGGTGTGTTGGGAAAACAGAGAAGAGGCTTTATGTTCATATATATATATATAAAAGATTTTTTTGTTAACATGTTGACTTCAATACATGATGATCCATTGCATCTCATAACTGAACAGCTTAAGTAAAACAGTGCACTATACTTTTTAAGAAAAGCTGAGTGCCAAAGAATTGAGGCCTTTGAACTATGGTGCTGGAGAAGACTCCTGCGAGTCCCCTGGACTGCAAGGCGATCAAACCGGTCAGTCCTAGAGGAGATCAACCCTGACTGCTCTTTACAAGGCCAGATCCTGAAGTTGAAACTCAAATACTTTGGCCACCTAATGAGAAGGAAGGGCTCATTGGAGAAGAGCCTAATGCTGGGAAAGATTGAGGGCAATAGAAGAAGGGGACGACAGAGAATGAGGTGGCTGGATGGAGTCACTGAAGCAGTAGGCGTGAGCTTAAATGGACTCCAGAAGATGGTAGAGGACAGGAAGGCCTGGAGGAACGTTGTCCATGAGGTCGCGATGGGTCGGACATGACTTCGCAACAACAACAACATACTTTTTAGTTTTTTGTAAGGAAAGTTAAATGAAGAAAGTCACATAATGATCCTCGATGACTTATTCAATACTCTTTGCGGCCATGGTGTAGCTTAGATATTACGGTTTCAATGGACAGAGAATGAAACTTAAGGAAGACCTGCCCTGATGGATCAGGTAGATAAACATAGTGTTGGGAGGCTTATACCTTCAAACTTGCAAGATTCTGTCACTGTAGATCTAGCGCATCTGTTCCCTGTCTTGTGTATCTGTGAGGGCTGACAATCCCACCCACACCATATCATATGAAATAGGAAAAATCATTTGTTTATTGCAGTATTATTTTGTCTAGTGATTGACTAATTTAGACGAGAGCAGTAATTTGTAGTTCGCAAATTATGACACATGTACTGAACGACAGTTGGCTATGATTTTTGGTATTGTAGATGAGTTCATTAGAGTATGTAGTGAAATTGTCAAAGTACACAGAGGGACAAAAATGGTGTCTGCCATAGGATCTAGTTGATTTCCTGTCAGTAGTGGGTGGTGGATTTCACTAGTTGGGTGATTTGTACTTTCCCCAGCGAACTGTGGATCTGAAGAGATGATATTCCTTTGTTGTATTTTCAGAAACTTCCACTACAGATGTTTCCAGATGTATCAGACGGGCTGTTTACTACTAATGTTTATTTATTTATTTTTCAATTTCTATAGCTGCCCATCTCAGCCGATGACTCTGGGCGGCTTACAATTTAAAAAAAAAACATATTAAAATCATGGAAAAAAAACATTAAAATGATTTTAAAAAAACAATAAAAAATAACAATTTTTATTTGAGCAATGCAGGTTTCAAACTAGGAATTTCTGTCCTGGTCAACAACAGGTTTCATGACACATTCTGCCTAGCGTACTTTGTATATACTTACGTGCTTCTAATCAATAAGTCGTGATATCACATGATGCCATCCTTTAACTGTGCAACGAAACTGTGTTAATAGTTAGCAAGACTATTTGGTGTACTCTTATAAATTGTCACTTTGGTCTCAGAAAATGCTTTTTAGAGAAAAAATGGCCACAGAAAAGTGCAGCTAAAAGGAAAGATGCCTTATTTTAGCAATTCCTTCTCCTGCAGAAGAATTGGTGATTGTGAAACTTTTTCTTCTGCCTTCTAGGTTGTTTTGCTGAGTATTTCTATTGCTTTCCTGAAAAGATCCTTGGACACTCTTTTCAGATATGAATTTAAAGAGGGGGAAGATGTGTTTCCGATAACTTCCTTGGTTATTGAGGAAAATGAATGTTAATTGGGAAGAACGGGCAGTTGAGGAATGCGTCTAACTCAGCTTATTTTCACTTCTTCCTTTCTAATGCCCTCCAACCTTTCCCAATCAGCTTAAAACAGACAAGAGTCAGTTAAGGGTTAAAAAGATGCATTTATTTCCTAATACATTTCTTTCCCATTCGTGGCTGAGTTGAGTTTCCATTCTGCATTCATATTTAAAGGCCAACCCTTGAAAATGCAATTTTCGTCTCGCACAGGTCTGAACCAGGGAATAACAGATTGAACAGAAGTTTACTCAATGAGATTTCTCTTTTTCTGATTGGAATAAAGTACATACTTATTCTACGTACTCTAATGGTATATAAGTAGTGTGAAACTGATACCTTGTTTTGGAAGCAAAATGGCACATGCTTCAGATTCATGCCTATTTAATTTCTAACAATCATATGCTGCATTATATATTAAGTTATACATCTGTTGAAGGAGGTATATGGTTATGTTGCTCATCCCAGACTCCTATTAATTATACAGGCTGCCATAAATTATCATGATTTGGCCATGTTACTATTGTACCAGCTGCGTTAAATATTAAAAGGTCTTGACTCTTCGTTATATTGCAGACATCACATCTCTTAAACTTTAACATTGTTTTGGAGCACATCTATGTAACCTAGAAAAATGGAAAGGTTTGAACATCTTCACAGAGAGGGCAAATTTTAAATTTTGGAGAATTATTAGGAATTGTTGATGGCTGCCTATGACAGCACTCTCTTTTTAGGAAGGATTATTTTTTAAAAAATATTTATTTATTTTAACATTTTTTGAGAAAGGGGATTATAGGGAGGAAAAGACAAACCAGAAAAGGGAAAGAAAGAACTGGAAAAAAAAAAGGAGAAAAAGAAAAAATTTCAGTTCTCACCACAGAATTAAGTAAAAGCTAAAAATTAGAGTAAAACTCAATTTGTCCGGTATTAATTTGCACAATTTTATTAGTTTTACATAACTAAATATCTTAAATATTTATTGTTGAAATCCGACCAGTACATTAATAGCCATGGCAATAACAAGCACAATAGAAACTATGAAGTAAGATGAAGAATTACTGTAACCTCTGTCTGAACAGTGAAAGAGCTATCCTTATTTTACAGAATATTGTAAATTAGAATTTTAAGACTTTATGCTAAGAGGAACCCAAATTTCAGTTGTGCTACAGGCAAAATAAAGTAGATATAATTTCCAATAAGAAATATAACGTATCCTTACAGTAGTTCCCATAGACCACGTGGTATACTTTGTGAGGACGTAAAGTTAAAATACTTTATATACAATACAAGAAGTTGGAAGGGAAATTCAGCTTCTATCTATGGTGGCCTAGATATATTCTTTCAAGTAAAAATTATGCTGAAGGCTGCTATTTTGCTTTGGAACACATCAGCATCCAGTGTGTTGGTTTTTAGCTAAAATAATCTTAGCATGGAGAGCAATACCTAATGGGTCTTTGCAATGTGCCAGTCTGTCTATCATCATAATAATACATATTTTATTATTTAATTTTTTCCTAGGCCATCTGATGCTGTCAAGCTAATTTAGCAGGCGATTGCTTTGCTTTGCTTTGTACACAAGTGCAACCAAATCCATATTAACTTGTTTTAGTTAATCTGACACGTTGAACAGGCATTCGGCAGTCTCCAGATGAGAGAGTGAAGTTCCAAAATTTAGAGCAATGGCTGAATTGAAGTCCACCTATTTGGTGATTCCCGGTTGGGAGTAGACTTCATGAGAAGATCTATCTTATCAGACATTTCTTTTCTTCTTTTTTTCTGTTTGATGCTAATCTTGTTTGGTCATAAAAATTCAGAAAAATATTTGTTTGATCTTTTAAGCTGTGATTAAAAGGGACGTTGTCCTAGACCAGGGGTAGGCAACCTTGGCTCTTTTATGACTCGTGGACTTCAACTCCCAGAATTCCTGAGCCAGCATGGCTCAGCTTGGAAAACTCTCCCTTTCCCCTCAGGGTGGCTGGCTCAGGAATTCTGGGAGTTGAAGTCCACGAGTCATAAAAGAGCCAAGGTTGTCCCTATCCCTGTCCTAGACTTTCTCGGTTTTCTTGAAGTTCCACATTGCAGTGATGAATCAAGAGTGGTACCTTCAGTTTCTTTTGAAGTTTAAGGTTTCTAGGGTGTGCGCAGAAATAATGTTTTGGTCCCTATGCTAGGGGGTTTATTTGCCTTTCTTCCTAATTTTAGAAGAATTAAATGAAATCTCTAGCCTGATCTAAAATTATAGTTTTGAATTTGAAAGTAGTAATCTCATATAAGCCATTTAAAGCCATAAATGTTCAAGGATCCCCTAGTAAACTTTGGAAATATTCTTGGGTCAACAATTGGAAGGAAAATTGAATGGAACATTTGCTATGACTGCCTATATTATTATTCAGAAAATAACTGAAATGTCGAACTGTGGAAACAAAGCAACTTTTCGCACTTTGCAGTTAATATTGAAAAGCAGCCATGAGTATTTTTAATAATGCCTCCAGATCATTGAGTTGTTATTTGACTGAACTTCGCTTCGAGTGTTTTCACGTGCTGATATTTGTGCTTTCTGGAGACTTCGCTTTTCCACCAAGGACTTGTACGGTAATACAACCTAGAAGGTTTGATCCAGATTGAATGACCAAAACATCTCCTCTTTAAGCTTTGTTGGGGGGTTTTGGTAGGATTTATTGTGGCTGTTTAGCAGTTTACTTTAAAAGCCAATCAGCAGGAGAGTGGTGTGTCACGGTGATCACAAATAAGAATTACTCCCATCCTGGATTATCAACTTTGGTTCCAGAGTCTTCAGCCTTTTTGGAAAAGAGGGTGTTACAACATTGGATTAATGTCATCCCATCTTTTAAAATGTGCACTTTATTTGTTCAACAGCATTTGCTGATTGGCTGGAAGGGATTGTGCATTTTGTGATAAGTAAATTCCAACTGTGGTATGGAGAAGGTCTAAATCTCTTGCATATGTTTAGTCGCTATTTGATAACTCAACTGTTTGGACTGGTGTGGATTAACGGTGGTTTCCCCTTAGTATTGATTCAATAAAATGTTATCATTTCAAAGCCTTTGGTGAGGTTTTCAGCGGTGATTCAAGATTGTTAGTGAATTATCCTAGTTAGTCACCTGCCAAAGAAGATCATTTAATACAGAGAAGAAATCTCTCTATTTGATTGCAGTTACAAACAAATTTAACTTCTCTCCCTTGTCCTATAGTTTAGGGTGACCCTTAAAAAACATTGCTGTAAATTATTTTTTCCCCCTGAACTCATGAGAATGTAAGGACCCTGATTAGCAGAGGAACTGAAGTTATGGCTTCATCAAACCATTATATGCTGAGGTTTCCAGTGTTAATCCTTGGCAGATCCAAGCAGCTTAGAAAACACCAGCCTGGGTGTTTTGAGACAACTTCTATGTTTATAATGTGCCATCTGTGTGCAAAACATTTCATTTCTTGATGTGGTAGCATCTCCACTCAGCTGAATGAGGTAGCCTGGAAAGTAAACAGTGTGAATGTGCACCTCACAAGGGACTTTGCGTTGGTGGATGAGAACTGAAGTGCGAAGTATTTTTTCAGTTTCAAACCCTCCATTGGTTAAATTTAGTCACTTATGGTGGTGAACTCAGCATTCCTGGCACTGGATCATTTATAGATAATCCATTAATAAGCAACATTTTTTTAAAAAAAAAAAACCTTTAAAAGATACTCGGTGCCCACAATAGCATGCTTCAAGTGTCTGGTGTGTTCATATATTTCAGTATATCAGCTATCCTTATAATCATTTCCTTAATATAAAACAATAGCAATACTTCCTTGTCACTGATAGGAGTGTAAGCATTCTGCGGCTCCAATCTGTATTTTGAGCTTCGTTTTTTGAGCTTTGTTTTCCCAAATAATTATGGAGTAGTAGTAATTCAACCGCCTCAACCTGCAGACGTTCTTCTGTTTTTTTTCTTTTGGGTTTTTCTTTCGTAAGTCTGTTTCTTGGCATGGCCAACACCTGGTCTCCTTCAGTCTCCTTCATCATTACATTTTTTTTCAGAGTCCTATGCAAGGCCACCCAGTCTTCTTGAAATCCCAAATTCTCAGATGCTTCGTGACGCTCTTCAGCATAAAGTTAGGTGGGTCAGAAAAGAGGAAGTAAAATTCTGGGTATCTGAAGTGGAAGCAAAAGGGGGTGAGTCCCTTGACTCCAATTCCAACCTTTTAGAATCTTCTCACTCCTCCTTTTCAGTGATTTTTCACCTTTAGTGCTAGCAGCAATTGGCATGCATCATATGTAGAGAAGATCAAACTTTGTTTTTTGTTTTTTTAAAAAATACATTTGCTGGTGATGGTTGCTACCTAAACATATAATTCTAAAATCTTAGGGTTTGATGCTGCTGTGACTCGATAGTCTGAAAAATAAACTCTTCCTTGCATCTGGTTCAATTCCTGGTGTCTTTGTGGAGATATCCAACTTCTTTTTTTTTTTTTTAGCAAGAATAGAGGCGCTTTGCTATTTATATTTCTGAGTATGTCTCTCCCCCCCCCCCCCCCAACATTCCAGCCTAGTTTATCTGTAAAATGTGTAGAGATAATTATTGCTTTTATATATGGGACAAAGCTAAAGACGGTGTTGCATACTAGCTGTTCTGAATGAATTCCTTTCCACTTAATCTGCTTATTTTGTTAAACTTTGTACAGAGAGATTTAAAAGTGGGCCAGCTGAATGGGAAAGCTAATTCTAGGTTTGGAGTTTGCTATGGAGACAGGTGGCCTGGTACGAAGACCACTGGACCTATCTATTTTTTTTTATTCTTACATTACCGCAAAGGTAAGTATTTATTTGCAAAACATGGAGACTCCATTGCTTTGTGAGACAATGTACGTCTCCTGCCTTTTGAGATTCTCTTGCTCATTTAATGAGTATATTAATTCATTAAGGACCGGAGGGGGGGGGTTGAAATATGCATAATCAGCATTAAAGAAGGCTGCAGGTTTTTATTTTTATTTTTATTTTTCCTACTGCTTGTGGTCTGCCAAGCACAGGAAAATCAGAAGTCCAGACAGTTCAAATGAATATAAAGGTTTCTACAAGGACCTACTAAGGTCCAAGGAAATTGATGGTAGATAAGAGTCAATGGAATTCAAGGTGGGCTGGACTTAGATCTCTTCTGGATGTGAAGGGACCCCGTTTGACCCCTTCCTCAGGCGCAATCTGGTAATCTCCCACAGGTCTCTCTAACCAACCAGGTTTGGTGCCAGTGCTTTCTCTTGTCTTTTGGACAGAAGCTTGTTGTCTAGATAATGGAGCCTTTTTTGTGTTACCAAAGAGCAAGGAATGACTGTAAGATGGAAGAAACAGGATTACAAACTAAAATGTATTCGATTTATGTCTTGCGTGATTTTCCTAAACAATAGTCAAGGCATCCTTGTCTTGCCTTTTGACTAGCCAAATATCTGTCTCTCCCAACGCATTCCTATAAAACCTTTTTTTTTTCATGGAACTTAACATTAAACACCAATGATACATGTGGGTGTGTGGCTTTTAAAGGTACGCAGTATGTGCCAAAATTAAAAAATCACACGTTACATTGCAGTTTTTTTTACTCTCTTCCTGGAAAACAGTCTCATGTTTCCAATTCAGAATACCTTTATGGACTAAGAAGTAACTTCCAGTAGTTCACTATATAAGCGTTTTTGGAGAGACTGACCATAACTGCTTAAAATATCTAAATGAATGCTTTATGAGGCCATTCTCTTAAAAATATAGTTTCAGTGTGGAAGAAGAGGGAAAAATAAAAAAAAACATTTTGAAAAGCAAATTCACATGATGTCCTATATCAAAAATCCTTTAAAACTATTTCAAAGCATTGAGTTGCTGAAGTTATTATTTTATTATCTCCAGAAGATATTGGTAGAGAGGGTTGACTTACAATTCATGTGGGTGAAAATGGCTGGACTGTTTATTTTTAACAAATTTTCATGCCACACCACTCCAAGAACGGTTGATTTGATCTGTGGAAAAACCACTTCAAATTCATGCTTAAGAGCTTTTCTGCATGTTTATCTCCTCATGGGTGTGTGAATTTGAAAATGTAAAGTTTGACAAAGTTGCCTTTGGAAGGATTTCTACTCTACAATCTTGTTTACAGCCTTTAATTGCTGTCGATTATATCTTTGGTGACAAAGCTGTCAAAAATATTTTTTAAAAAATGTTTTTTTTTAGAAAGAAAGGCGCCATTTTCTGGCCTATCATCCTGCTTGATCTTTTAGGTCTATCTAAATAACATGGCAGGGAAGGGAATAAATTCATTACCCTAAGTTGCATTGCATAAATTCATGAATTCTTCCCAGAGGGCTGATTTGTGCATTATAAGCATTTGAATCTGTAGATTTAATGAGGAAAAAAAAGAGAGCAGCTTATCTTTTCTATTCCTTTTTTTAAAGTTGCTGTTGTTAATTTATACTTGTTCTTTCCAGAAGCATCACATAGTAAGGGCTGAATCTTTGAAACAGACAAAATAAACCAAATAGAACAAGATTATGAAGAGTGAGTGGTGCTGACTGACTATTCAAGTCTAAGTGATGATATTTGATTTCATCCTCGCTGTGACTGGGATACAATTTGCCATACAAATAGAATGTGATCATGTAAAATGGATGGCACTTTTCATTTATTCTGTCTTGGTTGATGTGCCGCCGAAAATTGCAACCCATTCTTGCTTCGCAGAGCACTTGGTTTTCGCTTCATCCCCTTTCTTAATATTTATGGATAAACCCCAATCTTCCACACTGGAATTAATATTTAAAATTGGAATTTTGGGAGAGGAAGTCCACAAGTCTTAAAGTTGCCAGGTTTGGAGACCCCGTGACTTAAACAGAAGCCAAAATGTTTTTGTTGTTGCCATCAGTTTCTCATTCTAGGCAAAATGGATAACATGCTAAATGTGCTGATTCTTTCCCCCTGATGCATTTAGTTAAGGCTGTCAAACTTCAGTTTAAATTTCATGTCTGCCTGGGTCTGCAGGAAATAGTACATGTATGACTGCAGCATGTTGTGAGTCCGTGCCAGCCAGCTGAGTCCGGGGAATCAGAGGAGGAGGAGGAGGAGGGGTTTGGAGAGCCATCAGAGTCGGAGGAAGGCTCTGATGAGTTACAGGACTTACAATCTGATGAAGAGCCTGGGCCCTCCAATCGTGCTCAGGATGAGACTCATCTGTGCAGGGAAGATGAGTCAGACTCTGAGGACTCACAGCTGGAAGACATTATAGACACTTGCAAACGAAGGCAGCTAACTAGAACAGGACAGAGGGAGGCAATGCGGCAACTCCAAGGGAGGAGGAGAAGGCATTGAGAAGCCACGCCTTGGGGCTGCATAATAAAAAGGGAAGGTGTGGGCGGTGCTGGTTGCTGAAGGCAACCATTTGCAAAGAACTTCAGTGTCAAGGGATCAGGGTCTGTTTGTTTTGCCTCTGAATTATTTCTTGTTTGACTCGTGCTCTGTTTTGCTTTTGAACCAACTATCCGTTGGAAAAGTGTTCTGTTGCTTTTGTTTTGTGGGGAAATTATCAGAATTGTATATCAAATAAAAAAGGGTTGGTTTTTCCAGCCTACCATTAAAAGAGGGGTTGTCTTTGTGAAGTAACAAGGACGTACGTAGGCTGGGACAGAACACAGCAGTTCACCAGATACAATGCAAAAAAACCAAGCCTTTTAATTGGGTTTTTTCCTTCAACACTTGGAACAAATGAGATATTACACCTGTCATTCAACTCTGTGCCACCACCATGATCCTGGAGCAATTTTCTTTAAGGGCATTGGGAAGCAGTCAGCTTTTGCTGTGATCCTTCTACCTTTTTTCGATACTGCAGTTTGATGGAGATCAGGGATACCTGTGTATAAATGCATTTGTTCAACTGCTGATTTGATCAGGGATAAAATGGATAAAATGTGCTTCTTGGTGATTTATATACTGGAGTGAAGACTGAACTGATGATTGTCTATGCTTCCAGTATCTGTTCTTTTTGTCTGACACATTGAGTTATCCCTGAAGAAAAAGAAAATAAATCTCTTATTAGAATTTTGATTCATTTGACTCAGGTTGCCAGTCCTGACATTCCAGGTTGACCATGAAGCTTATTGTTCTGTCCCAGCCTACGTGAGTCCTTGTTATGCGCACAAGGAGAAACCCCTCTTCCAAGAAACAGGCAGGAACCGCAAGAAAAAACCAACCCCTTTTATTCTCACAGACCTGAGTCAATGTCCAAGGCAATCAAACACAGTCCACAGAAACACAGTCCTCAATACGAATGGTTGTCTTCGGCAACCAGCATCTCCCATACCTTCCTTTTTATTATGCAGCCAAGGCGTGGCTTCCTAATCCTTCTCCTTTGCCTTTGGAGCCGCTCCATTGCATTCCTCTGTCCTACTCTCTTTTCTTGCCGGCGTTTTTGTGCATCCTGGATATCTCCCAGCTGTGATTCATCACTGTCCAACTCAGACTCCCAGCACAGCTGTGTCTCAGCCTGAGCACGAGTAGAGGGGCCAGGCTCCTCATCAGACTGTAAGTCTTGGAGCTCCTCAGAGCCTTCCTCTGACTCTCATGTCACTCCAGGCCCCCCTCCTCCTCCTCCTTCCTCAGACTCAGCTGCCGGGTCCACTGGCTGGTGAGGAATCACAACACTTATAGCCATGGAACTGTTGACCATGCAGCTCATGAACATGAGATGGTTGGCCATGAATTTCATGCCACGAGGCTGTTGACAATGAAGCTCATGACCCTGAGGCTGTCTCAGTCCTGCTTGGAAGTCTTTGTGATTGAATAATGAACCAACTGTATTTAGAGATTATGGTCTCACTTCAGCCTCCCCCTGGAAATCCAGCAGTCTTATTTCAGCACGCTAAAATGAGTTAATCATCTGCTCGGGAGAGGCAAAACCATGTTTGTAGAGCAAACAGGATGTTATCTTCATTCATTTGGCTCGTTGGTTAGATTTCCATCCCAGGAGAGCTTTCTTCCCTTCATGTTATCTGCACCACAACTATCTTGTAGGAGAGAAAAGCCCAAGGTCCTGTCGTGAATTTCCATGGCTGAGGATGAGCTGAAATCTACATCACTGCAGTTTTACCTTAATCCCCTAACCACTGCGCCACGCCACCTCTTATCTGGAACTCGCAGGAACTTTGAGATTTCATTATCCCGTTAAATGCCAGATGGCTTCTGTTTAGATAGGAAGAGCAGATCTGAAAGGAGTCTTGAAAAGAATTTCATTAGCATGAAGGAACCCGACGAAGGGAATGTTTTCCTGTACACACTGAAGGCTTAATTTCTAATGTGTTTTAGCTCAAACATTCAAAACTGCCTTCTCTAATGCTCTAGTCAATCGGAATATTTAAAAACAGCAGCCTTTGGATGCCGTGCCTTGCATTCATATATGCTCATAAAAAGATCATTATGTCTTTTGTGTCTTTTATTCATAAAACAAACAACAAAAGCTTTGTAATAAGCTTATGGAGACTATCTGTATTCCTTTGTCTCAGGCCCTTACTTCCATTCATGACATTAAAATTTGAGAGACTTATTTGCAGCAGGACAAGCAAAATTCTGTTTATAAAAGAAACAAGTTGTTAAAAGCCATTTATGCCGTGTTTCCCTGAAAATAAGACCCGGTCTTATATTTTCTTTTGGACTCTTGGGAGGTGAGGCAAAGCCAGTCTGCAGGCGGAGGGAGGCGGCAAGGAGAGTTGTGCCACCCAGTCCTTTGGTTGCCCCCGCCTGTCCATGCCACTCTCCTCCTCGCCTGAAGGGGCATTCTGCTGACAGTGCCCTTGCCTCCTGATCATCTGCCCTGGGAAGTCCTGTAAGCCATTGTGGCCGCGGGCAAGCAGAAGGTGGGAGGGAGCGGGTGGGCGGCTTTGGCGGGTGTCTGGCAGGTGGAGAGGAGGCTTACACCACCCGGTCATAGCACAAACCACAGCAGAGTTGGTGGAGGAGGAGGCAGCGGCTGTCACCGGGCAGGTGAACCGTGGGGCGAAGCAGCGATGGCCGGGACCAAAGAAAGCGCCTCCTGCAGCAGACACAGTGGTGGAGGCCTTTCACTGTCACTCCTGGCTCCGAAATGGGGAGCGGGCAGCACAAGACAGGAGAAGGAGGAGAAGGAGGCAGCGGCTGCCACTGGGCAGGTAATCTGCGGGGTGAAGCGGGGGGCAGCTGGGACCAAAAAAGGCCCTCCAGCAATGGACGTGGTTGTTGCACAGTGGCAGCAGAGCCTTTTGCCGTCACTACCCCCTGGCTCCAAAATGGCAGAGGGGGACCGGGTAAGGTGACCAAGCCTGCCCTGCCCATCCTCCATAGCATGGCTGTCCAGCTTGGGAGGGGAGTGAAAGGGAAGAGGCGGGCGGGCAGCCAGGTCATTGAACGGGCAGAGGAGGTCATCAAGTGGGGAGTGGTGTGGCTGAGGGAGCCATGAGGTAAGCAGGTGTGGGGCATGTGGAGCAGCTCCACCTCCCCACCTGTCTCACCTCAACTCAACTAGTGGTGGCATCAGTGCGAGGTACGCTCTCCTGCCCCATGAGCAACCAGACCACGGGATGGAGTGGGCGGGCTCTTAACTAGGGCTTATTTTTGGGATAGAGCTTATATTAGGCGCAGACCAAAAAATCAGGCTAGGGCTTATTTTCTAGGTGGGTCTTATTTTGGCGGAAACACAGTATTAATGCTGGTGCCTTGGTAATAGCAGTGTGGAAAGGATAGAGTGAATTCATGCCAGATTTGGAAATGCTTGTAATTGCTTGCTCCAGTACCAACCTTAACATCTGAGAGGGTGTTTTAGATATCAAACAGAGAAGCTTCTGTTTCATCTTTAAAAAATTAACTGGAGGTCCACGCTTCCACCTCATTTGATACAGTTCGTTATATAGGCCCATAGAGATTTTGATCAATTATCTGGGCAATAGACTTTCAGCTCAGAAATTTACAGATTTAATTCTATCTAGAAATGAGAAGCATTTACCAACATTGCCCTGTTAGTGGCCTGTTAAATCACACATTTTATGGAAAGGAAAGGAAAGGAAAGGAAAGGGAGGAAGGAAAGAAAGAAAGAAAGAAAGAAAGAAAGAAAGAAAGAAAGAAAGAAAGAAAAAGAAAGAAAGAGAAAGAAAGAGAAAGAAAGAAAGAAAGAAAGAAAGAAAGAAAGAAAGAAAGAAAGAAAGAAAGAAAGAAAGAAAGAAAGAAAGAAAGAAAGGAAGGAAGGAAGGAAGGAAGAAAGGAAGAAGGGAGATTGGAATGAGAGGGAGGGAGGGTCTGAGGTAAGTCCTGCCTTAGCACTTGGCCACCAGCAGCCCTGCTGCCCTTTCGCTATCCCCTGGTGGTCTCCCATCCTATTGCTGAGGATGCTTTGGTTACAAAGCTGGGTCTCCTTGCGTGGAACTTTATGTGTCTATCTGTGGGTGTATGTATGCCATTCAGTAAAGGATTTTTTTTCCTGAGTGAAATTATGTGAGTGAATCTGACTATCTTGTTTTTCACAAGGCTTATTTTTACCAATAAACTCTTGGTTTAGTCATTTTCATATTTGAATGCAAATTCTCTATTGTCTAGGGCGTTAGGTTCCATTGCAAATGTCTCTCCTGCAGGCCAGCAGTGATTGGGAAATAACTTAAATGGCTGATGAAACTAAGATGTGTCTGAGGAAATATCCACAGTTTGACTTTCAGGTGTTATGAACCGATGCATAAATTGTATGTTTCCCTGCCAAGAACCTTCAAAAGTGTTGACATATTAGTCTGGATGAGGACAGCTAGGAAAGGAATGAAAAAGAACTAAGAACAAGAGAGGTTTCCATCTGCTCAGTTTTCTCATGGGGTTGGGCTTCATTTGAAATTTGATGAAGGTTGTGTGGTAAAACAGGCAGATTTTATTTATTTATTATATTTTGAACTGGATTGTGTTTTAAAACTACATTTGTAAAAATATCCACACAGCAAAAAACAACAACCCAATAATGTAAGAATAACTACTTTTGTAGAAATAAATGCACTTGTCTGCTTTTTAGGGGTAAAGGGGGTCATTCCATGTTGATAGAAAGGGCTATAATGGCCCTTAGCTGGAGGTAAACCATTGTTCCATTTCTACTTTCAAGCATAATCATTTAAACACAGTTCTGAGTGATCAATATTTCCTTCTGGCATATTTGCTGCACCCTCCTGTGGTAAGACAATAATTGGTCAGCGAATAGTCTTTCCTTCAACTGAAAATGGCCTCTTCTGGAGATAAGAGAGGCCTTTTTGTAGGTTTCCTCAGATAAGAAAAGAGAGTAGGAGCCAAGTGACAACTGGCAATGAAACTTCCACAAGGCTAAGATCATCCCATCTATCCCAAAGGTAGTGGAGGTAGATGTGGAACACCCTCAAGGCCTACTCAGATGAACTCCTCGTCTGACCCCACTGAGCCGTTATCACCAGTTGTCCTATGGCAGGGGTAGGCCACCTTGACTCTTTTATGACTCGTGGACTTCAACTCCCAGAATTCCTGAGCCAGCCATGCTGAGGGGAAAGGGAGAGGTTTCCAAGCTGAGCCATGCTGGCTCAGGAATTCTGGGAGTTGAAGTCCACGAGTCATAAAAGAGCCCTGTCCTATGGGAAGAGAGAAGGAAGGAGAAATATGTTCGGTTGGACTCTTCAGTTGTCTTCTGGGATTTCTATGGCCATCGACTGTCCTGTAAGAAATATTTCTGAGAGAAGTGGATGTGAGGTAAAACCATGCCAGAAGTCTGTTCAGCTGGTCTCTTTCCTCCATCCCATAGAACTATTACTACTAACTTCCCTGTAGAATGAACCCAACATGTTTCTTTAGTTTGCTTTTAAAAGATAGCTACTACAGGTAGTCCTCGACTTAACAACAGTTTGTTTAGTGACCATTCAAAGCTACACCAGTGCTGAAAAAAGCAACATATGACCGTTTTTCACACTTACAACCATCACAGCATCCTCATGGTCACGTGATCAAAATTCAGATGCTTAGCAGCTGGTTCATATTTATGACCGTTGCAGTGTCCTGGGATCATGTCATCCCCTTTTGCCACCTTCTGACAAGTAAAGTCAATGGAGAAGCCAGATTCACTTAACAACCGTGTTACTAATTTAACAAACGCAATCATTCACTTAACAACGGTGGCAAGAAAGGTTGTAAAATGGAGCAAAGCTCACTTAAATATCTCACTTAGCAACAGAATTTTGGGCCTCAGTCGTAGTTGTAAGTTGAGGACTACCTCTCTTATGTTGAAAGCTGATATATGTACCCCTTCAGAAGCATTGAGTTCCAAACAGGAAGCATCCATGATGCTGACCAACTTCTGCCAACTGGAATGCTTATTTTAGTTTCAATGCTTAGGATGATCTCTGCTTTAGCAGTTGTTGCTGGTGTGGGTAGCATTTAAGAAAAAGAAATCTTTTCTGGGTCTCTCTGTGTTAAGAGGGATAGAATCAAGATCACTTTACAATGCCTTGGTGAGGCCACACTTGGAATACTGCATCCGGTTTTGGTCACCATGATGTAAAAAAGATGTTGAGACTCTAGAAAGAGTACAGAGAAGAGCAGCAAAGATGATTAGGGGACTGGAGGCTAAAACATATCAGGAACGTTTGCTGGAATTGGGTATGTCTAGTTTAATGAAGAGAAGGACAAGGGGTGACATGATAGCACTGTTCCAATATCTCAGGGGCTGCCCCAAAGAAGAGGGAGTCAAGCTATTCTCCAAAGCGCCTGAAGGCAGGACAAGAAGCAATGGATGGAAACTAACCAAGGAGAGAAGCAAGCTAGAACTAAGGAGAAACTTCCTAACAGTTAGAACAATTAACCAGTGGAACAACCTGCCTCCAGAAGCGGTGAATGCTCCAACACTGGAAGTTTTTAAGAAGAGACTGGACAGCCACTTGTCCGAAATGGTATAGGGTTTCCTGCCTGAGCAGGGGGTTGGACTAGATGATCTCCAAGGTCCCTTCCAACTTTATTATTATTATTATTAAGTACCAGAGCATCCAAGGAATTCAGAAATTAAGTTTTCATTTCTAGCAAGCCGACAATCTGGACTCCATGAATTTCGATGTTTGCGACTTTAAGACGTAGGATATCGAATTGTCGGTACAACATGGATCATTCTAGTCAACCCTCTGCAATGTGTAGGAAAACCAATTAAACTGTCCCCGAGAAGTGGTTGTCTGGTCTGTGTATTTGTAAACCTCCAGAGATATAGACCACAAGATCAAAGTGATGCTTTCTAGAATATTTTACTTCTTAGCAAAATAGCTTTTGAAACCCTGTGCTGCATAATCGGTGAAATGCTGAAAGTTTGCCAAAGCGGAGAGATATTTTTTCAGTAATTGGGGAAATTCTAACTGACTTACACAGTCCTGTAACCTCTTTAATGCCATCACCCTGTAATACTGACTTTGCCCTATAATGAGGACGAGAGTTGTTACATTGCCCATATTTGTCAACTTGAAAAATGGCAGTCTGGAGCAGCAATATTTTATTACTGTTTAAATTCTTCCGCTGCAAGATATAGTAGCAGAATGTAGGTGGATAAAGAGAAATGGGAAAATTCTTGAATGCCATTATGGTGGATGTCAAGAATTTTATCAAAGGTGAAAAAAAAAAAAGCAAGCCATTTCAGTGGCATGTGGTTTGGTACTTAATTTTTCTTCACTTAAAGAAGAAAGGCCCTGAAGAGTAATTCCTAAAGAGTTCTTGTTAAGATTATTTAAAAGAAAGGGAGATATGCCAGCACCATTAAGAGATATATGCCATCCATATAATATATTGCAAATTTGGTAATTGTTTAAAGAATGTTCAGGCTTGTCTGCCTACAAAAACTGTATGCATTACAGCCTCTTGTATGATTTAAGTCAGGGGTGCAAAAATAAAACCAGCAAACTGAATATTATTGACCAAGGTCTAGCCCAGGGGTAGGGAACCTTGGCTCTTTTATGACTTGTGGACTTCAACTCCCAGAATTCCTAAACCAGCTTGGAAACCTCTCCCTTTCCCCTCAGCATGGCTGGCTCAGGAATTCTGGGAGTTGAAGTCCACGAGTCATAAAAGAACCAAGGTTGCCTACCTCTGGTCTAGCCACTGTGACCAAAATTAGATGTTGTCATTGGAAAAGGTTGCTGTAGTTCTAAATTTGACTCATTCAAAACTGGAAGCCCCTTGGTCTCAAAGTGGACTCTTGATGCACCCAATACTGGAGTGTAACTGTTAACATGCTGTGTAGAGTATGCAGTGAACTTCAGCATTGTGCATGTTTTGTCATCAGAGTGAGAATTAGCCAGGATGTCTCCTCATAACGATGGAGATACAAACATTTGGCCTGTAACTCTTGAAGATTAATATATGAAATGGAGCCTTTATTAGGTTCTCTGAATAGACATTTTCCTGTCTGGAGGGACTGAACACAACTGTAGATAAAAATGATTTGTGCTTCTTTTACAAACAACAGGAATATTTGAGTGTCCAAAGCATTGCAAACCTCCACAAATGAGTAAAAATTCCATTTTCTGAGAACAAATGGGTACAATCAGTTTAATGTTTGATGGAAACTCAGTTTCAAAGTCCAAGCTTTATTCTGTGGTTGGAATCCCTTTGGTTGTCATGGCCCTGGAATTTCCAAACCGTTCACGTTTTCCTTTCTCCTTTTGAAGCTAAGAGTTGCTGGATGCCGACTTGTTCTGTTAACTTGTAAACAGTTGTCAATTCTGTTTTCACTCAAAAAATAGTTTGGGAGAATTAATCATGAATTATTTTTGCAAAGATGTAGAAGGGACCAGAGCTAATGCAGAAATGAGGCAACCTTTTGATGGCCAAAGATAGGGTAGCTGTTGTTGTTGTTGTTAGTTGCGAAGTCGTGTCCGACCCATCGCGACCTCATGGACAACATTCCTCCAGGCCTTCCTGTCCTCTACCATCTTCTGGAGTCCATTTAAGCTCACGCCTACTGCTTCAGTGACTCCATCCAGCCACCTCATTCTCTGTCGTCCCCTTCTTCTATTGCCCTCCATCTTTCCCAGCATTAGGCTCTTCTCCACTGAGTCCTTCCTTCTCATTAGGTGGCCAAAGTACTTGAGTTTCAACTTCAGGATCTGGCCTTCTAAAGAGCAGTCAGGGTTGATCTCCTCTAGGACTGACCGGTTTGATCGCCTTGCAGTCCAGGGGACTCGCAGGAGTCTTCTCCAGCACCATAGTTCAAAGGCCTCAATTCTTTGGCACTCAGCCTTTCTTATGGTCCAAGGGTAGCTGAGGGACAGGTAAAAATCTCTGAATGATGGCACAAGCACACAGTCGAAACCCCACCATATTTTTACACATGTTCAATACATGTTAAAGGCATGCTTCAATCATTCAGTTTACATCTTGACTATTTTGTGCATTCACCCAATGGTCATGGGGTTACATTATGTTGAAATTCTCTGGGTGACTGGAGATGAGTGTGCAGTGCACGGATATTGTTGACAGCTAGATGGTTTTATTTTTTCTATCTTTTGCTTCCTTTGTTGAAGGGTAATTCTGGATGGTTTGCTTGTTTTAAATCTTTTTTTAAAAATAGTAAGCTTATTTAGATGTTACACTAGTTCTTAAGTGTTTCCTATCTCAAACTACCCCATTACTGTTTTTCAGCAGGTATGGTCCAGCAGACTGCCCACTCCTGAGCCAATGGAACACAATCCTAACAAAACTTTTATCTCTATCTCTATCTCTTTTATAATCTCTATCTCTATCCTTATCTTTATCTATAATTTCTATCTCTATCTCTCTTTCAGCTGTATTTCTCTATCAGCTCTATCTCTATCTCTGTCTCTATATCTCTCACATCTACATCTACATCTATGTATCTATATCTATCTGTATATCTATCTATCTATCTATCTATCTATCTATCTATCTATCTATCTATCTATCTATCTATCTATCTATCTATCTATCTATCTATCTATCTATTATCTATCTATCATCTATCTATCTATCTATCATCTATCTATCTATCTATCTATCTATCATCTATCTATCTATCTATATTATCTATCTATCTATCTATCTATCATCTATTTATCTATCATCTATCTATCTATATCTATCTATCTATCTATCTATCTATCATCTATCTATCTATCTATCTATCTATATTATCTATCTATCTATCATCTATTTATCTATCTATCATCTATCTATCTATCTATCTATCTATCTATCTATCTATCTATCTATCTATCTATCTATCTATCTATCATCTATCTATCTATCTATCTATTATCTATCTATCATCTATCTATCTATCTATCTATCATCTATCTATCTATCTATCTATCTATCTATCTATCTATATTATCTATCTATCTATCATCTATTTATCTATCTATCATCTATCTATCTATCTATCATCTATCTATCTATCTATCTATCTATCTATCTATCTATATTATCTATCTATCTATCATCTATTTATCTATCTATCATCTATCTATCTATCTATCTATCTATCTATCTATCTATCTATCTATCTATCTATCTATCTATCTATCTATCTATCTATCTATCTATCTATCTATCTATCTATCTATCTATCTCGCAAGATATTTCTGGACAATTGAACTTCAATACTTTATTCTTGGTATAACAATGCATTTCTCTTTCTACAGTATAATATTTATCTCTTCCACTCTTCTGCAGAATATTTTCTATGCAAATCTATATTCTTTGATTTGGAAGAATCTGTAGCCGAGGTCAGGTTATTTAGTGGTTGCTCAGACCATAATTTCTCCCATTAATTTTACTCACCAGCTTGTCCGTGTGAATCTGAACTAGAATAATAATTGTAGTTCTCTAAGACAACTGTCCCCAGAACGTTGGCACAAAAGCACAGCATTTTTAATTTCCTGTATAAGAGTGAAAATCAACTACTTATGAAAGACAGGGATGGGAGCCAAATAAGGCATTATTTGGTTGCTCTTGAACCTGGGGTCCTGTTTGCACATAGCTGCACCTTGAGTCTTGCATGAGTTATCACTTGCTCAAAAGAAATATGTAAAACCCTTGTAAACACTAGCCATGAATGAGCAAGGTTGCAAGCCAAACTCATTATGAGAGACGCTGACTAGACCTTTGTTGGAAGATCAGAATATCATGTTTTATTCTTGTTCTGTAAAATTGTACTGGCAGCTAAAATTGAAAAATAGAAGATGAGGCCGTGATGAAAAGAAATGGTCAAAGTTGGCTTATCAAGGCAATAATATCTATGTGCCCTTTTGCTAGAGCAGAGCCACTTGAGATCTTAGCAAAAATTGCAATTGGAAACGCACACAGGGGAGATTTGAAATGATGGAGTCATAAATACTCTTGATTTTTCGAAAGATAAAGTCAGGTTTCTGGTTTCTCACTGGTTCTTAGAGCTTTTTTTTTTTTTAATTTCTTGAAGGGAAAAGTCTCAGCCCTGTCGAGAACATCCCCGCTTTGCTTCTCAGTTTCCACATTGATCTGTTGTGGTTGGTATAAAGCATTGTGAGTTCCAGGTGGAGCAAAACTCAAACCAAAATATTAATTAATCTTTCCCGTGTAACACCTGGCTTTGAGCAGAGAAAACTATTACGGTTTCGAGAAGCCTGTTGGGAAATACTTTAATCCTATATCAGTGGCCAAAGTTTCCACCTAGCTGTTTACAGCCTATTTATTTTGATGTATTTTGCTGTTCTGTCTGGAAGTACAGCTAAGGCACTAGCCTGGGAAATTCTACTTCTTGGATGGAGCTCAAGGGGAAATCAGCCATAGGAACTGACAGGTGGACATCAAGAGACAATTTTGGAAGCTGAAACTTCAGGCAAGCATGAGGGACGTGGAACTAGTAATGTGGGAGAACATACAACATAGATTAACAGAGTTGGAAGCAACCTTAGAGGTCATCTAGTCCAACTCCCTGCACAAGCAGGAGAGTCTATACCATTTCAGACAAGTGGCTGCCCTGTTTCTTCTTTAAAGCCTCCAATGATGATGGAGGTCCCACAACGTCTGAAGGCAAGGCGTTCCACTGGTTGATAGTTCTCACCATTAGGAAGTTTCTCCTTAATTCCAGGTTGCTTCTCTCCTTGGTTAGTTTCCATCCATTGGTTCCTGTCTTGCCTTCTGGTGCTTTGGAAAATAAGTGACCCCCTCTTCTTTGGGGCAGCCCCTCAAATACTGGAAGACTGCTATCATGTCCCCCCCTAGTCCTTCTTTTCTCTAGACTGGCCGTACCCAATTCCTGCAACTGTTTCTCATGTTTTAGGCTCCAGTTCCACAATCATCCCTGTGGCTCTTTTCTGCACTCTTTCCAGAATCTCAACATCTTTTTTATATTGTGGCAACCAAAGAAGAGAAGAGTGGTATGAAAATGGTTTTTTTCCCCTCCAAAAACAGGCTTTTTAGATTGTTAAGCTATTATCTCAACATCTGTGCCATTTCTTTTTTTCAAATGGGTCTTTCACAGCTATGCTGGGTTTTACTTGTTTATTTGTTACATCTTCTGAGGATGGCACTCCTTGCTGCTTTTATGATGTTGATTTTAATATAGCTTGTATGCTTAATTGCAAGACCTGATGGTAGTGAAGTGGGAAAAGAAGCCAGACAGAGCTGTTATGTCAATGTGACCAGATCCAAAGCTAGGAAAATAATGGCTATGGATCTGTTAATTCAGGCAGATGGGAGACAAAGACTTAGGATTTAAACTCTGGAACTGACACACAGGCACATGCATACTGGCCAGTTGGACTTGATCCATGTGCTCTATACATGACTTCTTTGATATCAGTAATACCTATTCATCTAGTTCTGCCATATTCTTGAAATCTCTATCATTAACTACTAAGAATGGGATCAAGGGGAAATAGATCTATTCCTGGATCTGCTCTAAAATCCAACCCATTTATACTGTGAAAATATTTTCACCTTGTAAGTTGAGAGAGTCAAAAGTGTATATGAAATTTAGTAATAAAATAACCACCCAGTTGGATTCTTCTTTGAAATTGACTTCTTTTATTGTCCTGTAGCCAAAGTTCAGATGATTAGTTTCAAGTAATCTCTAATTTGTCCTCTCTTGCTTCAGGCTCTTTCCATTTCTATGTTCACCCCTTCTTACTTACTGCTCCCTTCCTATCAGTAGCTGTGGAACTATTAGAACCTATCATTTTTTTTAATGAGATTTTGGTGTGACAACTTAAAATATTCAATCTCAGTAGGACACAAGTTTCTACTTTTAGTGAAAAGTCAGTAGTGTCACTGTATTATAGTAGTGAAAAAGGGTGAAAAAAGGAGCTTTATAGTGCAGTATTAATTCATTCCATCCTTTTTACATTTACTCGTATTTCCAATTTGTAATTCCATAAAGTAAATCCAGTTCATCATACACCTATTATGTTGATATTCAAAAATTTAGTCTAAATAGTGGAGGTGGAAATTGTGATTGCATATCACGTGTGCAATTAAATTAACAGCATCAGAGTTTGCACAATAAAAACAACGACCTCTTAGAACAGGCAAACCTTTTATTTTTGTAATATTATGTTCAACGTGTTCTCGTAGAGCAAATGTTAAGGCACAGGGAATAAAATATTCATATTCTTTTCAAACATTTATTTGTAAAATATTTATAAATTAAGAGAAAGGAATATGACCTTTTCTTTATTAATAAGAGGACAGCTGTCTAACATAACTGTACCTCTTTCTCTCTTTCATTCATATATATATATATATATATATATATATTCAAATTTCTTTTTTTTTGACAAAGGGTTAAAGAATTAAATGGGAGACTTGGATAGCTATTTCGGGCTCATTCTGCCCTCCTCAGCAAGCCACACCCTCTATGGGATTCAAGGGTGTGGCTTGCTGAGGAGGGCAGAATGAGCCCGAAATAGCTATCCAAGTCTCCCATTTAATTCTTTAACTCTTTGTCAAAAAAAAAGAAATTTGAATTTGTAATGTGTCGCAGTAGTGACTTGAGCCTGTTTAATGCCCCTAGTTTGGGGGGCGGCAAGGCAAAAGTGACCATGAAATATGACTGTAGTATGGCAGTTAAAATACCAAGGTGCATCAACCAAAAACTTTCTATACACACACACACACACACACACACATATGTATATGTATGTATGTATGCATAAAATGTATGAATTTAATACTCTGCTACATTGAAATGAGAAGATTATTTTCAGTTCTTTTCTAAAAGAACTCAATTGTAACCCTTGCATGGCCACATCCTTGCTGGAACATTCACTTCATGCAGTGCAGTGATCAAAAGTCAGAATATACTATAGAATTCAGAAGTAAAGCAATTTATGCTTGGTCGTTTATTTATTTGACTTGCATCCCACTGCTGCTAACTAACAAAGCATTCTGGAGGTGAGTTTGGCAAAGGTGTTTGAAACATTTTGTAAGAAGCCGCTGCTTTCATGCAACTCTGGAGATTTGGGTGCGTTCATACTTAGAAAATAGCTCACTGCGAGGTAATGAGGAGCCATCTGCCTGTCAAAATCTGGCAAATCAACCAATGCTTTTCTTTCAGTAAAGAGTCAGCAAGTTGTGCCATCAGTTAAACTAACATTCATGTGGAAAAAATGGTTGGTGGTTCCAGGACAAAATAGAGCTGTAAAGTTGAAAATTACATATGCTCTCAAATGGAGACCAACAACCCTTCCCCCCCCACCACACAAACATATCATATCAAAAGCAAGCCAGATTATTTACTCTTCAACATATCGCCCATGCTTTCTGAGAGCTATGTATACATAGAGTATGATAGCAATCCAAGTGAATCATAAAACATATCAATCCATAGTTCCTCATTTGAGGCACAAAGGACCAGGCTTGATCCATTGTATCTTGGGCCCATAGTGTGAAGACCTCACTGCCTTGAAGAGTGCATAGTGTTTGGAAAGGTGGAAGGAAAGAGAAGAAGAGGACAACCAGCAACATTATAGCAGATGAGGGGTACACCATTGGAAGATCTGTAGGACCAGATTGGGGACAGATCATTTTGGAGAAAATCGTTAAGAGCGATCATTAAGTTCAGTGATGACAATAAGTAAATCTATGAGCAAGATTAGTTCTAAGCAAGAAAATGGTAAAGAAGGAACAGAATTTGAGAGCTGGAGAAGTCAAGTCTCGTCTTCTGGGCAAGACATTTATTGATGTGTACTGTCACCAAGATTGATTGATTGATCTCAGAAGCTAAGCAGGATTGGGCCAGTTATGATAGATCACCTAGGAATTCCAGGGAATTCCATAACCCTAAGGAGGTTGAAATAAATATTTTGGAAGAAGGCAAAGCTACAACTTCTCGTAATGTTACCAGATGGTAAACCAGATCAGAAAACAGATACTACAAGAACTACTAGAAGTCCACTTTTACAGTTTTAAGGTATAATAATAAAAATTTTAAAAGCTGCCAGAGTTTCCATCTGCTTATTATGCCATACAAAATGAAAGCAGAGTTATTTTGAATCTTATTTTCATGCTCCCCCCATTCCCAGAGGTGAGCCTTTGTTTTGTTTATTTAAATTTGTGCATATTTTTCATCTTTATTATGTCTGAACATTGCATTCCTTTGCCAATGTTATCTCTGCAGTCATCCACACCAAGAATCAGACCTGACCTCCAGAGCCTCTTAACATTTCAGTTTAACTTCTCAGATTGACACATTATGCCAGTGGTGGCGAATCTATGGCACGCATGCCAGAGCCGGCACCCAGAGCCCTCTCTATGGGCACATGCACTGTCACCCCAGCCCCAGCCCTGCCCAACCCAGTCGCCTCCGAGCGCGGCCCGCACGGAGCAACACAGCCAAGGACATGGCAGCTGGGCAGTGGGGACAAGACTCTGCCCTCATGCCCCGTCACACACAGATGATGCTGCGGGGTGCGGATGGAGGGTGTGGCCACCATGGTGCTGCTGGTCCGCCTGGGCGATCTGCAGCGGGCCGTGGAGGCGGTGGGTGGCCCTGTGGGCTGGTGGAGCAGGAGGGTGGGGGTAGTTTTTGGGCACTCAATCTCTAAAAGGTTCGCCATCACTGCATTATGCTAACCTGCAACTTGTTGTCACAGCCACATGATGTTCAGCCTTTGGAAGCTATAATAGTTTACAAATTATTATAACTGAAGTAATGAAGAGAGTTGTCCAACACACTGGGAACACTCTCAGTTGGGGAAGTTTTCTTCACAGAAGCTCACATTGGAAGCTTGCTTAAAATCTATAGGTAGTTGATCCTGCTCAGATAATTAATTTGATGGTTTAACTTGAAGTATGAAGACCAAAAGGGAAAAGGAACCGTAGTAGCTTTTAAAAACACAAAGTTGTATTTCATTACCGGTGACTCAGCAGAGATATCCATGTAGGGATTTGGCAGCAAAATGGAAGTGGTTCCTTTTCTTGGAGATATGTACTATAATATTAATAATAGGATAGTAATAATTCAGATTACTTAGCTTCTAAGGGACCATTCTTTTCTCAGATTGATAGCGTATACTTTATTATGAAAACATTTTACAGTCACCAAGAGAATTTTGGAGAGATGCTGAATTAGAGGGAAAAAACTGTAATAAAGGAATTATATTTTTCTACATTTAATTCTTCTCAGTTCCTTTTGAATATTATTGCAATATGAATTAATTGTTTAGGTTGGTTGAGGATGCTGGTCAGTTGACTGATGGAGCTGTTGGTAAGCGATTACATTTTATTGGCAGTTCCAACATGGCATCTGCCTTTGTCACCATGGCTGAGATGCTGTGATGCCAAGGCATCTGTCAGACATTCATTGCTGCCAACTTTTTCCCTTTCTGCAAGTGATGGCATCTCTCCATTGATTTGCTGGGGAGAGGAAAGGCCCATCACTCAACAATGCAAGTTGAGTGGGAGAAGCCTATTTTCACACATTGTCAAGTATTCCACACAATCAAATATGTTCTTAAGTAAATTATAGTCACGGTCCTGATTAGTTGCCATTGCAGGGACACAAATCTCAAGTCAAGCTATATGTGTTTACTCTGCAGAAGACCTTACAACTTGGCAATATCCTCTTTGTTCCCAAATCATTAATAATCAAAACATTTCAACAAACTTTTATGATTGGTCAAATTGTAATCCCAAATCACAAAGCTGGACAAAACATTGGATTAATTACCTAAAAATGTCTTTGGGGGAGGCAGGGATACAAATGTAGCCTTGTCTTCAGTGCCTAAAATCTTGCACTGTCCCAAACTTTCAGCCATCTTCTACAGATACTGCACAGAATTTAAGCCTGGTGCTTTAAAGACTAAGTAAGAGAGGGTTGCTTTCATGACTTCCTGGGCTTCAAAACGCCATTTGGAGGTCTAGTCTGAAGAGCTGCATAACCCTGAGGAAAGCTTTTTCCTACTTAATTTTTTGTTCACATTTGAACCAAGCCATTCCTGCTGATTATCCTGAACCAAAAATATGTACGGCCTTCCACGCTTCTCCTTTCCTCTGCCTGGTGCAAGTGATATTGGGGCTGCTTGATTCATTGGGCAGAGTTCCCCAATATTTCAGACCCTCAACTCTCCATGGTTTGGCTTAAGGCTGTCAGTCACAGAATGGAACAATCTGATACGAATCTTTTATTACATATGAGGAACCCTTCACAAGAACAGTTGATTCCTCTCTGTCGAAATGAAGGTGCCGTAACTTTTCTATGACCATGTTAAATTTAAATTGGCCACGTCTTCCTCTCATCCTTCCCAAAGTTAAGCACGCCTTTTGCTCTGCACTGCTTGGCCTTAAAGCTGGGTGGCTGTTTGTGGTTGACACAGAGGACAATCCAACCCTGAGAAATTCTGCCTCTTAATTTCCACAGTGATTGCTGCCGTGAATATTTGGAGGCGCGTTGTTTTATTGACCCACAATGCCGATTGTTACTTCCTTTGGCCTGAGGGCTGCACCGGATGTTTGCACTGTGTGTTAGGGCTGCTCTTCAAAGCTGGGCATGGACTCAGTATTAAGCAGATAGCCATCTATAAATGCCCTACTGGTCCATCTAGGGTGGTCTTCTGAGCCTTACTCCCTCTTCATTTATGTCCTCCTCGCCAAATGATTCAGAACCGCCTTTCATAATTAAAAGTTAAGCACCTGTTGCGTTTTTGAAACAGTCCATGTGGCTTTTGATAAACCATTTTTCCCTAGTTAATGAACAGTAAAGTTTAATTGGGTGTGTTATTGTGTGATACAGAAAAAATGTCTAAAAATATGACCAAAGGCAGAGTGCAATAAATGCAAAATAAAGCATGAAATTGAGTAACTTTGTTGTTATTAAAATACAGCTTTGTCACCCAGTACATTTTTCCCCCCTAACAGTTTTCTAGACTGATTCCCATTAAGGAAGCAGTGAAATTGGTTTCTGTCTAGCTCAGAGAGGGAAGGGGGGGAAAAAGAGGAAAAGAAATCAGAGCACTAGCAAATTACGTCTGGTTTGAATAGCTGAAAATTTTTCCCACTAGTCAGAAAGATGAGAGTCAACCTGTTTGTGAGCACAAGGAGATTTGCTTTCCGTCCTGTAAGTGTTAGCCTAAGTTAAGGAGGTAGTCTAATTCTCAGGCTTCACACCTGGGTTTGGCAATAAATTACAGGTCTCCAGATGTGCAGCCCTTATTTCGGCATTTCCCTTAGATAGGTGGAAGGTTCTCAAGATATGACAAGGTTAAAACGTTTTTTTGCAGATGAGAATGAAGCCTTCAAAACAACAACTGATTGCCCAAGACAGCTGAGGTTTTTATATCCAGGCTCTAAGGCACGGGTGTCAAACTCGTCACGTCACGTGACGTGTCGCGACGTATCGCAACTTTTTTTGCATTGCCGGAGCTGGGGTGGGCACGGCCTCCGTATGATGCAACCGACCCATGGGCCGGCAGTTTGACACCCCTGCTCTAAGGCTTTAACACTTGGCTGTTTCCTCAGCCCTTTGGAAGTAAAAGATGCTTGCCAAGTTGCTTTGGGGGGGGGCAAGATATATCCACATAATATCCCTCTCTAGCTTAGGTACTGCTGGTTCCTGCCTTGCCAACTCTGTACAACCAAGCTGTTCTCCCAAATTGTCTAGAGATTTCTTTATTTTCTGCTCCTTGGAGAGTATAGATTTTAACATGTATGGACTTCAACTCCTAGAATTTAAGACCACCCCATCTTAAAGTTGCCAAAGCTGGGGAAAAAAACAGGTTTAGAACCAACCTATTGGTTGGAACTGTGTGTAGCCCCTGAATTGTGAACTCCTAAAAAAAAATAAAAAATGCTGGTATTCATTCTCCATTCGTTCTTGGTAAACATTGATTACATCAATCTTCAAAGACAGTTCTTTCTGACTTGGTCACTGGATCCATAGTTGAATTGAGTCTGAGGTGAGGACGATTTGGGGAGAAGGTCCTTTTCCTGACAAGGCTGTTGATCCAGTTCCTGGTGATGGGAGGAACAGACACAGTGGGCGAGGTTGCGTTGTCAATGAAAACCTGTAAGTGGAGCTGGGTGTGATGAAGGTTACTTATTTTTTATGATAACTGCAAAGGATAAATGTGCCCTTGTGGTCTCTTGGTACAAATCCCAAGCAGTAAAGAGGTTGTTTTTTTCCCCCTGACCTTCTTCTGTGCTATGATGGCTGCTGATAGGAAAAAGCAGGGAAAGACCATTTCAGATCAACTCTAAACTATCTACTACAGAATTATACATTTATTCTATTGGTTATAGTTACAGTTTTCTGATCTTGAGTTTTGCTTGTAATAGAATAGAATAGAATTCTTTATTGGCCAAGTGTGGTTGGGCACACAAGGAATTTGTCTCCGGTGCATAAGCTCTCAGTGTACATACAAGTAATAGTGATACATCATGACCATAAACAACACGAAAATACAGTCATCATAAATCATAAAATACAACACTTCATCATAAATCACAAGATGCAACACTTAGTGATAGTCATAGAATACTAGCTAAGCAAGGAACATAAATCCTACTAGGACAGTGATGGCGAACCTTTTAGAGACCGAGTGCCCAAAAACTGGCCCCGCCTCCACTCCACCCCCTGCCCCGCCCCTGCTCCACCCCCACCCTGCCTGCCCGCAGGGCCACTCACTGCCTCCAGGGCCCGCCACAGATCACCCAGCAGCGCCATGGTGGTCACGCCCTCTGCCCACGCCCCACAGCATCAACTGTGCGCGATGGGGCATGAGGACAGAGTCTTGTCTACGCTGCCTGGCTGCCATGTCCTTGGCTGCACTGCTCCGCATGGGCCACGTTCGGGGGTGGCTCTCCTCCAGGGGGGCTGCTGGTGAGGGGGTCGTGGGGGGGTGGCAAGGCTGGGGCAACGGCACGTGTGCCCACAGAGAGGGCTCCGAGTGCCGCCTCTGGCACCCGTGCCATAGGTTCGCCACCACTGTACTAGGATAATAAAAACAATATAAATTGTAAGATACAACTAGCAAAGTTATAGTCATAAGAAGATAAGGATAGGTAACAGGAAAGATGAGGAGGATCATAGTAATACAGATTTACTAAGTAATTTGACAGTTGTAGGAATTAGTTGCTAAGCAGAGTGACGGCATGGGGGGGAAAAAACTGTCCTTATGTCTACTCGTTCTGATGTGCAATGCCCCATAGCGTCATCTTGAGGGAAGAAATTGAAATAGTTTATGTCCAGGATGTGAGGGGTCTGTAGATATTTTCACAGCCCTCTTTCTTGCTCATGCAGGATACCGGTCCTCAATGGAAGGAAGGCTGGTAGTGATTGGTTTTTCTGCACTTCTAACTATCCGTCGAAGCCTGTGTCTGTCCTGCTTGGCTGCAGTGCCAAACCAGACAGTTATAGAGGTGCAAGTGACAGACTCAATAATTCCTTCGCATTATTGAGTCTGTCATTTGCACCTCTATAACTGTCTGGTTTGGAACTGCAACCAAACAAGACAGACACAGACTTCAATGAATAATCCCCCCCCCCAAGTTTGTTTGTTTGTTTATTATGAAATTTATTTGCCAGCCATCTCAGGTCCAATGACTCTGGGAGGCTTGCAATATAAAAACATTAAAAAAAAAACATTAAAATCGTCAATTCTAAAATAACCCAGCAGATAAAATGATTAACACAAGGTGGCAAAGGAGAGAGGCTGAAGGAGCTGGATACACCGGGGGGGGGGGAATGGGGAATGGATTCAATTTCAGATAGTCAACCACCTCCCGTGTGAAGCTACCCCATTGGGTCCCCAGGTCTTAAGGCTCTCAGGAAAAGTCAGGAGGTTGGGAGTTGATCTTACCTAAAGCTGACATTTATAAAGACGCCGTGGCCATTTCCCATAAATCTGCATTTCCCTAAATGCAGGGATAATTTTGTGAGATGTAAAAAAAACCCAAATCTGATACTCACAACTCAAAGACAAGTCTGGTTAACAAAAACAAAGATTTATTGGAGAAAAACATGAAAATAACAAAAAAGAAAAGCGGTTGCAAGCGCGGCCTCTTAGACCCTTCCCAAATTGGATTGAGTTCAAAGAGCGCAAAGAGCAGTTTCAAGCTATACATTTTATAACCTTTACAATGCATGTCATACCTAAGAAGCCCTCCCAACTCCCCCTTATTTCTTTAAGTCAGTCTTTTGAGTTGTTATACACTTTCATACTGACATCCTGACAATTTCCGTCCATCCGCTGTTATCTTGTTTATTTGCAATTTTCACCTTGGGCCGATGTTCCTCTCTTTCTGATAGTGATTTCTGCTCAAGGCGTAAGTTCCTGTCTCCTGAGGAACTTTTAGTAGGTCATAATTCATTGTCTTTGCTGATTACCATTTGTGGTCACTTTACATAGGCAGGAAACAGTAAATAGACAGTCTCATACATTGGCGTTACATTGCTACATTTGCACTTCATTGCTACATTTTATAAAAGAATAACCTTTATTTCTTTTAATTTCAAACATTGCTTTCTGTTGTTGGATGCTGAGACTTTAGGCCAACAGTGCTATGGTATCTAATGCATTGGACTACAATTGCTAACATCTGTACTGCACAGGGGAGGGTCTTCAGCTAGGAGTGTATTCTTCCCTTCTCAGTTATTAGTCTGAGTTGAATGGCCTGCTTGCTCACTCAAATAATCTAAAACGATAGGCCGGTTTCATTTGCAGTTTGATGCTTTATTTTCCTTCCCCTTTTCACATGGAACATTTCACTGGAGACTTTTCATAGCTTAGCACGAATATTAAGCCTTCCTAAATTCTCATCAAAGGCTTATTTCTCAAAATTCAGAGGGAGGAGGCAAAGGAAAGAGCTGGGATTACTCTGCAGATTAATTCCCAAAATATCTATCTAGGCGTGCATAAACACAAACACAATTAGACAGGGAATGCAAGCAAAGACCTCAATTTCACGGCCAGAGTGCCCGTCTGCAGTGATTTCAACAACTATCTTGCCTTAAATCTATGGCAGTTTCTTTGGAAGTGCCTTGGAAACTGTGGTCAGTCCATTACACAGCCAGCACAATCACTGGGGATATGTGTCTCTTCTGGTTTCAAAAATAGATGATGATGATGATGATGATGATGATGATGATGATGATGATGATGATGATGATGATGATAACAATAACAACAACAACAACAATAATAATAGTAATAATAAAGTTGGAAGGGACCTTGGAGATCATCTAGTCCAGCCCCCTGCTCAGGCAGGAAACCCTATACCATTTCAGACAAATGGCTGTCCAGTCTCTTCTTAAAAACTTCCAGTGTTGGAGCATTCACAGCTTCTGGAGGCAGGTTAATTGTTCTAACTGTTAGGAAGTTTCTCCTTAGTTCTAGGTTGCTTCTCTCCTTGATTAGTTTCCATCCATTTCTTCTTGTCCTGCCTTCAGGCGCTTTGGAGAACAGCTTGACCCCCTCTTCTTTGGGGCAGCCCCTGAGATATTGGAACACTGCTATCATGTCCCCCCTTGTCCTTCTCTTCATTAAACTAGACATACCCAATTCCAGCAACCGTTCCTTATATGTTTTAGCCTCCAGTCCCCTGATCATCTTTGTTGCTCTGCTCTGCGCTCTTTCTAGAGTCTCAACATCTTTTTTACATCGTGGTGACCAAAACTGGATGCAGGATTCCAAGTGTGGCCTTACCAAGGCATTGTAAAGTGGTATTAACACTTCACGTGATCTTGATTCTATCCCTCTGTTAATGCAGCCTAGCACTGTGTTGGCTTTTTTGGCAGCTGCAGCACACGGCTGGCTCCTATTTAAGATACTTCTATCTCTAAACCGTGATGTTTTATTATACCTTGAGAGTGTGTTTGACTTGGGAGGAAGGACCCTGGGTTTTGTCTCCAACTTATGTTTAGCATGTGGACCAGTGGGCCTCAGGAGGCCTTGCCCCCCTCGGCTCTGCCTTTGAGGTTAGATGAGGTCTTTTGGGTGGGTCTCCTGCCTGTGGAAATCCCTCTGTGGTGCCAACCATCAATTCATTTTCTTGGGCTTTTCCAAATCTTATTTCAAGTTAATTTCCTCCCCTGTGGCAAGTCTCTTTTTTGTTTCTCAGGTTTTTTTTTTTGCTGTTGTAAGTTGATTAATAGCAAGAAGTTATATTGCCTTGGTGAAGCTTATGCGTCTTAAGAGAGATGCACGTTTGCGAGCGTGGAACTCCGTATTGTGGCTGGCAAGACGTTGTGCTAACAAAGCAATTCTATAACAGATTTGTCTAATTAGGAGGGATTCTTTTTTCCTTCTTAATAAAATCATATTTATATCCCACCCTTTCTTCCAACTGCTGATGGTGACAACTGTGGAAGCGATTCCATTTTATTGTCTCAGTAGCCCTGAAAATATACTTGGCTAAGCCCATCCAGTGAACAAGGCTCTTTCAAACCCAAAGTGTCTCCATTCCAGTTTAGCAATGCGTGTGCAATTTGACCTCTGTGAGTTCTGAAACAAACTGATCCAATGAGCTCACAGATTTAAGCGCAGATTAGAATGTAATTATTTCTCCTCCCGCCCAGAGCTGCAAAGAGCTCTGGTGAAATTTCACCAAGAATTGCACAACAATGAAGAAGGTGACAGTTTTGTTTTCTGTTCAGCCGTGGGACTGGCAGCAAAAGTGTGACATAAGCCAAATTGTAAATCAAATGCTATGCATGGTTTCAACAAGGAGATAGCTAAAAGTCAGAGGAGCATGGTTTTGGAAAAATGAAGGCCAGCACTAGATCTGGAAGTCAATATGATTATAAGGAAGGGTTGCTCCATCCATGATCTGTGTTGTCTATCTAAACCTCTGATTGATTGATTGATTGATTGATTGATTGATTGATTGATTGATTGGACAGCAATTTGTTTGAAATGGTGTAGGGTCTCCTGCTTGAGGAGAATGTTGGACTAGAAGACCTCCAGGTCCCTTCCAACTCTATTATTCTGTCAAGATTGATTGATTGTTTGTGTGTCATCAAGTCATTTTGATTCCTAGAAATCACATAAATAGTTTTTCTGCAGTGATGACTGAAGCTCTTCATATTTATTTCTTCTTCCCTTTCAAGGACCTGGGCCAAGTCAGATTCTCTAAGTTCCAATAACTTTAGCTGGATAGGATAAAGATCTTTCTCCATATTTTGGCTTTTCAATTTTTTTAAAATTGGGATTATCCAATGAAATACAAATGAAAATAAAGATAGTAGAGAAATGGTAAAAGGAAAGAAAGGGGAAGGAGACATGTATGGAACTGACCTCCAATTATTTTCAGTGTGGTAAATACAAAATAGAATTGCATTCTCAACTGTTCACAAGTACTAGCCATTTCTACAACTAACTTAATCTGCAAAACACAAAATTAAATTTTCATTTTTTTTATCTTGTTTCGAGTACAAAGTCCAGTAGGCATTTCCAGGTAAGAAACAAAGCTACATGCATTCTTTTCTTGAATTGAAGCAGTCAGTTTTGCCATCTCTGCCAACCCATCACTTTTCCCATCCATTCTTCTCTTGTGAGGGCTTGACGTATCTTTCCATTTCTGTGCATATTTTGCTATTTTGGCTTGAGCAAGGAAGTTGCTTTGTATTAACCTTCTGTCAATGCTGCTAATATCGGACGTTCTTGCTTTGACAACATATGGAGATGCAGCCATTTTCCTTCTTACGTTTTACTCTTAGAGTTAGAATTAGATGATACTGGGGGGGGAGGAGGAGGAATGTGTATGGGAGTTAGTTAGACATAACAATATTGTAACTAGTGTGAGAATCAAGGTTTTTTGAAATAAGAGATGATAAGGAATGGCGGATTGGAGAGCTGGAGGGAAAGCCTGCATTTCAAACTAATTGGAGAATGTGATTTATAACTGTTAACTAAAGGAGGGAATTGTGCTTTGATACTATGTGTTCAGGGGAGGGGAATTCAGATTTTGGCTTTGCCTATGTATTTGCCGATGCTATGTTCCTCGAATAAAGATTCTTTAAGGTAAACAATGCCTCGAAGTTCTTTGAAGAGTTTCATCTGTCGGAACCATGACACCTTCATTCTTAGGAGTCTTTCTGAACAACTTTCTCCCGTTCTTGATCTGACTAAACCAAGGCTGGCTGATTCATGGCACTATAGCTTAGACTTTGCACTTTCTTCCATGACTCAGTTATGACTGAAAATATATATCTATACTGAGATGCATTTTAAGGTAAGATATATCTGGAAATATGAACCTTAAAATATCTATAAGTACATTTTTGGAGAGAGAGAGAGAATCTATTAGTGGCGTATTTAAATATTCACATATAAAACTTCATGGAGAGAAGTTATGGATGAATACATGCAGATTTGACACCAACTGAAAGCAGAATGAGCTGTCTATTCCTATTCCAGTCAGATTTATAATAAAAAATGAGCAGATAATTTTGGATTCATTAAAGATTAAATCATAAAACTCATTCTCCCCATCTCCGCCCCCAAAACCAGATCACAGACTATCTAGTTATTCTGTAGGCATATGCGTATTTTTATACTTTGCTTCCGCCATGGTTTACTGTTTGCGTTATTATTATTATTACTTTGTGATCATGTTTATTTCACACACCATATAGAATCTCATGGGACTAAGGCCATCAATAATTAAAATAAACAGTGATTTTAAGAATTAAAACTACAAGTACTGGTCTGGTGCTAGGTGAGAGCTGGGTTGCCATCACAGATGCCTTTTCCAATGTCATCCATCTTTGCCAGTGTGGAATATCAAGGAAGCTTCCTAGCAGATATCACTTACTTGGGACATATTTTGGGGCTACCCACCCAAGCATCATGGCCTAAGCTGTTTAGGGACATAAATATATTGTCATGGTTCCAACTAACGAAACACTTCAAAGAACTTCCAGGCATTGTTTATCCTAAAAAGTCTTTAATCGTGAAACAAAGTGTCGGCACAGCATGGTGGATGCCAAGATCTGAATTCCCCTCCCCCGAGCACATAATATTCAATCATAATTCCCTCCTCTAATTTGCAGTCATAAATCACGTTCTCCAATCAGTTTCCCTTCCGTTCTGTAGCCCACGGTTTCTTATCTTAACTAATCCCCACACACATTCTTTCTCCTCCCCTCCCAGCATCATCTAATTTAACTCTAAAAGTACCACACAGCTTATACAGAGAGTGGCTGCCTCTTCATATTTTGTCAAAGCAAGAACATCCAATGTTAGCAGCATTGACATATATATTTTGTAAGTCTTAACTAGTTAGTTTATAATCAGCCGATGGAATAGTTTCATACCAATGCATAGTTCCTCTTCATTCTGAATTCGCACTGTTTATTGGCCCTCAACCAAAAGATGGGAGTGTCCCAACAACAGTTCACCACTTACATTTTCTGAGTACGGAACAGTTCTTCTTCGTAGATTTTGAGTTTAAATTATCCCTTCTTTACAATACAGCGACTTTTCCTTAGGATTTGTTCTAAATTCCTGTGGCATTCTGACAAGAGATGCAATCTGAATTATAAAGCAACTGCCTTTTGCCTCCTGTGATGTTCTTAGCTAATGTGCTGTATTAGATGAAGTAGAATTTTTTTATTTTCAGAGGTCAGATTTTAACTCTAAAAAAATATCTTCAGTTCTCAACAAGGTTGATGGACGGGAAACATTTACACACCTGAATACATATGTCTTCCTGCAGGAACCTCAGAAGAATTTTCGTGTGCCTCTAAGGACTTTTCAAAGAAGCTGACACTGATTTGGTTTTGAATCAATTTGCTGAGCATAGATAATTAACTTTTTTAAGGCTTTGAATACTGTAGTACACATCCTGTAAAACCATGGTTCCTCTTTTATATGATGGCGTGCTGAGATTGTTAGGTTTGCTATAATATGTGTTAGGCCTAAGCTCATATAAAATGTAAGGTAAGGAAGGGCATTATGTATGTATCAGAGCAGGCATGCATGGCTCATAATAAAGGGATAAATGTCTAAATAACCAACACAATCTAATAGACAGTGAGAAAGGAAGAAGAAAAAAAGAGAAAGCAAAGAGAAAGTGAAAAGTGCAGGAAGAGAAGTTAAGGAAAAATACAAAAAAAGAAAAAAGTATAAAGACATGGCTTCTGATATTCGTCATAGTAGTTACGAGTACAAATATATTTTGACCTCTCTAAAGTTACATCATGCCGCTCTTCTTTCTATAATCTCTTCTTCTGATCATCAAAACCACAAGTCACAAATTCATTTAAAAAATTTTTATTTTAAAGAGTCCATAGCAGGATTCCAGTCAGCAATACATGTTGTAGATGGTGTCTTTTCTCTAATCAAATAACTCACTTTATCCATTTCAGCAAAATTTGTCAACTTCACCAACCATTCTTCCATTGTAGGTAGAGTTGAATCTGCCCATCTCTGGGAATATAATAATCTCGCTGCTGTGATCATATACTGAAATAATCTACCATGGCTTTTTTTCTAACTGTTTATCCATTAATCCTAAAAGGAAAAGTTCTGGATTCAATTGAATATTAATCTTTAAAATCCTCTGTATCAATGTAGTGTTTGGATCCAAATTTGTGTAGCTTTTTTACGAATCTATCAAGCTTAACAGAATGTCCCATCATGTTGTTCACCTTTTCAACATACCTTAAAAGTGTCTTTACACAATCAAGACAATTTCTCTGGCATCACGTACCAGCAATACCTCATTTTATAAACATTCTATTTTAGATCATAACACAATGTGAATTTCAACCCTTTTAACCACATATTTCCCCATTGATCCACTGGCATATTATAACCAAAATTCTAAGCACACTCCCCCCATATATTCTTGTTTTTTTTCTCTGTTTCATATATCAGCAGAAGTTTGTACATTTTAGCAATTACACGTTCGTCATCAGCACACAATTGTACTTCAAGTTCCGACTTACTTTGCTGTAAACTGTAAGTCTTCTTATCCATTTTAAACCTTTCAGATAACTGTAAATAGGCAAACTGGCGCTCCAGAGCATTTGGAAGAGCTTGTTAGCATGAGATCAAAGTGTTAATGCAGCTCTGGAAGGTTAATCCCACACTGCCAGACAGCACAAATGGAACAAAGCATCTTTCAAACTGTTTTGCAAGACTTACTGTGTTCCCTGGCATTGGATGGAAAATATCAGATGGAAACACAAAGTTCCTATTAATTAATGTTTTGCAAAGGTGTTTTAAAAAAACCATTGTTGGAATGAACCTGCTGCAGCCTGACTTCATTGCAAAGGACGCCAATTACATCTAAAATAGGGACATTCTGGAGCAAGTAGACAAATTTCTCTCCTACGCTAAACTGTTTACAAAAGATGGGAAGATGAAGACATTTTTAAGATCCGTAAATGCCTGTGAAAAGAGGCAAAAATGTGCATAAAATCCTTTTGTTATGCGGAAGTGATGGAAAACTGGTGGTGGTGGTGGTGGAAATTGTGTGTGGCAGAACAAGAAGAGGTAGGGTCACGAATGAATGGGTGATAATACAAAAGTGAATGTCCAGAATGAACAAATACCTCACAGTGGTTCTTCACAAGGTAGCCCTCAGCTCATAACCATTCATTTAGCAACTATGTAATAATAATAATAATAATAATAAAGTTGGAAGGGACCTTGGAGGTCATCTAGTCCAACCCCCTGCTCAGGCAGGAAACCCTATACCATTTCAGACAAATGGCTGTCCAGTCTCTTCTTAAAAACTTCCAGTGTTGGAGCATTCACCACTTCTGGAGGCAGGTTGTTCCACTGGTTAATTGTTCCAACTGTCAGGAAGTTTCTCCTTAGTTCCAGGTTGCTTCTCTCCTTGATGAGTTTCCATCCGTTGCTTCTTGTCCTGCCTTCAGACCCTTTGGAGAATAGCTTGACTCCCTCTTCTTTGTGGCAACCCCTGAGATATTGGAACAGTGCTATCATGTCTCCCCTCGTCCTTCTCTTCATTAAACTAGAATCTAGACACACCCAATTCCAGCAATCGTTCTTCATATGTTTTAGCCTCCAGTCCCCTAATCATCTTTGTTGCTCTTCTCTGCATTCTTTCTAGAGTCTCAACATCTTTTTTACATCGTGGTGACCAAAACTGGATGCAGTATTCCAAGTGTGGCCTTACCAAGGCATTGTAAATTTACAGTGGCACTGAAAAAAGTGATTTAACGATCAGTCCTCACAATAATGACTGTCGCAACATCCCCAGGGTCACATGATCACAATTCGGGCACTTGACAACTGGCATATGTATTTACGACAGTTGCGGCATCTCAGGGTCATGTGATTGCCATTTGTGACCTTCCCAGCTGGCTTCTGACAAGCAAAGTGAATGGGGGAAGCTCGATTCCCTTAATGACTGAATGATTCACCCAACAACTGCGTCAAAACAGGTCATAAAATCAAGTTCAATTCACTTAACAATCACCTTGCTGAGCAATAAAACTCTGGGTCCCCGTTGTGATAAAGCAATGATTGCCGGTAGAGAAGACAAATGAGAATTGAATCCCAATAAAGGAAAATGATGCCTCTGTCAGAGAAAAAAAAAATGATGGTTGGGTCAAAAAAGAGTGTGAGAAGAAGCTTAGAGAACGAAAAGCGATGTATGAATTGTTATGGACTTCATCCTTCAATTTCCTTTGCTTAATCCTTTTCTGTACGTGGCACAAAGTTGCATTCCCTCCAATAAGAATAGCATGATGCACATGCATATATGGCCGCTTGTAAATCAAGAGTTATTACCAGCACAGAGTTGGCCCCTAATCCAATTCTCCTTTCCCAAAATCGCACTTTCAAGATGGATGGAGAATTCTGGAAATGAGCCGTACAATGTATACAGCCTGTGTCTAAGTCCTTTCCAGTGATGGAGAGGGACCTTAAGAGGATATGCTGTTTGTTACATTAGATTCTTTTGGCCTAGGGAATCCCTTGGAGCTGATGGGAAGCAAAATTAAAATACGGCACTGTGCATAATAACATACTGACATGGTTCCGACAGATGAAACTCTTCAAAAGAATTTCGAGGCATTGTTTACCTTAAAGAATCTTTATTTTGAGTAGCATAACATTGGCGCTGCATAACCGAAGCCAAAAACTGAATTCCCCTCCCCTGAGCACATAGTATCAAAGCACAATTCCCTCCTCCAATTAACAGTCATAAATCACATTCCCCAATTAGCTTGAAGCACGGGCTTCCTCTCCAGTTCTCCAGCCCGCCAATTCCTTATCAGCTCTGGTTACAATAACCTTGTTTCTCACACTAGGTCTAGTGTTGTTATGTCTAGCTGGACTCTCGTTCACATCCCCCCCCTCCCAGCATCATCTAACTCTAAAAGCAAAAGGTAAAAGATGGCTACATTTCCATCTGTTGTCAATGCAAAAAACATCTGAGGTTAGCAGCGTTGACACATACATTGAAAACTTGGGAGACTGGCTCTCTGCTGATGCTGCCTCTACAAGAATGCTTTTCTACAGTCTGGATATTCTCAGTGCTGGATTTATCTCTGCATAGTTCTGAAAATTTCATAAATCCTCCAAATAATTCCTGAACTTTGAGTGCCAGCTACTTTTCCGACATAACTTCCTTTAGCACTGCTGTAATTTTGATGTTTGGCAATTCCAATAGCAAGACATATTCCCCTTAACCTTTTCTTGTTCTTTAATAACTTTTTATTAGCACGCTGCCTACAAATATTCAGAACAGGCACTTGACCTATAATGAAGAATTCTCCAATATGTCTGGTATTAAAAATTGAGATTAATTAGGGTTATGCATAATAAATAACTTGACATAGATTTCATGCATGACTCTGTCCCTTGCATCCATTTCAGTTTTACTGAGATAATGAAAAAAGAAATGGGAGCATTGAGATTACACTTTGACCAATTGATTTTTAATGCTTTTTTTTTAAAAAATTAAAATGCATTTCTTATTTGGCTATAATGACTTTATAGCCCACACCTATCAAATATCACAACTATTGTTTCCTCGGCACTAAACTCCCTTTTTTTCCAATCCTGTAATCCCTTAATTCAGGGTAGAGTCCGGGCGACTGGATGGAGCTGAGCATTTAGTGGCCAGATGCCTTTCCTGATGCCATGTGGAATTCGCAGCAGATATTTTTTCTTTGCGCCCTGGGAGAGAGAAACATCTGCTGCTACTTAAGATTGAACTCTCAACCTTTTGAGTGGGAGGCAAGTGTCCTCATCACTAGGCCACTTGGCACTATCCCTGCAAAACGTTCAAATTGTTCTCTACAGCATGATGTCAACACTGCTAACATCAGAGGTTTTGCATTGACAACAGATGGAAATGTAGCAATCTTTTCCCTTTCGCTTTTAGAGTTAGATAATGCTGGGAGAGGGGGGGATATGAATGAGAGTCTGACTAGACATAACACTAAAGTCAGTGTGAGAATCAAGGTTATTGAGCCCAGAGCTGATAAAGAATTGGTGGGCCGGAGAACTTGAGAGGAAGCCCACGCTTCAAGCTAATTGGGGAATGTGATTTATGACTGTTAATTGGAGGAGGGAATTGTGCTTTGATACTATGTGCCCAGGGGAGGGGAATTCAGTGTTTGGCTTCGATTATGCAATGCCGATGTTATGCTACTCAAATAAAAGATCCTTTAAGGTAAACAATGCCTCAAAGGTCTTTTGAAGAGTTTCATCTGTCAGAACCATGACACATCCTTCCTAAGTGGAATTCTTACAAATTATTTTAGCTTTTCTCGCATTAACACTCTGTAACATTAGCAGTGGTCAGAACTGGTAGTAATTGTAGGTCAAAACATAAGGTGAATCTAGAAACTTTCACTAGAATACAGTACATTCACTATAAAATCTTCTCTAACCTAACATTCCTCCAGATAATTTGATCTACAATTTCCAAAACATCTTACAGCTTTTAAGAACTTCTAAGTCCTTTAGCTTGATGGGTTTACTGTCTCCCAGGGTCCTTAAGATCAAAATTATGCGAGTAGTGATTCCTTTGCTCTACAGAAATGAAGTTAGACTTTGAAGAAGCAAGATAGGAAGAAGACTTTGAACTTTGATGTAAGAAAAGGCTCCTGTGGATTGAATGCTGTGGATTGTCAAGAGAAAAAAACCAATGGATCATAGACCACATTGATCCAGAGTTCTCACTCTGTCCAGGCTGAAATTATCATATTTTGGAGTTATTATGTGAATACCTGATTTTCTGGAGAAATCAATAACACTGGGAAAGGTGGACAAAAATAAAAAAGGAGAACTATCAGCAAGGCGAATGGACTCCACCACAGTGGCGAGGGATGCACCTATTTCTGGACAGATCAACTTGGAGAAATTCCATATGGTTGCTAAAAGTTAACATCAAGTTGATGGCAGATAATCAATTAATCAATCCTTCATTCAATTAAATATCAGATGGGCAAAAAAAAGACAGGAAAGGACAATCCCTCTCTTGGGTTTGTGGGCTTCCCCCAAAACATTTTTTGACCTATTTAAGATAGGGGATGCTGGACTAAATAGGACACTTTGGTATGACACAAAGCTGGTTATTCACTGATGGAGACAAGAGCTGATGCTGGTTTAATTCTGCTGATGCATTGCTGTCTGTGCAAGCTGCTTGCTTTTCTGAAGAATACAGAAACTTGGGGAAGCACTTCACAGTTGCTTCCCACCCAATCTTTAGAAAGGATGCTCCTTCTTGCATGCCAATGGGTATCTAGAGGAGGGTGAGAAGGAAAAACCAGAAAGACTATAAAACCTGCCAGGATACACCATTAGGGAATAACAACCCAAAACTATGCTGGACAGGATTTAAACTTCTGCCATATGTTCTATTGAGCGTATACATCCTTCTATGGGATTTACAAATATTTGACCACATCCTGTCCTGTGGCAGTAACTGTACAGAATCTGTGAGGAGTGTCACTGCCTTTCAAACAGGATTGAGTCCCCAGGCAAGCCTTAGATGAGAGACATCCTGTGCCTTTATGCCGACCTCTGTGTGAACTGCCAATGCAAAGCTTCAAAGTGACACTTCCGCATGCAAAAGTTGAGATACCATCTCCTTAGAGAGGGCCGGAATGTTAAAAGCTTATCCACACGCCAAAGAGACTCACATTTACAAACTTGTTGTCTTGCTGTCAACTGTGAAATGATTCATTTTGCCTAGTGCCTGCATTTGGTTTTTACGAGCTGCAAGGCAGACGCCATACTGTGGGGGAAAAGAGTTAGAGACTTGCACTTCTGATGCTAGTTCAAATCCCGCTTAAGGAAGTGGAAAGTTTCAGAACTAGCATCTCAACAGCTTCTTTGAAGCACAGGTGATGGGGTGTGCCTTCCAGACGAAAGCGGTCTTTCCCAACGTCTGAATGTTCATGACTACATTTCCATTCTCCTCGGTTAGATCCGGGTGCATCCCAGAGTGTGCAAACCCTTTGCAGGTTGTAAATCTCAACTGTTTTTGTGGCTTCCAGAGGGATCAGTAGACAAAATATGCTCTAGACGTGTTGACTGGGACATATCTAGAGTAGAGGTAGGACTTCTCAATCTATATTTTCTCCTGCTAATCCCTTTTAAAAACCTGACACGCCAGACTCTGAACAGGCAAACTTTTTAACATCAAGCAAATGTCAACCACTGATTTAGAGCTTTTTTTAAAAAAATCTTTTAATCAGCTTTCAATTAACACCCATTACATTCTGTATTGCCCAGTCTTTTGCACATCTATTCAGAAATAAGTCCACATAAACTGAAATGATTTGGCTGTTTGGTAAGTGGACCTCGGACTGCAGCATTAAGACGTAAAATCTGAGAATCCTTAAAAACAAATTTTCTGTTGTTCAGTCACTACGTCACCTCTGACTCTTCATGACCCCATGGACCACAAGCATGCCAGCCCCACCCATCCTCCACTGTCTCCTGGACTTTGCCCAAATTCATGTTCATTGTGTCGGTGACATCATCTAACCATCTCACTCTTTTCTGTCCCCTTCCCCCTTTTGAATAGAGTAGAGCTGGAAGGGACCTTGGAGGTCTTCTAGTCCAGCCCCCTGCTCAAGCAGGAGGACCTACACCATCTCATCAGGGTCTTGTCCTCTCTTCTCATTTAATAATAATAAATAATAATAATAATAATAATAATAATAATAATAATAATAATAATAATAATAATAATAATAATAATAATAATAATAATAATAATAATAATAATAATAGTAATAGTAATAATAATAATAATAATAGTAATAGTAATAGTAATAATAAAAATAATAATAAAAATAATAATAATAAAGTTGGAAAGGACCTTGGAGGTCATCTAGTCCAACCCCCTGCTCAGGCAGGAAACCCTATACCATTTCGGACAAATGGCTGTCCAGTCTCTTCTTAAAAACTTCCAGTGTTAGAGCATTCACCGCTTCTGGAGGCAGGTTGTTCCACTGGTTAATTGTTCTAACTGTCAGGAAGTTTCTCCTTAGTTCTAGGTTGCTTCTCTCCTTGACTAGTTTCCATCCGTTGCTTCTTGTCCTGCCTTCAGGTGCTTTGGAGAATAGCTTGACTCCCTCTGAGATATTAGAACACTGCTATCATGTCCCCCCTCGTCCTTCTCTTCGTTAAACTAGACATGCCCAATTCCAGCAACCGTTCCTTATATTTGGTGGCCAAAGTATTTGAGCTTTGGCTTCAGTATCCATCCAAAGAAGAGTCAGGGTTGATTTCTTTTAGGATAAAATTTACTACTCTCAGAATAATTGAACATCTCATTTCCCAGCCTGAAATCTGTGGTTTTAGTTGTTCTTATTTTTCCAAGAATGTAAGCTACACCGTTGGAGAGGAGCTGCAAACTACAGCAATATAAGCAATGACTTATTATCAGAAAGGTTATTAGTCTGTATCCTTATGCAACAATAACTTATGTTAAAGATTTGTATAATTTGTCTAATTAGCACTGATTGTAGTGGCGGTTTGGATGGTAACCCTGTACCCTATATATGAATTTCTCAGGTTCAATAGTGAGAAGAACTGTTGCAGTTCTTTTTATTGTGTCCCACCCCGCCACCATTTGCAAACTTTAAAAGACAATCCCATGGAAATACTTTTTTTTTTCCAGGCGCATTTCTTATTATTTCAGTTCTAAGCTTTTCCTTCTGGGGCTACTCTCTTTTTGAGCCAGCTACTCTTTTTTCTGGATGGATCGGATTCTACTTTCCATAAGCTGGGAAGTATCTATGAAAAGCTGCCATTTTGCAGCAGCTCTTTTTCTTCAAAAGGAGAACATTATTTTTCTGGAACCGTGTGACTCTGAATAGAACACAGTCAACCTGTCACTTGAGCTAAATGTTGTCGGGGCTGTGAAGCCATTCCATTGTATCCCTAAGACGCTTAAACATTGTTGGCTGGTTTATTATTCCAAGTTAGCTGGACGGATTAAGTTCTCTCTCCGTTTTATTTTTACACAGAGAAGTTGCCTGCAGCATATTCTGCCAGACAGGAAGAAAATGACTTTGTCACGACCTCTCTGGTAGCTAAGGTGGGAGTAGATCACAAAGGGATCAGGTATGCCTTGAATTTAAACTTCTGTGCCTTCTCTCTCTCCCCTGTCTAAGGCAGGATGAAAAGAATGTGTAGTTATGTAATGTGTACTGAGCTACACAAACTCAACCAAGGTGACTGCTAATGTGCTTTGACACAGAGATACTATCACAGAGACATGCCATTTGAAAGGAAGAGGCAAATACCAGTCCCACAAAAGGAGATGCAGCATTTTGCTTGCGATTGAATACCAATGATTGTATTATCTTCAGTGTAATCAACTTGGCTGTTTCATAACCTCTAGGAAGCATCTGTAGGTCTGCCCTGTGGTCTTCCACCTCTTCCTTTGTAAAGTACCACAGGTGGCCCTTGACTTATAATAATAATAATAATAATAATAATAATAATAATAATAACAACAACAACAACAACAACAACAACAACAACAACAACAACAACAACAACAACAACAGTTGGAAGGGACTTTGGAGGTCTTCTAGTCCAACCCCCTGCTCAGGCAGGAAACCCTATACCATTTCAGACAAATGCTTGTCCAGACTCTTCTTAAAAACTTCCAGTGTTGGAGCGTTCACCACTTCTGGAGGCAGGTTGTTCCACTGGTTAATTGTTCTAACTGTCAGGAAGTTTCTCCTTAGTTCTAGGTTGCTTCTCTCCTTGATTAGTTTCCATCCGTTGCTTCTTGTCCTGCCTTCAGGCGCTTTGGAGAATAGCTTGACTCCCTCTTCTTTGTGGCAGCCCCTGAGATATTGGAACGCTGCTATCATGTCTCCTCTCGTCCTTCTCTTCATTAAACTAGACATACCCAATTCCAGCAACCGTTCCTTATATGTTTTAGCCTCCAGTCCCCTAAAATGACTGTAATGGGAACCTGAATTTTCATTGTAAATCATTACAGTGATAGGTTGAGGCGCCCATGGGACCAACCTGATTTTATGACCTTTGGGGGCATAAAATGAACACTGTGGTTATTCATGAATCAGTGTCCTCCTATAGGTATTTTTTTGTCAGAAACTAGGAGAAAAGGCAAAAGGGTTCTAAACCTCATCACGTGACCATAGAGTGCTATAACCGGCCCTTAAGGAGAGCTGATTGCCAAGGACCTAAAATGTGGTCACCATCAGAACTCCAGAACCGAGTTGTAACTTTTGGAGGGATCTGTTGTAACTTTGAACATTCATTAAATGAGGGCTACCTTCATGAGATTTATTCATATAGCACTGCCAAACATTGTGGAGTTCTGGGTGCTTTCTGAGCCTGGTTTTTTGCTGGCAGAATAGCAAAATAACATGGTCAGAATGGCTGTCCAATCTCTTCTTGCAAACCTCCAGTGTTGGAGCACCCACAACTTCTGAAGGCAAGTTGTTCCATTGATTAATTATGCTCCTTGTCAGGAAATTTCTCCTTAATTCTAGGTTGGTTGTCTCCTTGATTAGTTTCCACTTGTTACTTCTTGTCCTGTCTTCAGATGTTGCAGCTAGCTAACATTGTCAGAATCCTTATCACCATCAAAGAGCACCAACCACTTCACAGTTCAACCCTGCGTTAAGAGAGTCTCTTTTCTTAGTGCCAAAACATTATGCGACAGCAGAATATTATAGGAAATAACCCCCACAAATAATTATCCTGCCCTCCCACTCATCCACATAGCATCCCGCCTCCAGAGATGACTCTGGCACTTTAGAAAGACTAGATTCAGCTATAAATAAAATGGACAGTCCATTTTCTGTAATAGAGATAGGACATCCTGCCACCTATGCTTTTTCAGAAAACAACAACAACAGAGAAGGTATACATTAGGAGCCCACTGACATTTGCCACCTATATGGAATCTAATATATTCATCCTGTTTTTCCTCCCTTCTCAAGTGTTATTTCTCTGAGCACTCTTTCTGGCTTGTCATTCTGCAACTAGGGAAGGAAGGAAGCCATCTCCGCTGCAGGAATTCAAATCGGAATCCGTTTGATCCTGCCCCCCAGAGCATATGGGAGGGAGTGACCCACTTCGAAATAAGCAGGGAAGCATGACTTTCAGGAAAAGATTGGTGTCTTTGAGAGTTTTTTGGTGAGCTATTGTTGTTGTTGGTTGCGAAGTTGTGTCTGACCCATCGTGACCCCATGGACAACGTTCCTCCAGGCCTTCCTGTCCTCTACCATCTTCTGGAGTCCATTTAAGCTCATGCCTACTGCTTCAGTGACTCCATCCAGCCACCTCATTCTCTGTCGTCCCCTTCTTCTATTTGCCCTCCATCTTTCTTGGTGGGCTAGCTGTAATCCAAATAGATTTTTTTTCCTGAATTGGTGGTTATTGCCAATATGGGCCCGTGGGAGGAAAATTAGCAATTAAAAATGATTTAGGAAGTTTAAATATTTACTAAGGTAATATTCATTATGTAGAATAATAACATAGGAGAAACACTTCAGCCCGTTTTAATAGATCGCTCCCCTAATAACTTAGTGCAGCAGAGAAAATAATGCAAACTTGCTCCTTATATTTCATCGGAAGATGTTCTCTCCGTTTCCAAGATTATTTGGGATTCTGATTTTCATTTATCCTTCAACAAGAAGAAATGTAAGAGATTATACATTTAGGGAGGAAGCTACGGGGCACACTTATAGGAAGGGAGACTCATGGTTTCGAAGCCATATGTCAGAAAGGGACTTTGGGTGTGAACATGAGCCAGGAATGTGGAGCAGAAGGGCTGGACCTGTGGGCTGCATTAGCAGGAGAATGGTATCAAATTTGTGTGAAGTCCTTTCTTCCTTCTTCTCTAAGCACACCTAGAGTTCAGCGTAGGATTCTGGCATCACATTTCCAGAAGGATATGAAGGATATCTTACGAAGTTGATAAGAAGGATTCAAAGCCAGGCTTTGTAAAAAGACAAGTTGAAGGAAGTTGAGATGTTCGTCTGGAGAAAACCAAATGGAGACAGGATATTCATCTATGCCACGGAGAACTATTTTCCAATACCACAAAAACTAGGATAAAAAGACTGTGTACAAAGTTGCAACTATCTAGATTAGATTTCACTTAAAAGTAAGGAATAACTTACTAGATGGTATAATTTGTAAAACAGTCTCCCTTTGAAAGTTCATTTCTGGAAGTTTTTCTGGACAGCTACCTCTTGATAATGTGTTTTGCAACACATTGCAAAGAGTTTGATGGTACTTGTAGTTCGACAACTACTCCATAATGCTTTGATTAATTTCTGTAAAATAGGGGTTGGCTTTGTCTTTACAGTAGTAGCCAAAATTGTGGAAATCTTTTGGGAAAAGTGTATTTTTGAGGTTTGATGGCTAATAACACCACTTTTCTTTTGGGAGTAGTACCATAAAATTATATATCAATGGAAAGATAATTTAATCAAGAATGTAATGCAACATAGTTTGTTCAATTATCTGTACTGTATTCTATGAAAAGTTATAGCCAAATAACCAGAAAAAGGAAGCACAACTTGCTTAGGTTGATCTCAGGTAGCTTTCCTTCATCTGATTGTAGCCAATGAGCACGAGGGTTTAGAGAGCCAATCGGGTGTCATCTTGTTTTGGCAATGAGCCAATCAGATCACAGTAGGATTCAGTTATTGATGCCCTGTATTGAAGCTGAGAGGAGGACATTTGTCAGTGTGCTATGTGATCGCTATCAAGTTGGTTGGGGTTTTTTTTTCCTTTCATTTAGCGAGCATGTAAAATGTAATAAAATTAAAGTCATGGTGCAAAGAGTTGACTGGTTGCCCAGAAAGCGATGTAAAATAGTATTATGAAGTGAACAAGGCTACAGTTATAAAGAAATTAGAAGAAAAATTGGTGGAAACTTAACCAAAGGTGGCATTTCTACTGTACACTTTTCCCAAAAGGTTTCCACAATTTTGGCCACTACTTTTAACTACATTCCCTGGGACTGTCAAAGGCAGAACTCCAAAACATCTGGAGACCCTGAAGTTGACTATCCTTGGGTTAAATGCTAACCTCTGCCTCATTATGATCATGCCATAAGATCTACCTCACTTTGGATTAGCCTGGAATGGAATACATTTTAAGAAGTCCTTTAAGTTGCAAGAATGGGCAAGGGGAAGGAAGAATGCAAAAAAGACAACCTAAACAACTAGAGGGATAGAGTACTTTTCCTACAAGAAAAGGAAATGGTGCTTGGGTGCTTTAGTTTGTAGTGAAGCGGAAATAAATTTTCAGTAGAAATCAATATGTGAGTATCAGTCCAGTATATGAACTCTGAGTTCATTGAAACTAAGAGCAGATTGAAAGAAGGAGATGCTTTTTCATGTAGCATGTAGTTCAGCTGTGAAATCTGCTGCCAGCCATTGGGGTGAAGGTAGATAATTTGGATGGTTTTGAAAGAGGACTGGAGTGCTTTGTAGGGATCAGTCTATTAGGGCTACAAAACACTGATGGTTCTTTGCTATCTCCTAAATTCCAGACATGAAATGCTGGTTCTTGGAAGCATCATGAGAGGACCATCACCATCCAGGTCAACTGGAGAGCTTCCAAATGTAGCCATTGGCCTTTGGGTGATCCAGAATGCTGGTTTAGATGGCCAATGATCCCTCTTTTTGTGTTCTTATATATCATCCAGGAAGGAGGAATATGTCCCTGGTTGTTAAGTGAGATATTGATTGTCATTTGTTAAGCCTAAAGGTTCTGGAACAATGTCTGAAATACCTTTTTAATCCTATTCAAGTTTTCCATCTGTTTGTGGTTGCTTCACCCACTTTTCTGTGTGTCCCATAATATATTTTTTTTTAAGTTTTGGTTGGTACAAACAGATGACAGAGCCTTTGCTAGGGAACACATTCCCTAAATAAGTTCTGAGAGCATGTTCAGTGTTTTAATTTTTGGCAGGCTTTTGCAAAACTTTTTTCAATCTTCTCAAGTTTTAATATCATGGCCCCACCATCTGTTTTTTTTTTTTTTTTACAGGATTGTTGTTCTCTTGCTTTTAATTTTCCCGTCTGTGGTGTTTAAAGTTTGTAAGTTGTAATTTACCTTGCGAGTTTTCCAGACTGCTTTGGAAATACTTTAAAAAAAAAAAAAGAAAGAAAGAAATGTGTACTTTTCTTATTGGGATCAACATCCGAACTATGGTACGTTTTCTTTCTTTTCACTGTATTTTTTTTTTTTTTAATGCATTGGACTCTGGAGAAAAACAAAAAACCAAGAAACACAATACAATAATTCTTCCCCATGCATATGGTATCATCATCATCATCCTCATCATCCTCATCATCCTCCATCTTGCTCAGGAGTTAAGATGGCGGTGCCTGAATCGGCTGCGGCTGCATTGGCTCTTGAAGGTGAATAGTTTTGGGAGGGATATAAGGGATATAGGCCACATGATCGGGAAGGTTTTAATGTGTTTGAGCAACATGGTGGGACTAAGCTAACATACAACCAACAATCTTTGCTGGTATGGCGAGTTTTTAGCTGTTTTGGAACTGTTGGTGAGACCGTTAAAAGTCGTTGGCGCTGCTTGAAATTGTTCTGCTGGCAGCAAGATCCGAGTGCTGGCCCAGCGACATATTCTATTGCAAATCGGGGCTGTTTCTGAAGGCAGCAGAGGAGGAGAGGCTTATGGAGCGAAGGAACTGGATGAGGGCATCGGCAGGCCCAGAGGAAGAGAGAGAGGCTTTTGGAGGAGTTGGAGGCGGCGGCAGCATTCTCCAGGGGCGAAAAGGAGCGAGGCCCCTTTAAGGAAAAGGTGGAAGAGACAGGATCAGAAAAAGGAAAGGAGGCGAGGTTGTCTGTCGTGCAGGAATATAAGCTAATTTGAGGGCTAATCCACATGGAGCTCCGTCTCCATCTGTCCTGTTTGCCATCGTTCGCTGCCTAGAGACTAAAATGGATGTTCTGAAACTTGAGCTGGCCACGAACAAGGAGTGTATATCAGAGGTGGTGACCCTTTGAGAGCTGTATGCTACGAAATTTCATTTTGATGTATGCCGATTGGTGTACATTCAAAGTGACAATAAAGTTATTATTATTATTGTTATCCTCCTCCTCCTCTTCATCATCATCATCATCATCACCATTGTCTGTCCACTGAAGGATAAAAGCCTCTTCTGCATGTTTCCAACCAATATGGTCCTGAGCTTTCTTTCACCAGTTGAGCCAGCCATACTGCTGATGTCGTCGCTCCATCTTGTTTTAGGCCTCTTTCATGGGCACCTTTTATCAAGTGGGATCCATTCTATGACTGCCTTGATCCACCTGCCCTCAGTTCTTCTTGCTATGTGACCAGACCATTTCCATTTAAGTTCTTTTACTCTCTTGATGATACTTTCATTTGTTCTCTAATCCATTGAGGGCAAGAGAAGAAGGGGACGACAGAGAACGAGGTGGCTGGATGGAGTCACTGAAGCAGTAGGCGTGAGCTTAAATGGACTCCAGAAGATGGTAGAGGACAGGAAGGCCTGGAGGAACATTGTCCATGGGGTCGCGATGGGTCGGACACAACTTCGCAACTAACAACAACAACAATCCATGTGCGGGTCTTTCTATTGTGTCTTGTGATGCCCAGCATGTTGCTTTCCATGGCTCTTTGCACCACTCGTAGCTGTGAAAAGGCAGTATTCCAGCAAGCAATAATTAATGCGTTGCTCAACCAAGGCGTAGACCCTGCTTGCATAAACTTACTACAATCAATAGGTATGAAAAAAAAAAAACCAATGGTGACAATTTGCCTTCATGATTTTAAAGTGGAAATCGACATAGAACGAGGTGTATGACAAAGCGAGACAATATCGCCTATCCTTTTCTCACCCTGCCTTTCGCAAACTAGACTGGGCAAAAGATGGAATAAAAATCAATGGCATCTGTTTAAATCACTTTGCAGATGTTGATGTTCTCTCCTCAAAAGATCCAGAAGAGACACATACAAGAGCATATGGTTTAAAGTTCAACATTTACCAATCAACATCATCATTCCACTCTATTTCTAAAAAGTCCATCATTTATGTATTTCCAGCGATCCTCCCTCCCTCCCTCCCTCCCTCCCTTCCTTCCTT